>BSBK01004234.1:62500-447500 GCA_027943335.1 Chamaecyparis obtusa | reverse complement strand
TGGCTATATAGAACCGAACCCTGGTCACCTAACACTTGATCAACTAAAAGACAGGCATGAACATAATGTTACTATGATGGAGATTGTTGCTACCTGTACCGATGTCAAATTTGAAGATATTAAAAGCTGCACTACTGCAAAAGCCATGTGGGATAAACTTTCTCAAGTTTACAATGGAGATGTGAATGTCAAAAGAGCCAGAGCAGAAAGCTTAAGGGGAAGATTCAATGATATGAAGATGAAGGAAGGTGAGAATATTGTGGAATACACAAATAGACTGAAAGAGGTAGTACATGCTATTAGAGCATCTTATGGAGTTATTAGTGAAGAGATAGTTGTAAGAAAAGTACTCAGAACCTTATTGCTAGTTTATGCAATCAGAATATCCGCTATTCATGAAACAAGGTCTACATCTGGTAATGTACTTACACTTGACAATCTGATTGGTAAACTTACATCCTTTGAATTGAATAACTTTGACAATAGTGTTGTACTGACTATTGAGTCTTCTTTTATGTCTTCTCTGAAGATTGGTAAGTCTAGCAGGAATAATAAGAATGATGACAGTGATAGTAATACCGATGATGAGCTTGATGAACTTGAAGCTCTTATGGCCAGAAGGCTACCTAAAGGTAAAGGAAGGTATAGAGGTAAGCTACCTTTAGCATGTTTTAACTATAAAGAGGTTGGCCACATTGTTGCTAGATGTCCACATAAGAAAGATGATGAAAGATCCAAAGATCAATCTGAAGGAAGCTATGGTAGGAGAGTCAACAGGAGCTATCGACACAACAAAGATAACCGAGACAAAAATGACAAAGGAAAGAAGGTATGTTACATAGCTAAAGATAATGAATCTGAATCTGATTCTGATGATGATGTAGAAGTTGTATTTGTGGCTATGAAAGATGATTCTGAGGAAGAAGAAAAACATGTAGAAACAACACTGATCTCTATAGTTAACAAACATAATACATGGATCATAGATAGTGATTGTACACATCACATGACTGGTGATGAGGATAAATTTGATCAACTTGAAGAATACAATGGAGGATCAGTTAAGATGGGTAATGAAACACCTTGTATGGTAAGAGGTAAAGGATCCTTGATGATAAATGATAGGATAAAATGTGATAATGCTTATTTGGTAGATGGACTAAACTATAATTTGTTAAGTGTGGCACAACTAAACAATCTAGGTCACCGAGTTGCTTTTGAGAGCAAGAAAGTGAAAATCTTTGATGATGGAGGAAGACTAGTTGGAATTGGTGCACAATCAAGAGGTAATCTATTTTATCTTGATATTGATGAGTCTTCTTTCTTGATGATGAAAAATGAAGATGCTTGGTTGTGGCATAAAAGGTTATGCCATGTGAATTTTGATAACATGATTAAGATCAGTAAAAGGAAAAGAGTTAGAGGTCTACCTAACTTGTCAAAACCTGATCATTTTATGTGTCATGAATGTTAGAAAGGGAAAATGACTAATTCTAGTTTCAAAAGAAAGGATTATTCAACAAAGAAGATACTTGAGTTGGTTCATACCAACCTGTGTGGTCCTATGAGAACTCAGAGTTATTATGGTGATAGATAATTTTTTCTTTTTGTTGATAACTATACTAGATTGATGACTGTTATGTTCTTGAAAGAAAAATATGAAGCATTTAAGATGTTTAAGTGGTATAAAGCTAAGGTAGAAAAAGAGACTGGTAAGGAATTGAAATGCTTAAGATCTGATAGAGGAGGTGAATTTATCTCTGATGAATTTACTAATTTCTGTAATGAGCATGGTATTAAAAGACAGGTCTCTACACCAAGGACACCTCAGCAAAATGGCATTGCTGAAAGAAGGAACAAGTCAATAGTTGATTGTGCTAGGACACTAATGTTGCAAAAGAATGTCACCCAGACATATTGGAGAGAAGCTTTTAGCACTGTAGTTTATGTTCTTAACCAAGTTCAACTGAATGAAACCAACAAGAAACCCTATGAGTTATGGTTTGGACACAAATCGACTGTAAGTTATTTCAAGATTTTTGGAAGGAAATGTTTTATTTTGAAGGATGAGAGAAATGGTAAATTTGACTCAAAAGGTGAAGAAGGGATATTTCTAGGATATTCCAGTAAAATAAAAGCATATAAGTGTCTGAATAAAACTACTAATAAAATGATTGAAAGTACTAATGTCTGAGTTGATGAGTTTGATGAAAAAAACATAGAGGAAAGTACAAAGGAACTGGAAGACTATGGTAGATTCACTTACATTGAACAACCAAAGTATCAACCAAAGCCACAGCCTATGATAACCAGTCAGTAGGAAAATAATACCAAACAATAGGAAAGAGAAAGTGACAAGCGGGATGGACCTATCGAGCAAGCAAATGAACCCACACATGATGAACAAGAAAGAAGAGATAGAATACTAGAAAGATTTGTCAGGAGACATCATCCTAAGACACAAATTATTGGAGACAGACAAGCTGGCATGCAAACAAGGAGTAAAGCAAGACAAGGTACATGTCTAGTTTGTGATTATGAACCAAAAAATGTAAAAGTTGCATTAGAAAATGATGAATGGGTTAATGAAATGAAAGAGGAAATATAACAAATAGAGAAGAACAAAACCTGGACCTTAGTAACCTGACCTAAAGATAAGAATGTTATCGGTACTGAGTGGATATTCAGGAACAAGCTGAATGAGAATGGAGAAGTAACAAGAAATAAAGCTAGATTGGTATGCAAGGGATAGGCACAGGAGGAAGGAATTGATTATGGTGAAACATTCACACCTATTGCTAGATTGGAAGGAGTTAGAATACTACTTGCATATGCTGCACACAAGAAATTCAAAGTTTATCAAATGGATGTTAAGTCAGCATTTCTGAATGGAATACTTGAAGAAGAAGTCTACATAGAACAACCTGAAGGGTTCATTGATCCAGAAAATAAAGATATGGTATGTAGATTACATAAAGCTTTGTATGGTTTGAAGCAAGCACTGGGAGCCTGGTATGAGAGGCTGCATACTTATTTGTTAAGTATAGGATTTGTAAGAACAAGTGAGAACAACAATTTGTATATGAAAGGAGATACTGATGATACTATTCTTATTGCTGAAATATTTGTGGATGACATTATCTTTGGAGGTCAAGATAACATATGTAAATCTTTTTCTGATGAGATGAGAAAAGAGTTTGAAATGTCTATGTTTGGAGAGATTAAGTTCTTTCTAGGACTACAAGTGATTCAGTAGAATAATGGGATATTCATCTCAAAATCTAAATATGCACCAATGAGAACTATCTAAGGGAGAGACAAATTGAAGAAAGGAAGAACACTAAAGATTAGTTACTGAGAATAGAAGTAGGAATAGGAAAGCTGAAAAGATCATATTTGTTGAATGACAAAGCTACATGTGTAATGTTGTTGAGTAATGTAGTGATTAAACATATTAAGCTAGGGAGAGCTTGTACAACATTTGTTCACAGAGTTGTAGAATGCATGTTTGGTATGTGTATGGTATATTTCATATTACTTGAGTTTCCATCAATGCCAAAGGGAGAGATTGATGAACTACAACTAATTTAGAACCTAATTGAAGAATCTATGAGTAGAGATCACCAAGCTAATTGATTAGATATGTAAGGTGATTAAATCAGTATTATTTTGTAATTGATGTCAACTAGTTTGACATAACTTATCTTGTAAGTTACTATATCGAAACATCTATAGAAAAGGAGTGAAAGAGATGAAGAACATAAATATCTACATGAGGAAGATGGATATGATAGATGAGGATAAAGAATTCATTGAGTAACTTGTTGATGAGTCTATGACCTTATGATATTGACTTGATTATGTTGCATTCATCTATGATGAGGAAAGAGCTAAATGACACAAAGCAGTGTTGTCGGTTGATGAAGCATTTCAGTATATACCGATAGAGTGTAGTGTATATCAAGCATAGTGTAAACTAAGCTTGTGTTCATCGATGCATTTCTTTGTTAACCAAGCAAAACAGAATGAACTAAATGACTAGTTTAGTTGATAATAATTGATGAGCTGGAAAGTGTATAATTTTGAGGTAATAGATAATATTTTTTACATAGATCAATGGCAAACAAAATTTAGGAAAGATCTAAAGGATGAGAATCAAATGTGTTATTGACACACATGCTGAGGTATGTTTAAGAGGCAAAATCAATGAAGGTGATTAAGCGGCAAAATCTGATGGAGTAGAAGAAAATAGTTTACATGTCTATATAAGAGACTAGAGATTTCATAAGTGAGTGTGCTCCCAAAAGAAAAAGAAAACTACAAAATCATTGCATGAACAAGTTTTCATGCATTCTGATCATACTAGTTAAGGAGAACCCTACTACAAAGCATTACTGAGTGATAGAGAGTAAATACCAACGGATAGTAAGTTGATATATTATTGAATCAGGAATGTTACATTGATCAAAAAGATTTGTATGAGCTGAATATTGATCTGTATATCTGCAATTGAAGTTGTAATAGATTAGATCACCTACTGTTACATATTTAACCATTGTACATAGTCAAATCTCTTAATCAAGTGGACTAAGAAAGTATTATTATGTATCATTCATAGAATGAACATTGTTATCCTGTCAACCCCAGAGTGACTGTTGGTTGGATGATAATGGTTGGTCTTAAATCCTCTAACAAGGTCACACCTAACAGTGTGTTTGTAACCTTTAACAGGGTTGGGTCTTCACCGACCTCACTTTAGAAGAGTGAATATTTTTGGGTTGCCGGTCCCAGGTGGTTTTTCCCTTCACAAGGTTTCCACGTTAAATATCATGTGTTATGTGTTGATTGTGATGTTTATTTGATGTCATATTTACATGTTGCATATTTGATTTGATCGGTAACTACTATATGTTTTAGACTAGTAATCGGTAAATGCACAGACAGTACAGTATTTTAAGTTACCGAGCAACATAAGTTTTTAAGTATTTGTTTTTGGATTATACATTTTGTATTGGGACACTGGATAACTAATTCACCCTCCCTCTTAGTTATTATAACATAGGCATGACCAAGCAACAATTTTATCGAGTGCCAAGGACTACCAAGTTCCTTTCAATGACCGAGCTTCCTTCAATGACCAAGACCATTGGTCAAGGCTACAACTGAGTAAAAATGGCCAAAACACAAACACTCCATGAAGTTTACTGAGGACACAAAATGTCCATGTATTAACCTTGGATGCCCCTACATTAGACACCCCAGGTTCCAAAAGATTTTCATATGTGAGAAGAACATCTTTCATGATTCAACACATAAATCCTGAACTGGTTCTTCACATACAAGTCCTCCACCTTTTCTGCTTGCAAAGTCTTCCACTTGAGTTTTCTCTATCTCTTCAAGTCTTTTCTGGACAATGTATAGGTCATTTCTTTATACTGATCATTCATTTTCTTAGGATCTACAATCTCAACTCAGCTACCAATACTCAGGCTTCTCCTACCGAGCATTGCATCCATCAAAGGCAGCAGTGAAAACTTCTTGTCATTCTTCTCAATAGTAAACACATTTCTTACATAGTCATAAATAGATCTGCAATCATACTACCAAGGTCTACCGAGCAATATATCACAATTATTCATCTTCACAATGTCACAAGGCACAAGATCCTTTTAATGGCCAATTTGAACATCAATGAAGCATTGTTCTCTAACTTCCAAAGCATGAACATCTTGCAACCATCCAAGCCTATAAGGACAAGGATGTTTCATTCTATTCAAACCAAGTTTCTGAACTAGGTCCTCAACAACAAGGTTATCAGTACTACCACTATCAACAATCACATCACAGAGTTTACCTTTAGTCTTGCATCAGGTCCTAAACAAGTTACTCCTCTGAAAAGGTTCATCCTTTGTATTGAGAAATGTTCACCGAAGCAACAAGTTCTTTGATTTAGGTTCATTCTGAATGTTCTCATGCATCACAACATTTCATCAGTCAACCTTCTTCTGCGTACATTCAAAAGAATGGTGTCCTTCCTCTCCATAGTTATAGCAAGTACCCTTAAAGATAACTCTACCTATCTTCTTCTTTGGTTCCACGGGTTTTTGTTCATCTTCTGCATCAGTTGGTTTCTCCTTCACCAAGTGATCAATCTTTTCTTTTCCTTGGGAAGGCTATTTCCTCTTCAACTTATCTTTTGCCTTTAGAGCATACTGATAAGCATCATCAACATAATCAATATTCAGCATACCAAGCTCATCCTAAATATTGAATCTCATACCATTCACATATCAGGCTACCTTTTCCTTACCAAGCTCTCGGTGTCTAGATGGAATAATAAGTTTGTATAATTCCTCGGTATAATCTTCAATAGACAAATCCTTCTGTTTCAGATTCTATAACTTCTTAAACAAGTCTAGCTCATAGTCAGCTAGTATGAACTTAGCTTTCAACTTAGTCACCATCAATCTCCACTGATTGATCTTTGTTTCACCTTCATCTTCTCGGTCTCTCTGTAGTTCCTTCCACTAAAGAGCAGCATGTCCTTTCAACTTTGTCTATGCTAATCTCACCCGAAGAGGATCTTAAATTTCTTCCAGCTCAAAGAAATCTTCAAGTTCACCAATCCAATCAATCAGATTGTTGGGCTTCAAAGTACCAGAGAAAGTAAAAACTTCCATTCAGTAATTACTAAACCAAGAAGAAGGTCTAGGCAACCGAGCAGTTTTGTCTTCACCAGATCTGTTCCTCTAGTCATCACTAGTAGATCCAGCAGTTTCAAATTCTTCAGCAGCTTCTTCATAGCCATCCTCAATACCAACATTCCAAGGTATACCAGCAATAGTTCTCATGATCTCGGTGACCATATCATTCTTCATCAATTCTAACTCAGATCTGAAATTTGATTTCACCTTCTTTGTGATCCAGGATTCAATAGTATCACAAAGATCAGAAATAACTCTAGGGTCCAATATTCTTGGAGGCATCCTTAAAGATAAGAGAAAACCATCTACAATAATCCCTCATTGACCACCTTGTGACAATTTCCAAGTTGCAACAAGTCAGATCTCAACCTGCAATCTTGTAAACAACTAGGACACAATTTAATAAGTTCAGTGCTTTGGATCTGCAATTTAGATTATGCAAATCTCTGCTTCAATAAGATCAAACTTCACTCCAACAAGAACAAACCTTCACTCTGATACCACCTTATGTAGTCAAGGATGGTGGATCCAATGAAGGATAGTCCAAACCTTGCAGCCAAAAGAAATACACATCGGATTAATCAACAATGAAACATAAGTAATTATTTAACATTAATTTTCATTAACATGCCCGACTGTAAGGCCTTTTGGGTTAGGTCCAATTACAATCAGAAAATAATTCTGCAAGATCCACAACTAGATCCAATACCAACTTAGCTAGTTCAGCTCTGAAGATAATCAGAAGCTGATGGAAACCCTAAGGAAGATCTAAACTTGAGCTTGCAAGCCTCCAAGAAATCTCCTTGTTCCCAAGTATGCAAACCCTAGATTTGCTACAAATGACTATCAAATTACAATCTGATCTACAAGAACATCAAGAAATTTTCCACACCTTCGCCAACTTCAGCTTCACATCTGAATTCTAGATCTGCTAAGTTGTTTCAGTCTAGATCTCCCAAAATCTGCCCCTAAACATCTAACCAAGCCCTCCTTAAATAGTAATCATCAGCTACAAGTCAGCTGGATGAAAACCCTTAACTCCCCAAAATAAATAATTAAATGCCATACAAGTTGGCTTACAAATGTATACCAACATTTAATTCTACATGTCAGCCCAAGACAATGGCTACCAACAATTAATTCACCAAGTCGGCTCAAAAAATCACATAGAACTACAGTCGATAAGTTGAAACTACTGAGCGATAGTAAAATTACTGAGCATGTCAGGCATCACCGAGCACCAGTATTGACTGAGCACCACAGGCATGAATGAGCAACACTTTTACTAAGCACCAGGGACTATCAAGTTCCTTTAGTGACTGAGCTTCCTTCAATGATTAAGACCGTCGGTTAAGGTTGCAATAGAGTAAAACCAGCCAAAACACAAACACTCCATGCATTTTACTAAGAACACAGAATGTCCATCTTAACCTTGGATACCCCTACATCATTTATGTATATGTATATGTATGTATATAATTTTGATTATCAATACATATATTATCCTAATTGTTATTATAATAATATATATCTATATTAATTTATTATAAAAATATTCATTATATATAAATAATTTTGAGTTTATTATTATTGTATATGTAAGACCATATATGGGTCTCTTATTCTTTAATGTTCTTCCCAGATTGATGTGTTTCTGATCCCTATGATCAGTATAAAATATACTTTCATAATTCCTTCTTATCATCCTCTCCCCCATTGGGAGTGATGGCTAATGCTTACTTGTATCCCATGTGAGTGATGAAGAGATACGATGCCAAGGGTATGTCTCTTTAGTGTTTCCCTTACCTTGGTGCTAAATGCACTTAATCGTTGTATTTTTGATAAATGCCTAATTAGTCTAAACTTGTAATTGATGTCATGTAAATTGATATTATTCATTGGGCTTCATATTTACCAATGGGTTTCCTATGATGAGGCCGTTGATGGGTTATGATGTTTTTTGCCCTCACGATCATAGTTACGCAATGATGCCGAGTATCCAATATCCTCATGGTGAATCATATTCAAAAGACATACCCGTTGTTTGACCCAGTAATTGTCATCTCCGTTGAAGACACCAAATGAAACATGAATACTAATATTAAAGTTTCTTATGTTTATGAATTGTAGTTTAAGTGCAACATATATCACTTTTATAATACCTATGATAGTATTACTAAGGTGGTGTGATTATAATGTTCCATCTAGCAGTGACTCCATTTATTCAACCCATTCCTCTTATAATGAACTGCAAGATAAGCCATGTATAACTCTTTGTAATGGGTCATCTTTATATGTCAATTGTTTATCGATATTATAATTTCTTAATCCTTATACTCTTTAATTGACATTTCTATACTAATCATTGTAGGTGATTGTCAATACACCAATGTATGCAAGTCTTGTCACCTTTAATATATATATTAGTCTCTGTCATCTAAAGCATAATAGACTTCTTTATATATGATTATTGCACTTTTGTCTCTTTTAGAGACTTCATTATTTTATTACAAATTCTTAGTTATTTATTTATTTTTTAATATTATTTATTTTATAAAATATTTCTTTTGTGATTTAATAAAATTATTTATTATGAAACTCTAGGACGAGGATATCACAGTCCCACCCTCCTCAAAATTCTTGTCCTCAAGAAACGTTAATTTTTTACAGTCTTTCACTGTGAGTAGTTACATAACTTTGATATTAATCTGTAAATTTAGAGTCTTACTATTCTAGATCAACCAAATAAAATATACACTTGAAAGCATATGCATAAATATGTGAAGACACAAATCATACACATTGATGCATGAAGACACGAAGCATACATATAATACACATTGTTAGATTTCTTTTCATTGAATAGAATTATTTCTTCCTTTATCCCTTTACCCTGTAGGATGGCAAGATCAAAGCTCTGATACCATAAATGTAATGTCCCTTTTTTGAACCTTAATTTATTCTAAATCTCTCAATTGAGATTTGGATTGTAATGTCCCTAATAGGATTAGTCATTCATTTTATTAGTTTCAAGTTATCTATACAATTTATTATCATCCATTACTATTCGAACTCAAAGAAAAAAGGATTAGGTGTTATCCAAGTTTCCTAGATACCAACAATGGATTCCCTCAAAGTTTACAGATTCAATCCCTTAAGCCTTTCTTGGTATGATGACCTCAAGGAGCTTGGGGTTGCGAATCTCCACCCTATTTTGGGACAGATAGCCATTACTTAGATTTATACAAGCTTCTCCTTGGACACATCTCTTCCTTCTCTCCTCATATTAAAAATAGTAATAGGGCCTAAGTGTGTGTGTATATATAATTTTGATTATCAATACATATATTATTCTTATTGTTATTATGATAATATATATCTATATTAATTTATTATAAATGTATTCATTATAAACACACACATAGAAACACACATATAAAATTATGAGTTTATTATTATTAATGTATATGTAAGACCATATATGGGTCTCTTATTCTTTAATGGTCTTCCTAGAGTATTGCCTTTTTTATCCCCATGATCAGTATCAAATATACTTTCATAATCCCTTCTTATCTATTAGATAACTGAGAGGGGGGATGAATCAGTTAAGTCCAATTATCCTATAGTCCCAAACACTCCCAAATGTATAAATCAAAACTTTCAAATCAATCAATAAACTCGATAATACTTTAAATGTGCCTTTCTGTTCATCTACCAAATAGCAGTAAATTAACTACTATATTTACTGATCAATTGAGTTATAATAATGTGTAAAGTAAAATAACAATTCAACACATCCATACACATATAACACTTTGATTTTTAACATGGAAACCCTATTAGGGGAAAACCACCTGGGACTGGTAACCCAAAAATAATTCACTCTTCTGAAGTGAGCTCGGTTAAGAGCCAACCTTGTGAAAGGTTATAAAACACACTATGAGGTGTGACCTAGTAAGAGGATTTATCTCTAACAATTCTCCCTTGACCAAACATTCACTATGGGGTCAACAAGAAAATAATCAACATTCATTGAATGTCATTTTGAAATATAAAGACTGTTAAGTCACACTCGGTTAAGATATTTATCTATAGCAATGGTTAGAATGCAACAGTAATGAGCTGAT
Source organism: Chamaecyparis obtusa (assembly GCA_027943335.1). Taxonomy (NCBI): domain Eukaryota; kingdom Viridiplantae; phylum Streptophyta; class Pinopsida; order Cupressales; family Cupressaceae; genus Chamaecyparis; species Chamaecyparis obtusa. The sequence goes on along the minus strand of BSBK01004234.1, from coordinate 436,669 downwards.
TCAAATACAACTTGTTTTGTAGATTTTCAGATCTATGCTAAGCTCAAAATACCTCTAACCAGTAATCTTAATTCAATCTCTTTGTATCCTCCAACTTTGATCTTCTCGGTAATTCTTTTCTCAGATGCTTGGTGTTGTCTATAGATTTTCTTAGTTCTGTCTTCAACCTGTTTGACTAGCTCTGCATGAATGTAATCTCCTCACGTGCATTCTAGAATTCAATATGAATTTATTATCTCCTTTTATAGACATCATAAACCTTTTTATTTCTAGCCATAGATTTTGCCTCTTAATCTTCACCTTTGATTTTGCTACTTTAACCTTCCTCGACAGTTGTGTCAGTAATATGTTTCATTCTCCTTCATTTGATCATCCTTAAATTTTGTCAACCAATTGATCATCATAACAAAAATTATCTTTAACCTCAGAATCATTCACAATTGTCCAACACATCATATTTAGTCGATAGTCATAAGTTCCATTTATTTCTTTCACTCGATCAATATCGTGATGCTTCGGTGATAACTAACTCAGTTAACACTGTACTCGGTATACACTATACTTGCTCAGTGTACACTGTTCTAACTCAGTGTATACTGAATTATTCATTTACCAACCATATAAACTTGTAAATTTTTGCTCTTCAAACCATAACAGAATTATGTAATACAATCAAATCACTAACATAATGTCATAGACTCATCACTGAGTTACCCAATGAATATCATATCCATATCTTTCTCATACATCTCGTCTTCATGTAGATATCTCATTCCTTCATCATTATTTCCTTCTTAAGATGTTTGTAACCATCATAATAAGTATAGTCAAAGCTAGTTGACATCAATGGAAATACAATAACTGATTTAATATGTAACACATATACCTATGTATCTTGGTGATCATCAATCACTATCTTTCTCCAATCAGTTGTCAAACTCTCCTTCAAGATATTCAATTAGTTGTAGTCTATCAATCTATCCCTTTGTCATTGATGGCAACACAATATGAAATATGCCATAGAATACCAAACATATGTTCTATAGCTCTATATGAAAATGTTGTAACTCGGTAAGCTCTCCCTATCTTAGACATTTAATATGTTTAATCACTACACAACATCAATGTCTCTCCCTTTCAGTAATCTCTCTCCTTGTGGATAGATATATCACTCTCTCTTCTTTTGTATGTATTTCGTATGATATTCTCTCTCCCTTTGACAACAATGCCAAAAATAAATTAGCTCTTCAGTAGCCAAATCAATATCTCTATTGTTCGGTTCAGATTCAAGTACCTTGCATGTACTGGAATGCAGTTTCAATTTGTCTTCCAACTTTCACAACCTTAGGAAATCCAAATTGTGAACATCATGCATCAACATCATTTGATATTCAAATATAGTACAGGTTTATGCAACCTCCTAATCACATTAGTGACCATTAGATAGGGAATGGACCCGTAGTCTACTTCTCAAGTACTCAAATGTGCCCTTTGGTAAGGGTTTAGTAAATATGTCAGCAAGTTGTCCTTGTGATTTCACATATTCCAATCTTACTTGCTTTTCTTGTACTTGTTCCCTCAAGTAGTGATACTTTATAGATATATGTTTTACTTTGCATGCATCATTGGATTCTTAGAAATATTAATTGCATTTGTGTTATCACAATAAATATTCACTAGGTCAGTGATCTCATTCATACCTTCCAAAAGTTATTTTATCCATGCAATATTCGAACAATTAGCAACAACAACAACATATTATGCTTCTACAATGGACTGAGAAATGCATCCTTGTTTCTTACTTATCCAAATAACCAATCTTTCTCCCAAAAAGAATGCTCCACCAGTAGTGCTCTTTCTATCATCAATGTTTCCAGCTCAATCAACATCAGTGTAAACTCTTAGTTCAAAATTGTCTTCTTTCTTATACCATAAACCATAGTTTTTAGTGCTTTTCAAGTATCTCAAAATTCTTTTCACAACAATCAAGTGTGATTCTTTAGGATTAGCAAAAAATATTGCTACAATTCCAACTGCATGTGCAAAATCTAGTCTACTATGCACAACATACATTAATTTTCCAATCATTGATCTATACAATGTTTGATTTACATTGGTTGATTTGTCATCTTTTGTCAATTTGCATCCTATGACCATAGGTGTACTAACTGGTTTTGAGTCCTCCATACCAAATGTCTTCAATACTTCCTTTATGTATTTGCATTTAGTAATGTATATGCCTTCATTCTATTGTAAAATTTGCAAGCCAAGAAAAAAATTGACCTCTCCAAATATTGACATTTCAAATTCTTTTCTCATTTCATCAACAAATGATTTGCATGGATTATTATGTCCTCCAAATATGATATCATCAACAAATATTTTAGCAATAAGAATCTTATCATCAGTTTCACATTTCAAATACAAATTTTTATTATCACTGTTTCTAACAAATCCAATACTAATGAGATAGGATTGCAATCTTTCATACCATGCTCTTGGTACTTGTTTCAATCCATATAAATCTTTTTGTAACTTATATAGGATATTCCTCTTATTAGGATCAACAAAACCTTCTGGTTGTTCAATGTAGACCTCTTCTTCAAGTATCCCATTCAGAAATGGAGATTTAACATCCACCTAATAAACTTTAAATCCTTTGTAAGAAACATATGCAAGCAATATTCTAACTCCTTCAAGTCTAGCAATGGGTGCAAAAGTCTCTCCATAGTCAATTCCCTTTTCTTGTGTATAACCTTTGCATATTAGTCTTTCTTTGTTCCTTGTGACATCTCCATTCGCATTCAATTTGTTTCTAAATATCATTTTCTTCCATTCACATTTTTGTCTCTTGATCTCGATACCAATGTCCATGTTTTGTTTTTCTATATTTTCTCAATCTCTTCATTCATAGACTTGATCCGTTCATCATTTTCAAGTGCATCTTTAATAGTTTTAGGCTCAAATTCACAAACCAAACATGTATTGTTTCTCAAATTACTTCATTTCATCATGCCAACTTTCTTATCTCCAATTATCTGATCTTGTGGATGATGTCTTCTTACATATCTAGCAAGTACAGGTTCAATTCTTTGTTCTTAAATTGTTCTCCACTCAGTACATGATCATGATATTTATCAGTAATAGTTTGTTGATTCTCAGTCTATAAAGATTGTTGCTTGGTATCATTACCCTGTTGCTCAGTAACGCTAGACTATTGCTTGGGTAGAGTGTTAGGTTCCAATCTAAAAAAATTTACCATAGTCTTATGGTTCCTTTTTACTTTCTTCATCATTCTTTTTAGTAAATTCATCAACTCTCACATTTGCACTTTCAATCATTTTGTTAGTAGCCTTGTTCAAACATTTGTAATATTTTCTTTTAGTAGAATATCCTAGAAATATTCCTTCATCACCTTTTGAATCAAATTTATCATTTCTATCATCTTTCAGAATGTAACATCTACTTCCAAATATTCTAAAATACTCACATTAGGTGTGTAACCATACCATAATTCATAAGGTGTCTTGTTTGATTATCTCTTCAGTTGAACTTGGTTCAGTGTGTATACAACAATACTAACAGCTTCTCTCCAGTACATTTGTGAAACATCATTTTCAATCATCAGTGTTCTAGCACAATCCACAATAGATATATTCCTCCTTTCAACAATTGCATTATGCTGGGGTATCCTCGGTTCAGAAAATTGTCTCTTAATTCTATGCTCATTACAAAAATTAGTGAACTCATCATAAATAAATTCACCACCTCTATCTGATCTCAAGAATTTTAGTTCTTTGCCAGTTTCTCTTTCCACTTTAGCTTTATACCATTTAAACATTTTAAAGGCTTCAGTTTTTTCTTTCAAAAACATGGCAGTCATCATCCTAGAGAAGTCATCAAAAAACAAGATAAAATATTTGTCTCCTTAATAACTCTAAGTTCTCATAGGACCACACAAGTCATTATGAACTAACTCTAAAATAGCATTAGATGAAAAGTGTTTGCTCTTAAAATTAGATTTTGACATCTTTCCCATTTGACATTGTTTGCACATTACATGGTCAGGTTTAGATATGCTCAGTAAACCTCTAACTCTCCTTTTCTTGCTGATCTTAACCATGTTTTCAAAATTCACATGACATAACCTCTTGTGTAGTAACCATACATCTTCATTTTTAGCCAATAAACAAGAAGTTTCAGCATTGTCAAGATAGAACAAATTACCTTTAGATTGTTCACTAGTACCGACCAACTTTCTAGTCTCATCATAGATCTTCACCTTTCTATTCTCAAATGTAACTTGGTGACCTATATTATTCATCTCTACTACACTCAAAAAATTATAATTAAATCCATATATCCTTTCACCCAATATGCATTCTCACATCTGATCTTATTGTTCAACAATATAGACCCTTTTCCTTTCACTAGACAAGGTGTGTCATTTCCCATTTTAACAGATCCTCCATAATAATGTTCAAGGTATTCAAATTTTTCTTCATCACCAGTCATATGATGTGTACAACCACTATCAATAACCCATATATCATTCTTACTAACTTTATAAATAAGTGTTGTTTCAACATACCTTTCTTCTTCTTCAGAATTTTCTTTCAAAACCATAAATACCACTTCAATGTCTTGATCAGTCTCGGTGTCGATATATTCATCTTCATCTTCAACAAGGTAGCATGCCTTCTTTCCTTTATCCCTATAATCTCTGTTATCTCTCTTTCCATACTGTCAGTTACCTCTATGATCTCAGTTATCTCTTCTGTCATACTTCTTTTCATTAGATCTCTCGCTTGTTTTCTCATCCTCTTTCCTGTTAGGACATCTAGCAGCAATATGACCAATCTCTTTACATTTGAAGCATACCAAAGGTAATTTACCTCTATATCTTCCTTTGCCTTTTTGTAATCTCCTAGCCATTAATGATTCAAGTTCATCAAGTTCATCCTCTTCACTTTCACTATCACTTTCATTTCTTATCTTATGTTTACTACTTGACTTACTAATTTTAAGAGATGACATAAATGTAGATTCAATAGTAGGAACAATACTATTGTCAAAGTTGTTCAACTCAAATACATTCAATCTACCGATTAGACTATCAAGTGTAACATTATTACCAGGAGCTGCTCTCATTTCATGAATTGTAGAGACTCTAATAGCATATGGAAGTAACAAGGTTCTGAGAATTTTACTTACAATAATGTCTTTATCAATAATACATCTTTCTCCTTAGATAGCATTCACAACCTCCTTGACTCGGTTATTGTACTGAGATATGTTCTCACCTTATTTCATTTTTATGTAATCAAACTTTCCTCCAAGACTCTCATCTTTAGCCCTTAACACATTCACATCTCCTCCATGAACTAGTGCAAGCTTGTCCCACATCTGTTTAGCAGTTGTACATGTCTTAACATCTTCAAATTCAACATCTCATACGGAAGAAGCAATCTCAATCGTCATAGCATTGTGTTCATGTCTTTCTCTCATCTGATCAACAGTCAAAGGTCTAGTGGGTAAGATAAACTCATTTTGCAAGTAGTATGTTGCAGACTCACCAATCCTTGATAGATAAAATTTCATTCTACTTTTCCATGTCAAGAATTTGTCTTTGTTTAGCTTTGACACCTCTCTCTTATACATCTTGTGATCTTTTACTTAAGTCCTTCAAACTTTTCTTTCAAGTACTCTGGCTCTAATACCAATTGTTAGATAACTGAGAGAGGGGGGGGGGGGGGGGGGGGGTAAATCAGTTAAGTCCAACTATCCTATAGTCCCAAACACTCCCAATTGTATAAATCAAAACTTTCAAATCAATCAATCAACTTGGTAATACTTTAACTGTGTCTTTATGTTCATCTACTGAATAATAGTAAATTAACTATTGTATTTAGCGATCAATCAAGTTATAATAATGTTTACAGTAAAATAACAATTTAACACATCCATACACACATAACACTTTGATTCTTAACATGGAAACCATGTTAGGGGATAAACCACCTGGGACCGGTAACCCAAAAATAATTCACTCTTCTGAAGTGAGCTCGGTTAAGAGTTAACCATGTGAAATGTTACAAAACACACTGTAAGGTGTGACTTGGTTAGAGGATTTATCATTAACAATTCTCCCTTGACCAAACATTCACTATAGGGTCAACAAGATTGTTAGAATAACTGAGAAGGGGGGTGAATCAGTTAGATCAATTATCCTATAGCCCCAAATACATAGATATACCTCTAAAACAATTTCAACAAATTATGCAGCTCGGTAACATAAAATATCAATTTGTCTGTCCACTTTACCAATTACCAATAACTATCCAAACTATGATTACCGACTAAATTAACTATGTAGTATGTAAAGTATGATAGCAAAACAATCATAACAAATAACACATAATACAATGATTTAATGTGGAAACCCTGCTAAGTGAAAAACCACCTGAGACCGGTAACCCAAAATAATTCACTCTTCTGAAGTGAGCTCGGTAAAGAGCCAACCATGTTAAAGGTTACAATGCACACTATTAGGTGTGACCTGGTTAGAGGATTTATCACTAACAATTAACTTTTGACCATAATTCACTGTGGGGTCAACAAGATAACACTTTACATTCAATGAATGTCATAGAGTAATACAATAAGACTGTTAAGTCCACTCGGTTAAGAGATTTTCTGAATCAATGGTTAAACTGATACAGTATTGATTTGATTCAAATACAACTCAATTGAAAATATTCAGATCTATGCTAAGCTCATAAAATCCTCTGATCATTAATCAATTTCACTTCCTCAATATTTCTCAACTTACTTTCACTCGATAAATAGTTCTCTGATGCTCGGTAATGTCTACAGCTCAGTTCTTTCAATAACCAGTTTGATTAGGCATGCATGAATACAATCTTCACATGAAATCTCTATAGTCTCCTTTTGTCTAGCATGTTTCAATAATGAAACTCATATCTCTTATATAGACAACTAAACCATTTTCATATCAACCATCGGATTTTGCCTCTTAATCTCCTTTGTCCATTTTACCGCTTAAACCTTCCTCAACAGATGTGTCTATAACACATTTCAATCTCATCATTTAGACCATCTCTAAATTTTGTCAGTCGTGGATCTCATAACTAACTTCATCCTTAACCTTGAAATCATAACAATTTCTAGCTCATCAAATTTAGTTGGTTCTTCTTAGCATTTAATGTTTTCATCCATACTCGATCAATATAGAAATGCGTCAATGATAAGTAGCTCAGTTATACTGTCACTTGGTATACATTGCACTGACTTGGTGTATACCAAAATCTTCAATTACTGACCACATTGACTTGTTCAAATTCAAATCTATTCTTCATAATAGATTAATGTAACATGCTCAAGTCAACAATATAAAGCCATAGACTCATCAATAAGTTACCCAATGTTTACCTTATCCTTATCTATCATATCCATCTTTTTCTCATGTAGCTATCTCATTTCTTCATCTTTTCTTCCTTCAATAGATATTCAAATATTTGTAATTATCTTGATAAGTACTGTCAAAACTAGTTGACATCAATGACAACATATTGACTAATTTAATCATCTTACATATCATTTCAATAGCTCAGTGATCTCTAATCATTGTTTCTTTAGTTCACCAGATATTCAATTAGTTGTACTTCATCAATCTCTCCCTTTGGCATTGATGGCAATACAAGAAATATGAAAATATTCCATACACATACCAAACATGTATTCTACAACTATGTAAGTAAATGTTGTATCTCGATAAGCTCTCCCTAGCTTGATATTTAATATGTTTAATTACTACAAAACAAGACAACATTACATGTAGACTCTCCCTGTGGATTAGATCTTTTCAGTTCTCAAATTCTTTTTGTTCTCAACAACAGTAATTCTAGTATGAAGTCTCTCTCCCTTTCTATGTTCTCACTAACTGATTTTTCATATGCATTTCCTCTCCCTTTGACAACAATGCCAAAGAAAATATACAAATAGCTCTTCAGCAACCAAGTAATTCTCTATTGTTTGGTTCATATCAAGTACCTTTAGTGTATTGATAAACAAATTTATGTTCCCAACTTCTACAATCTTTCACAACTTTAGAAAAACTAAAGTGTGAGCTATGTGTATCAACATGAATGATCTTCTGATAAGTATAGGTTGATGCAACCTACTGATCACCTCAGTGACCAATAGACAAGGGAAGGACCCCAAGTCTAGTCCTCAAATATTCAAATGTGTCCTTTGGTAAGGGTTTGGTAAAGATATTAGCAAGTTGTTCTTTAGATGTTACAAATTCCAGTTTCACTTGCTTCTCTTGAACTTGTTCCCTTAAGTAGTGATACTTAATAGATATATGCTTTATTTTTTAATGCATCACAAGATTTTTGGAAATATTTATAGCACTAGTGTTGTCACAATATATAATCACCAGGTCAGTGATTACCTCATTCATCCCTTCCAACACTTGTTTAATCCAAGCAATATTTTAACAATTTGTAGTAGTAGCAACATACTCTGCTTCAACAGTAGACTAAGAAATGCATGCTTGTTTCTTGCTTATCCAAGTCACAAGCCTTTCTCCTAAAAAGAATGCTCCACTGGTTGAGCTCTTCCGGTCATCTATGTTTCCAGCCCAATTTGCATTGATGTAAACTCAGAGTTCAAATTTTCCTTCCAATGTGTACCATAAACCATAGTCTTCTGTCTTCTTCAAGTATCTCAAAATTCTTTTAAAGTTGCAACCATATGTGAATCTTTAGGATTGGCAGAAAATCTTGCCACAATCCCAACTGTGTGTGCAATATCAAGCCTATTGTGTACAACATACATTATTTTTCCAATCATAGATCAGTACAATGTCTGATTTAATTTTGTAGATTCATCATCCTTTATCAACTTACATCCAGTTACCATCAGTGTTCCTACTAGTTTTGCATCTTCCATGCCTAAAGTTTTTAACACTTCTTTAATGTATTTTGATTGAGTGATGAAAATCCCATCATTCTATTGTATAATCTACAAACCTAGAAAGAATTTAATCTCTCCAAACATTGACATCGCAAATTCCTTTCTCATTTCATTGAAAAAAAGATTTGTAAATCATATCTTGTCCTCCAAAGATTATATCATCAACAAATATTTCAGCAATCAAAATATTATCATCAGATTCTCCTTTCATGTATAAATTACTATTTTTACTAGTTCTTACAAAGCCAATATTGATAAGATAAGCATGTAGTCTTTCATATCATGCCCTTGGGGCTTTCTTCAGTCCATACAAAGCTTTGTGTATTCTACATACCATGTTCTTATGATTCAGATCATCAAACCCTTACAGTTTTTCTATGTAGACCCCCTCCTCAAGAATTCCATTCAGAAAAGCTGATTTCACATCCATTTGATATACTTTGAATCCCTTATGTGCAGCATATGTAAGTAATATATAGACTCCTTCAAGTATAGCAATAGGTGCAAAGGTTTCACCATAATCAATACCTTCTTGTGCATATCCATTGCAAACAAGTCTTGCCTTATTCCTAGTGACCTCACCATTTTCATCTATACTTATCAGAAGATCATTCATGTTGATGCACATAGCTCACACTTTAGTTTTTCTAAAGCTCTAAGAGATTGTAGAAGTTGGGAACAAAAATTTGTTTATCAGTACACTGAAGGTACCTGATATGAACCGAACAACAGAGAATTACTTGGCTGCTAAAGAGTTGTTTATATATTTTCTTTGGCATTTTCTCTGATACCAATTGTTAGAATAACTAAGAGCTGGGGTGAATCAGTTAGATCATTTATCCTATAGTCTCAAATACACAAATGTACCTCTGAAACAATTTCAACAAATTATGCATCTCGGTAACATAAAATATCAATTTGTCTATCCACTTTACCGATTACCAGTAATTATCCAAATTGTGATTACCGACTAAATCAACTATGCAGTATGTAAAGTATGATAGCAAAAAAATCATAACAAATAACACATAACACAATGATTTAATGTGGAAACCCTACTAAGGGAAAAACCACTTGGGACTGGTAACCCAAAATAATTCACTCTTCTAAAGTGAGCTCGGTAAAGAGCCAACCTTGTTAAAGGTTATAATGCACACTTTTAGGTGTGACCTAGTTAGAGGATTTATCACTAATAGTTAACTTTTGACCAGCATTCACTATGGGGTCAACAAGATAACACTTTACATTCAATGAATGTCATAGAGTAATACAATAAAATTGTTAAGTCCACTCAGTTAAGAGATTTTTTGAATCAATGGTTAAACTGATACAGTACTGATCTGATTCAAATATAACTCAATTGAAAATATTTAGATCTATGCTAAGCTCATAAAATCATTTGATCATTAATCAATTTCACTTCGTCAATATTTCTCAACTTACTTTCACTCGGTAAATAATTCTCTGACACTCGGTAATGTCTGCAACTCGGTTCTTTCAATAGCCAGTTTGATCAAGCATGCATGAATATAATCTTCATGTGAAATCTCTACAATCTCCTTTTGTCTGGCATGTTTCAATAATGAAACTCATATCTCTTATATAGACAAGTAAACCATTTTCATATCAGCCATCAGATTTTGCCTCTTAATCTCCTTCATCCATTTTTCCGATTAAACCTTCCTCGGCAGATGTATCCATAACATGTTTCAATCTCATCCTTTAGATCATATCTAAATTTTTTTAATCATGGATCTCATAACTAACTTCATCCTTAACCTCAAAATCATAAAAATTTCCAGCTCATCAAATTCAGTCGGTTGTTCTTAGCATTTAATGTTTTCATCCATACTTGGTCAATATAGAAATGCGTCGGTGATAACTAGCTCGATTATAGTATCACTTGGTTTACACTACACTGGCTTGGTGTATACAGAAATCTTCAATTACTGACCACATTGACTTGTTCAAATTCAAATCTTTTCTTCGTAATAGATTAATGTAACATGTTCAAGTCAACAATATAAAGCCATAGACTCATCAATAAGTTACCCAATGTTTACCTTATCCTTATCTATCATATCCATCTTTTTCTCATGTAGATATCTCAGTTCTTCATCTTTTCTTCCTTCAATAGATATTTAGATGTTTGTAACTATCATGATAAGTACTATCAAAACTATTTGACATCAATGACAACATATTGACTGATTTAATCATCTTACATATCAAATCAGTAGCTCGGTGATCTCTAATCACTGTTTCTTTAGTTCATCAAATATTCAATCAGTTGGAGTTCATCAAAGAAAACAATCAACATTCATTGAATGTCATATTGAAATATAAAGACTATTAAGTCCCACTCAGTTAAGAGATTTATCTGTAACAATGGTTAGAATGCAACAATAATGATCTGATTCAAATACAACTTATTTTGCAGATTTTCAGATCTATGCTAAGCTCAAAATACCTATGACCAATAATTTCAATTCAATCTCTTTGTATCCTCTAACTCTGGCATGCTCGATAATTTTTTCTCAAATGCTTGGTGTTGTCTATAGATTTACTTAGTTATGTCTTCACCCTATTTGACCAGCTCCGCATGAATGTAATCTCCTCACGTGCATTCTAGAATTCAATCTGAATTTCTTGTCTCCTTTTATAGACATCATAAACTATTTTATTTCTAGCCAATGATTTTGCCTCTTAAACTTCACCATTGATTTTTCCACTTTAACCTTCCTTGGAATTTGTGTCAGTAACACGTTTCATTCTCCTTCATCCGATCATCCTTGAAATTGTCAGTTGTTTGATCATCATAACAAACATTATCTTTAACCTTAGAATCATTCATAATCATCCAACTCATCATCTTTAGTTGACATTCATAAGTTCCATTAATTTCTTTCACTCAGTCAATACTATGATGCATTGGTGATAACTAACTCAGTTAACACTATACTTAGTATACACTACACTTTCTCGGTCTATACTGAATTATTCATTTACCGACCACATAAACTTGTACATTTTTTTCTCTTCAAACCATAACAAAATTATGTAATACAATCAAATCACTAACATAATGTCATAGACTCATCAATAAGTTACCCAAGGAATATCATATATGTATCTTTCTCATACATCTCATCTTCATGTAGATATCTCAGTCCTTCATCATTATTTCCTTCTTAAGATGTTTGTAACCATCATGATAAGTATAGTCAAAGCTAGTTGACATCAATGACAATACAATAATTGATTTAATATGTAACACATTTACCTTTGTAGCTTGGTGATCATCAATCACTGTCTTTCAAATATCCAATTAGTTTTCGAACTCTCCTTCAAGCTATTCAATCAATTGTAGTCTATCAATTATCATCCTCTCCCCAATTGGGAGTGATGGTCAATGCTTACTTGTATCCCATGTGAGAGATGAAGAGATACGATGCCAAGGGTATGTCTCTTTATTGTTTCCCTTACCTTGGTGCTAAATGCACTTAATCATTGTATTTTCCATAAATGCCTAATTAGTTTAAACTTGTAATTGATGTCATGTAAATCAATATTATTCATTGGACTTCATATTATCAATGGGTTTCTTGTGTTGATGTTGTTGATGAGTTGTGATGTTTTGTGCCCTCATGATCATAGTTACGCGATGATGTCAGGTATCCAATATCACCGTGGTGAATCATATTCAAAAGATATACACATTGTTTGACCCGGTAATGGTCATCTCCATTGAAGACACCAAACGAAACATGAATACTAATAGTAAAGTTTCTTATGTTTATGAATTTTTGTTTAAGTGAAACATATATATATTTATAATACATGTGATAGTATTACTAAGATGTTGTGATTATAATGTTCCATTTGACAGTGACTCCATTATTCAACCCTATCCTCTTATAATGAACTGTAAGATAAGCCACATATAACTCTTTTTAATGGGTTGTCTCTGCATGTCAACTATTTATCAATATTATAATTTCTTAATCCTTATAATCTTTAATTGGCATTTCTATACTAATCATTGTAGGTGAGTTTTAATACACCAATGCATGCAAGTCTTGTCACCTTTAATATATATTAGTATCTGTCATCTATAGCATAATAGACTTCTTTATTTATGATTATTGCAGTTTTGTCTATTTTAGAGACTTCATTATTTTATTACATATTATTATTTATTTATTTTTATTTTTAAATATTTCTTTTGCGACTTAATAAAATTATTTATTATTAAACTCTAGGATGAGTATATCTCAATAATTATTATTTATGATATAATATATTTTATAAATACAAAAAATGTATTTATATATTATATTATAATTTAATATTACTATAAGCGGAGACAAAGAGTAGTGAGGAGCAAGCAAGGGTTTCATTCAAGAAATGGTGGAGGAGACATGTTTCCCATCTCCAGAGAGGTCTTCTCTACCCATAAGTAAGTATGCACCCTAATCCGTGGCTTATTTCCTTGTTCTCCTTTTATGTTGTATTGGTTATATGCAATTTAATTATCTATTGTTTCATTATTTTAGCATGTATAATGCTATTTCTAAGGGCAAAGGAAAATATTTGTGAACTTGGGCCTTGCGGTGTACTTTGCAATTAATGGATGCAAATCCATCTGCCAGGCCTAAAGAGGCACCTAGGCAAAATGATGGAAACAAATCATTTTGAGATATTGTAGAAAAACTAGTGGTTATTCTAGACTTTTCTTGTTTTGTGGAAAAATTTCTTTAGACTTTGAGAGAGATGATGACGAGGGAGAAAGAAAGGTAAGCCCCCTCCCTGCAACCTAACAAGCTTTTTGTTTAACCTAACCCTAATATGGTAAAGGTTTTAAATGGTGAAAAGAATAAGCTTAAATGCAATACCATTTTTCTTGTTGCTAGTAAATAGTAACAAATTCTCCACTAGGAATTTTTTAGATAAATGCATAAGAAATGTTTGGTGTAATAAGCTAGTTATCGAAGTTTCTCTTTGCATAGTAGTTAAAGAAGGTTTATTATTGCACTTTCAAAGATTGCAAAATGCAAGAAATTGTCACTAAAAAATAGTATTCAAATATAGGCAATTGCATGTTCAAAGCCCTAATATGGTCTCCTAAAGCCATTAACAATTAAGTACTAGCACTATCATACCCTTGATGGATAACTATTAAGAACGATCCTCCCATTTTGTGGGCTTTCATCCCCCAAGTGCTCTCCTCTATGGGAAAAGTCTTCAGGATGGATGAGGCTAGGCTTACCCTACCACACCTAGATGTTAGGATTTTAATTTCCCTTAATCTTGTTGTTGAAATGTTTGGCTCCATTAAGATTATTTTGGAAGACTCATATTTTTTTTTGTGACATTGAGATAGTAAGAGGGTTGAATGCTTGTTAATTGTGTCAAAAAGAGAAACATATTAGAAAAAATTGTCCCATCATTATTAATAGACCTAATAAATTTTTTGTTAACCAAAAACTTAATGGGGCCCTCATGAGCAATATTTTTTCCAAACATGTCATGTCTAATAACCTAGGGTTTTCGAACCTTGGCCTCATAACAAACCTGATTGAATTTAGTTCTTCTCAACCCCCTGGATCATGTAGTGGTGTGTCTTCAAAAAATATGCTTACCTTTGTTGACTCTCTTAAAGGTCCTCCTCCCCCCAACCTCTTATCAAGAATTTGGTGTTCCTAAACTCGGTGTTTCCCAATAACCCTAGTCTATCACTTGGTTTTGGTAGATAATTGTGGATTCTTTAAACCTAGTTGTAGTGTTTCTAACTTGGAGTTCTCTTCAGGTATCCCTCCTTGTGAATTCTTGGGCCTTTAAAATCCTAAAGTCTTATTCTCAGTTCACTTTACTATATCATAGTCTATCAATGAATTGATTACCCTTGATGATTCTTAGAAGCCTAACAATAATATTTTCCTCTCCTCAAGATACTTGAAACCTAGAAGGAAGAATGCTCAACAAATTGTGGTTGATAAAATTAGGGAGAATATTACCCTCAAGAATAGAAACCTAAAAAGAATAATGAATGTTCTAGATTTTTTAAAATTTATAATTTGAACACTAACATTCTAAGTTCAAATGATAATTTTTCCTTGAAAACAACCAATCCTTTAATTAACCCTAAATCTAGTTTGTTGGTAAAGAATATTTTCTAATAAATTGAATTGAAGAGTATAAATTTTGGGTGTTTGCAAGTCCCCACTTTTCTAAAGGTGAGAATAAATCTAAGTAATAGTTTTAAAAGTCTAGCTTTTCCTAATGAAGATGGACAATCTGTAGATTTAATTCCTAAAAAGCATAAATGAAGAGACCCAAAAGTACAATACTACTTTAACTTCCCTTGAGCCTATCCAAGCCATTAAGTTTTTGTAGGCTCCTAGTGATTTTCCCCATGTGAACTTGGCAAGTGACTCTATTTTTCATTCTAAAATTGTACCTGAGTAGGGCAGTCAAATTGACCCTAGTTTTGATAAAAATAGAAAAGTACAAAATTCATATCATAGTAAAAATAATGAGAGAACATCACCTTGTAGACCAATAAATTTTTTAACTCAATCATTTTTAAAATACCAAATAAAGTATCTCAAAAATGTACCTAGTTGAGGAACAAAACCATGTGCAAATGGAAAAATATGAAGTTGATGTAATTGCTTCAAGATAAAATCAATTCATTGCTTATGTTTTCCCTTTTGAAAAGTGATTATAAAAGGATGACATAAAAAAACATGAACCAAAATAGATATGCAAATCATATCTAGACACGAAACCCTGAGGAAAAAATTGCTTTCCTAACATGAATTGATATTAAAATTGAAGCCCCTAAATTAAGCCAAAAAAAGTCAAGAACTGAGACAAAGTAGTCAAAATGACTCCAAATTTACATTTTGATATATATATATATATATATATATATATATATATATATATGAAAGTGTATTAATTATAACTACATTTTCAAAATACACAAGAAGTAAAAAAATCAAACACCATAGATGCAAGATATGTGTTATCCAAAAATATGATCAAATATATGCTTCAAATTGAAATAAAAATTACTTATAGTAAAATATTTTTAAAATTACTTATACCATAATGTGCTGAAAACTAGTTTTTTTATGCTTGTAAGAATGTGAAAAATTAATACCCTGAAGAAAAAAAATTAGTAGAAAAGCTTCCTTAGGCAAGTAAAATAAGGGCCTAGCCACTACTTGGGTGATACTATCAAATTGAGCAAAACATTTAGGTGTTGCTATAATAGAGTAGAGTAGAGTAGAGTAGAGTAGAGTAGATATCTTGTAAGATGGAGATTGTGAGCAAGTGATAATTTTTTCCATTTCTAGAGATTAATGAAATGGATAAAAAATACTTTGGCAACTTTGAGTGTCATTCATTGGGGATAGGAAATCTAGCTCCTACAAGGTGGGAATCAAGGGCTTTAATCCATGTGAAAACCCAATAAAAAAATATTGCACATTTCTCATCCTAGCTAATATCAACACCTAGCACATCCAAATATTTAGAAAAAAACTTGAATTATACCATTTTCCAATATAGATGATACCATATGAGATAGATAATATTATATAAAATGCTCCCTCTAAGAATAACACTCCTGTTGAGCATCATTTTTACATTAGACAATGACTAGGAATTTGTGTGAGAAAATTTCCCTCTTGGAAGAATGATGTAAATTAATCTCAAGGTTCCTTCTGGGTTGGGTCTTAACCGCTTAGATAGCTCAATTGAAGATAAATGTGAATCTGTTCACGAGGAGGCCTTTGCTGGTTTGATCTGCGAGGGACTACAAAACAAATATTAAAACACAACAATCTTTCCTTTTTTTGTATTTTTTTGGATCTTTAGATAAAAGCAAGGTTAATCTATTTAATCTATTGTAACTAATTTTGTAAACAAACAACAAAGAAATGAGAATAGGGTAACAATAATTCAAAATAAAATTGCCAAAAGAAAGTAAACTAATGGACATAAACCGATGTTGCATTGCTTTGCAAATTAAAGTACCAAGAAGATGGAGGAAACCCACAAAATAGATATCTAAATGAATCACAATCCCAACTCAATAGAAGCAATCATCAAGGAAATAAACACAGATGTTAGATGTGTCAAAATTCATCAAATCATGAAGCCACCACAGATGTACGCACACGTGCGACAAATTTATCTTAAAGCACCAAAGAACAATCTTCACAATAATTCATTGCAGCAAAGCAACATGTCACATATAAACACCAGACTAATAGAATCACAGATCAAAATCACCATGCAATCGATTGGCTCTTTGAAATAAATGAATGAGAAAACACACATCCATAAATTTCGCAAAGATAGCAAAAAATTCACACCATGATTGAAGCACCAATTGTATGTATTGTATTACAATAATAACTGACCCTAATTACATTGGTTTCATACAATTTATAGAGTTGTGCTCTCAATTTCATAGCTAGGGTTTCAGTTGCACATAAAACTTGAAAATAAATCTAAACTAGAGTTCACATGAAAGAAACTATCCCTAAAACAAGTTTAAACTACTTTAGCATGGAATTAAACCTCATGCATTATAATTTGGGAGCAGAATATGCATAAAACAACTCAAAATTAAAATCTGGAACTCGTTCATGTTCTTCTTGGAAACTTGTAGTTCTACCCTTTATTCATTGTTCCAGCTCTTCTTCATGGATCAAACTAGAAGATACCCTCAAATCATGCAGAAATGACCCTATAGAAGTGATCAATCTGACTAAAAAAGTGACCGAAGAAGATTGAAGTTATTGGCGGTGATGGCCCAGAAATTTTGGACCCTAACCCTTGCTCCAAAAAAATGAAGTTAAAAATTTGGTTAAGTGTTGAAGCAACTCTCAACAAATTTTGGACTTTTGGAGGCCAAAAATCTTGGAAGGCCAAAATGCCAAAAATCTTGGATCTCAAAATTGGCTAAGTCCACAAAAATGTTTTTCCTTCATACAAAATCGGCTAAGTCCAAATTAGCGACTTGGGAGGATTTCTGGGTGTGCCTTGTGGAGCCTATCCACAATCTCTTGTACTTCTTCAAAGTCTGCCATTTTGACACCTTTGAGGCATCCCTATTTCTTCCCTCAAAAGGTGACTAATTCATTAGCAAAGCCTCTTATTTCCTCTTCCCAAGATAGCATTTTCTACATCTCCTCCTATTAAAACATTTGTTGGAGATCTTCTTTTGTTCTAACTCCACTAAAGATATCAAGGTATTGACTTATGATATCCTTAATGGGATGCATCATTTTCTCATTATCCTCATCATAGAGGTCCAGGTCCAAATCTTCAAAAACCTTATGCATCTCCTCCATCCAAAGTAGTGCCTCATCCCTCTTCTTATCAACCTTATTTAGGGATTTCTCATACACCTTCAGGGCCTCTGTGATATTTTTGATCCATTCTTCAAAATTATCAAGCTTTGACCGCTCATATTTTCACAAGAACCTGGAAGCGTTGCTTCCTTATTATGACCAAATCATCAAGGGCATTTTGTCTCTTTATAATCTTCTCCTCAAGACCATCTGCTCTACACATAAGATCCACCAAGTTGGTGATTCTTTTCAGAATACCCCTAAAGGGTCTCAAAATAGTCCTAAGGGAAGTCTTGGAAAACTCCTCAAAATCATTTTTCCAATCTCTACAAGCATGAATGAAAGAATGTGGAATATCCTCCAACAACTCTGAAGCACCCTTCCTTTCCAAAATAGCCTGTAAATAGGCCTCAGGGTTACTAGGGTCAATGGGACCTTCTATTTTAAGAATGAATCTTTTCATAGCCTCATTTTTCTCCATCAAGCCTTTTATTTTCTCCTCATCCTTATCCATGAAGCCTAGTGCATGCTTCAATCCTAGTGTATCTAACATTTTACTTCCTTCTCTTGACGACTCTCCTAGGTCCACCTCTTCCAACACATAATCCTCTAGAGTGATCTCATCCATACTAACATTCACCATGGGTACAACCACCTGTGCCTTCCACATGCTAGCCTGGTCTTGCATTACGTAGGATAGGGTCCTTGTTTGGGCACTAGATTATTCTTGATGGAATTCTCATCCAAGCACCACCATATCTATATCTTCCTCATCTATGTATACCCTCACCCTTGGTTGTATTTCTTTTGTAAACCAGGTGGGTTTAGAGAAGGCATTTATTGGCTCATATGGCGCAACTGAGTTGGAGGTAGTAGCTCTGTATCCCTGCTCAATTTCCACCTTTCTTCCCTCCTCTTCTATTTCATCCTAGCTTACCCCCTCTTCCCTAGCCACCACTTGTTCTTCCTTTGTATTCTTCTCATCTCCCATTATTTTTTCTTCTAATGGAACCTCCTTCATTACTTCACTCTCCTCTTCTGGCCCTTGAGGTTCTTGCATGACTGTCTCAGTTTGAGGAAGTGGGGGAGTTTGTGTTAATGGAAGAGAGTTTTGTGTAGGGGGTGTAGGAGTGTGAGGAGGAGTAGGTGAATGCATTGGTATTTGTAGAGGAGGTGGAGTAGGCATGGGAATATGAGTAGGTGGAGGTTGTGGTGGAGGCTAACTGGTTTGGACTTGAGGTGGAAGTGGAGTGACAGATGGTGGATTGGTTGGAATTAGTGCCTTCTGTGAAGGTACATGAGGAACTTGTTGTCAAGGCATTGGGACTCTAATATCCTCCTCTGAGGTGACCCCTATAGAAGAGTCTCTTTCTAACTTGGTGGTCTCCTTCTAAACTTCATATATAGCTTCCCCGACCGATTCTTGAGACTCCTGCTAAACTTCCTCTCCTACATTGTCTAAAGGACTTGTGAATTGTGTTGGAAGAGATGTGAAAAAGAAAGGTTTCTCTAAGGAAGAGCTTCTACAGGAGTTTGTTGTTCAGTCTCTTTGAAACCTCAAAGGCCTTTGGAGTCAGATATATAAAACTCATCATTTCCTAGAGCATCCATTGGATTTACCTTCTCCCCTTGAGCTCCCTCTTCAGCATCTATCTATACATCTTCTTACTTCTTTCTTTTATTCAAGAATCCCACTAATTAGGTTCTCCTATTTAGGGGTACTTGATCCTCCTCATCTTATTCATCTTCTTCCAAAAGGTTTTCCATGTGAGTGGGTTTTGAGGATCTCTTTCTTTTATATACATGCCCTTTAATTACCACGATAGGCCTAGGTCCAGATATCTTTAACCTCAGTGCCTTTTTAGGTGCACCTGGTGGTTCTAGATTACTAGAAGAGGGAGCATCTAGTGGTGCTATACTCCCAGTCATCCTAGTCTTTGGTCATTTAGACCAATTAGCTGACCCATATGCAATCAGGAGTTCATGTTGATACACTATCTCTGGCCTTAGTGGTGTAGCCTATTTAAATTGTGGCATCAACACCTTTTATCCTTTCTTCTTCTTCTCTTTCAAAGGTTGAGCCGACTATTTCTTGATAGGCATGAAGTCCATTTGAAATGGGTAGGTGATCCATGCCTTTGTTACCTTGATGACATGTCAAGCTTTGAAGTTTATATCATCATTTTTGTCCTTGTCCACTTCTGCATTGAGGATTTCCATGGTGTATACTTTGTCTTGGTTATAAATAGGGTCCAAGACATCTTCTGAATCAACCTCTTTTACCTTTTGTGGTATACAGAGCACCAGAGCATTTTATGCCAACTCCAGACTCATTTCTTAGTAGTCACAAATCCTAACCTCATAGTCGTTAGTGCAATTTATCCAATGGTCCTCGATGTGAGGCTCATGCACATAATGCCTTCCCATTATATTGTTGTAGGTGCCAATGGGATCAAACCTAGTCCTGATGAGATTGAAATTCTATAATGAGTAGTCATCCCATTCAAAGGATAGTAACTTGCAAATATTCATGTCTTGTAGACAATGAGGGCCTATCAAGATTGGGAAATCCCAACAGTGTTTCTTTTTATGCCTGATATGCTCATGGGAATCTGATAGTTGTCTGGCCATTTCCAAAAATACTATCCTATTTGATGGATATCTTGGAAACTTCTTTGGAGTGATGGTTCTCCCTGCCACCCTAATGTATGTGAAGGTTTTAAACTAGATATAAAATGCCATGAGGGCCTTTACTTTAGTAGCTACCTCCTTTGACATCCTTTTGGCATAATCACCCTCAATTGAGTGGATGCTAGCAAAAACAAAAGCATCATTGACGATGCAATACTCTGGGTTATCTTGGGTGAAGTATTATTTCCAGACTAGTTGGGAATAAACCATGAAAGGCCATGCATTTGGGTCACCCATGGTGCCAACTGTTACTAACCCTGGGTACATTGCTCTTGCTGCTAGTAGGTATATAATGTAGGAAGTCATGTAAAAATGAGGGTCGCTCTTAAATGTGATCAATTGATGATCCAGGTTATCACTGAGGATGGTCACCCAATCGAACCTTTCTTGTCTCTCTTTTATCCTATCAATGAGAAGGATCATCCATGGCTCTAGTTGGATTTATTTATGTAGTCCATACACCTGATTGATCCTAGTGATGGCTACTTGGATGTCTTCCTTCATATAGCCTCTCCTCATTTCTATTTTATCAAGCTTGTTTTTTGGCAGAGGTTGCATGAGATGGTCCTTATTTACAATCTCATGGGATAGCTGGATGTCTTTATTATAGAAGGTCATCCCCTACCTATTGAGAACCTATAGAATTTGTATATCCCTTTCGGAAGATGGAAGACATCCTTAATGTTGTTCGGTTGGAGGTCCAACACCACTTCTCCCATATTGTTCTTTACTAGCCTTTCATTCGGTATGTAGTGGTTTTCCAATGTGACTAACAGGTCCGAAGAGAGGATGGACATAGGGTGTATTGTTGTATTCACTAGCGAACAGTACACTAATGAAGTGCAGTCCTCAAATCTTCCTGTTGGTTGGGCACATTTTACCAGGTAGTCATTCCAGCTTACATTTCCAATGTTTGTATTTGTGATCTCAGAGTGTAGGTTCCCCACCTTGGAAGGTGTGTGGTAACCCTTGAACTAGTACTTCATAGTGGGGGAGTTCACCTTTTCTAAAATTCTACAAAAACAAGTGGGACATGAATCAATAATCAACACATGATATTTAGGAAGTAGTTATGATAAAAAACATGAAAAAATCAAGATACCCCATGAAGACCCAGCCTAAACACTGAAGAAGCATAATTTTTTCCTTTTGGATCTTCAAAGGTCTGGGACATCTGAAAGGCTAAAATGGTGAAAAAGGGTCATTATCTAGTCAAGGCTTCGGCCTTTTGGGTGGCCAAAAGTCTTGGGAACTTTGGTGTTTAAAACACCAAAAGTTGAAGATGTTGAGTTGGTTTTAGGCTGTCCTTTCAATTTTTAGTACTTCAGAGTGTGACATGATTTAGTGTGCAACATGCCAAAATGCTGAAAAGTTGGAATTAGGAAAAAAAATGAAGGGCTAGTTTTTTTGGGAACTTTCAAAGGCCGAAAGACTGAAACATTTAGGGTTGACCGACAAAAAAAGAAAAGATGAGGGTTAGAGCTCAAAAATGAGCTTGAATTGAGTTCAACCATGAACTTGATGTTAAGGGGTCCAAGGGAACAACCCTATGACCCCAAAGTGAGATAAACATAAGATAAACCCCAAACCCTAGCACAACAACCTTAAAACTACCAAAAAATAAAATAAACTAAGGGGGAGGGGAAGAAACCTACCTTGAAACACATAAAGGAGGGCAAGAAAACCAAAGAAACATGCATGTCGAAGAAGTTGGAAGGATTGGAAGAAAAGCCTACAAATGGGAGCTCCAAAAATCAACAAGAGGTCAAAAATGCAAAGTGACCAAAATGGTCAGCTCTGCGCCTTATATAGGCCCTCTGATGGGGTGATGTCAGCCACCCTCACTGATCGACCTTCTAGACATTCGGGGGTCTAGGACCTCTGAAAGGCCAAAATGCCAAAAAGGCAATACTAAGCTTAGTTGGAAGACACAAGACTCCCTCAGACTTTCAGACTTTCACACCTAGGGGAGGACTGAATGTCCTAAAGTTCAAAACTTGATAAAAGACTCAAGAGTCAGTCCCTGATAAGGACCTAACTGACAAACAAAACTCCAAAACAAGCCTAAGAAGGGGGCCCCTTAGCCAAGTGGCCTAAAAAAGGGGAGTGTGGTTGTGGAACCACAACAAATAGCCCTGACAAAAGAAAGGGAAATAACCTAAGTATTTCCTAGTCATCCCACTATGAAAAGATCCTATCTTGTGATGAGATGGCCATAGAAAACCTTTAGTGATAGTTACTCTCCTATCATCATGTCAAGATCAAAAAATCTTTGCATTCACATCTAGTGTGTACGTGTATGTGTTCATATTTTCCAAAATTCTTCACCAAAAGGTTTCTCGGATTCTTAACCAGTCATAATCAAATCTCCGCCCATAGGTCTAGATTCGGCCAAAAGTCATTTTAACCTTGCTCTACTACCAGGCAGGGGTTTATAGCCCCGATAGAGGTTTCTAAAGTCACCCTTCTCCTATAGATGAGCTTTTTTGAAGTTTTAAACTTCTTTGGAGGGCTCTTAGACTCAACATGTATCAAATTGAAAGTGATTTTCTTAAATTATTGTATTCTGGATAGTTCATTTGTTCTCTTATTCCAGCTTCAATGTTCTTGATGAACTAAGGCAATGCTTAGGCTGTGCCACCTCTTCATTTGTATTTCTTCTTATTTTTTTCTCCCTTTTGAAAACTTGGGCAGTGATTAGACTATGCCACCTAGGCATCTAAGCTTTTCTCTTTTCTCGTTGACTTTGTCTTTATGCATTCCTCCTTTTTCTTTCTTTCTCTTTTCTTTTAGTTTGTATTCTAGGTGGAAAAGGGTTTTGACTTCTGACTTCCTTCATGACAATGGGCATTACTTGGTTTTGACTAGAATCCTATCCAAAAGACCTCCAATTTGGAATCCCTTAAGATGTGTGTTAGTGTCAAGGACAGTTGGCTCTGATGAATCTGCTCAAGAATTTTGAGATGAAAATACTTCATTTCGAACCTTTGTATCTAGCTCCTTGCAAGACAAAATCTAATCAAAGGGTTTGACAAGGAAAGACCCTCATCTTTTTCCCAAACTACCTGGTGCAAAACACTTAGTTAAAAGACATCTACCCCCTGACAGACACCAACTAACTGACCCAAATAAAAGGACACAAAACAAGACCCTAAACTAGGAGAATGTACAAGAAAAGATCAAAGTCCTTCAAGACCCAAAATAGTGCTTGAGATACTAGTTGTTGACAAGCAATGGGACTAGTTCCCCATCGAGAGAACTAATTTTGAAAGTGTTCTCTCCTAAGATCTCTGCTATTTGGAAAGGGCCTATCCACAAACATTGGAATTTAGTGTGGCTACCCGATTTTTCTTTCTCTTTATCCCACATCAAGACTAAATTAGAAATCCTAAAAGCCTTTATTGTTTCTCTTTTTTCAAACCAACGCTTGATGACAGCTTGATGTTTGGCCACATGTTCTAAGGTCATGGTTCTCTTTTCTTCTAGATCCAAAAGGTTCATGAGGTGAACCTGCACCTTATCCTTGCCTTTGACGTATTGATCCATGAATCACAAGATTGGTATTTTTAGGTTCATAGGAAAAATGGGTTATAGGCCATAAACTAACTGGTAAGGGGAAATCCCCAAAGCATTTTTTATTCTCACTCAGTTAGTCCACAAGGCATACTTCAACTATGTGTGCCAATCTTGAGGATTATCATCCAAGAGTCATTTGATTATTGTTATCAATTTTTTATTCATTGATTTAGCATCTCCATTCCCTTGCTAATAATAGTTAGATGAGAATTTGAGGATTACCTAATTTTTGAAAGCCCATTGGATGAGAGATGTAGATGAGAAATAGAGTGCATTGTCACATACCAGAAAGAAAGGCATACCAAGCTGTGTGATAATGAACTCCTCCAAGAACTTGGTTACCACTTTTGTGGTGTAATTTTTTAGAACTTGTTCCTCTGTCCACCATGTGCAGTAGTCTATTGCAGTCAAAATGTACCTATGTCCTACCAATGAAGTAGGGTTAATCATTCCTACAAAATCTAGCCCCCATTGGGTGAATGGACGTACCTCATAAACTAACTGCACGGGCATTGTCAGATGTCTCTTGTGAATGACACTAGTTTGGCAAACATGAATGAATGCACGTGTTCATGTGTATCTTTGAACTAGGTATGCCAATAATAACCAAACCTCAATATCTGATGTGTCATGGCTTCATTTGACCCATGGACCGTACCATACTTGTCATGAAACTCTGTGAGAACTTGCTCAGCTTCTGTCCTATCCAAACAACGCACATAGAGACCATCATAATTTCACTTGTAGAGATTTCCATTCTTCAACATATAGGAGTTGCTCTTATTCTTTGGGGCTCTTTTTTGGGAACCATTCAATCCTTCAGGGTAGCGGTTTTGGAGCAGGTAATAAACTATGTCTTGGTACCATACATTGGTTATTATCCCTTCATTGGTGTATACTTGGCACACTAAACCCTGTTCTGTCTCTGCTATCATTTTGGTGAGGCCTTGGCATCTTACTATCTTCATCGGTTGGATCTCAATATCAAACTCTTGTAATATGGCCATCCATTTCCCCTTTCACTCTCCCAACTCATTATGTATTAACAAGGACTTGACGTTAAGATCAGGACAAATAGCAATGACCTTGCTCCTGAGGATGTAATGTCTGAACATCTTGACAACCTTAACCAATGCGAAAGACTATTTTTCAAGATTGGGATACTTGAGCTTAGCATTTTTCAATGGAAACTCATGAAAGCTATTGGTCTTTCATCTTCTCCTTATTTCTTTTGGGTGAGAATCCCTGTGCATGAGTGCTCTGATGTGAAAGAATAGACCTTGAATGGTAAGGTGTAATCTGGGCTGACTAAAACCGGAGCTGTAGAAATGGATGTCTTAATCTCCTAAAAGAATTCTTTAGCAAGAGCATTCATTCTATCTTTGCATCCTTTTTCAACATGTCATTCAAGGGACACACTATCTCATCGAACCCACTAATAAAATTTTTGATGAAGTTAATCTTCCCAAAGAAAGATTTCAACTCTTTTTTACTATTTGGGGGAACCATTTTAAAAATAGCCTCAACTCTTTCAGGATCTATTGAAATGCCCATCTCTGAGATGATATGTCCTAAAAACTTGCTCCAAAACTCTTGCATCTTTTCAATACTCTACGCAAATCCTCAATGTGATCTGCATGGTTTCTAGAGAATACCATAAGGTCATCCATGTATATGATGATGCACTTCTTGACAAGCCCCTTAAATGCTTCATCCATGGCTCACTAGAAATTTTCTCCGATGTTGATCAAACCAAAAGACATGCGCCAGTAGGAAAATGTTCCCCACTTCATAGTGAATGTCATCTTCAAATGGTCCTCCTCCTTCTCCATTACCTAATTGTATCCAGAATAGCCATCAAGGAAAGACATCATCTGGGACCCATTTACAATCTTTAACACTTTGTCAAGGGAGGGTAATGGGTAGTTATCCTTTTGAGAAGACCTATTTAGATTCCATAAATCTACATAGAGTCAAACTTCTCTGCTCTTCTTTCTCATAGGAATGATATTTGTGACCCAGGTTGAATGTCGGATAGGAAAGATGATCTTGGCATCAAGTAACTTTTGTACTTCCTTCTGAATCACTAGCTTGATCACAGGATTCACGGGCCTCTACCTTTTGTGGAAAGGTTTGGCATCTGGGTTCAATGGTATGTTGTGTACAATGACAATAGGGTCATAGGTTTTCAAATCCTCATAGCTCCATGCTATAACATCTTTGTATTCGGTGAGTAATTCCACCATTTGCCTTTTCTCCTCGTCTCTACTAATTTTACCAATACAAATCTCCTTGGGTTCAAGTTGTGTGCCCAGATTATAGATTTCACAATCATCACCTCCCACAACTAGTGCCTTCATCTTTTCATGAGCATATTCATCCTTGTCAAAGATCCTTTCTAAGGCTACCATTCCTTTGGGGATGGAGTTAGTCTTCATGTTTAGGTTTCCCAAATCATCTGATTTTTTGATCTCATCATCCTCTTCATCTATGTTTTGTCTTTCAAAGACCCCAACACTCATGATGAATTCAAGTATCTATTGGTCATCTCGAAATACCTGGAAGTTTGTGATGTTATCTGGAATAGCTAGCACTGCCACCAGCTCAACAAAGAATTTTTTTAGCTTTGATTTCTCCAGCGGATGTAGGGAACTTGCTGACACTACCAAAGCATCAGTGACATTATTTCTTCTTCACGGGATGCTCTTGATGTTAAATTCTTCAAAGTCTTTGATTAAATCCCACACATGGTTCTAGTATGAGGCCAATCTCTTATCAATGCATGAATAATGGCTAAGGATCTACCTAACCACTAACTGGGAGTCTCCTTCTATGATCAAGGCCTTTACCTTCTTTTCATGTTCGATGAGGAGACCTCATACCAATGCCTCATATTTAGTGATGTTGTTGGTGCAGTAAAACTGTAGCCTATAAGCAAGATAATATGAACCACCCCTGGGGTTGATCAACTCAATCCTAGCCCCTTCTCCTTTCTTACATTTGGAGCCCATCAAATCTGAGTTTCCATACAGGGTGGTTCTTATAAGAATGAGGCTTGGTTTGGGGTTTTGGCATAATCCCAGGAAGATGTATGTTGATTTAGGGTTCAGTGGGGCTCTTTGGTGGTGATGGGTTTTTTTATGGTTGGAATCTCCACACTCTTTGTTTCTAGGCTCTCCCTTGTCAAGAGAGGCACCCATTTCATTTTCTATTTTTCCTTCATCTCACACCATACTCTGTGACATGGGGGTAGGCAACCATCATCCGAGGAGCTCTACTCCTCTTGTATAGGGTTTTCTTTTGTGAAGACCAGAGGTTATTCATAATGAGAAGGGCCTTCATCATCTTGGTGTGTAGCCATCCCCTTTGCAACTTTGAGAACATGGGACATTTGGTTCATTACTTGAGCTACAGTACCCTGACAATCATGGCATTTGAACTCTGAGTGATTCACCTGGTGTAGGAGACAATACCCTTGCAACATTAATATGTTTGGATCATAATCTTGCCCAAGATGTTTCATATTCTTCATCATATTACCCACAAATTCTGTGATTATTTCTTCAGGAACTTGGGTATGTATCAAACCCTATACAGGGCTATCGTCAGAATTTTCTTCTTCCTTGATGTGAAATATTAGGATTTTGTTGAACTGATATACTCCTAGATCAGCTTGTGAGAACAAGAATTCATTTGGGGTATTGTATTCAGTTATCATCTATTTGAGTTTTGGTTCAACATCAATTTTGATTTGGTTATTCAATCCCTTCCAGGGTAACCAAAGCTGGGTAAAATCTGTGGAAAACTAACCTCTCAAGGACCTAGTCCATTCCCTATTAAGCAGCATGCCATATGTTTCTAGGATTTCCACAATGTGTATGTCTATGAAATCCTATATCCTAGGGTTTGTGGTCAACTATATACGATTATCTTTTAGGACTCTAATGACCTTGACTTCTATTTTGTCAAGTTGAATCATGACCCTATTGGTTGGTTGGGGATTCATTCCAAATTTTTGGGAAATGGATAAGGGCATGAAATTACATGAAGCCCCTAAATTAATTAGATAGTTGTGTAGATTTTTTCCAAAGATCTTGAGGCTAAGAAAAAATGGGGTCACTTCTGCCTGATCTTTAAACATGGTTGGCATTGCCTCAACGGTATTGACGTTTGACAAATTCCTAGCATTGCTACTAAATGGGACTAACTTAGAATGGTTTAGGGACTTTAGATGTGCTTCTCTTTGTGAGGGGAAACTTTGTAGCATGTCATACATTGACATATTAGCTTTGAATCATTTTATCTCCTCTAGTGCACTATATCTTTCAGTGGTCCAAATTGGGTTCTTCAGTACAGTGGGCTGGTGTTGCACAATTGGGGCAATGGTGGTACTAGAGCCTCTTGGAGGTGAAGGGTTGTTGTTAGCCCATGGGTCTGGTGGAGTAGGCTGCATTCTAGGGGGAATACCATCAATCAAGGGCTCTTTCTTGCTTCTTATATTATAATTGTTTCAGTTGTTTTTCTGAAAAGAATGGACCTTAGAATATTCAGGTTGGCTATGCTAGTTAAATGGGAAAATGAATTCTTCTTTAGTTGTGTTAATAGAAAGACCTCCCTCGATAACCAGTTCATAAGAATTAAAGACCATGACATTGAAATGAGTCTGGGAGCTGTCAAAATTCTGACCTTGTCGATTGTCAAACTCTCCCCTATATTCATTGTCTGATTGATGTGCATTGGAAGCTTGTGTAAAGTTAGCCTCAGATGAACTAAAGGTAGTGGCATTATCAATGGGTATACTATCATTGTTAAGACAAGTGTTAAAAGCCCTATTAGTCCGTTGCTGCCCAAACTATTTATCTTGAGTAGCATTCCCATAACCTATGTTGTTGTTATTGTTATTGTTGTTGTTGTTGTTTTAATTTCCATAATTATGATTCTTATTTTGAGGATAGGTTTTTGGGGCACCAGATGGTCATTGGTAATTCCCTTGGTTTTGAGGTTGATTCAGCTTCATCCTCATAATCTTTCTTGTCAAATGGTACAATTTTTTCTTCATGGCATCCAACTCATTCACTAAAGCATTATAAAGTGCATTTCGGACAACAACCTTTTTCTCACACATGGCTTGTTTATGCGCATCGTATCCTAGATATTTGATGGCAAGTGGTGGGGAAACGGTGTATGAGGTTGGTA
Source organism: Chamaecyparis obtusa (assembly GCA_027943335.1). Lineage (NCBI taxonomy): Eukaryota > Viridiplantae > Streptophyta > Pinopsida > Cupressales > Cupressaceae > Chamaecyparis > Chamaecyparis obtusa. The sequence goes on along the minus strand of BSBK01004234.1, from coordinate 406,835 downwards.
CCGGATTGAGTTTTGGGGTGTGATGTGTTGATAGTTTTTCCAGTTTCAGTGTTTTGTTTTTCAAAATTTTGGATTGTTGATCTCTATCCCGATTCTTTGTGGTTTAAATCTCCAAGTTTTTCTGGCCCCAAATGCTCCAAGTTTCATTTTAGGAGAAAACCCTAGCTTTCAAGTCTCATTACTTTAGAAAATCCAAAGAAGCCCTAAAATTGTTCATCCAAGTCTATTTGGCCGTTACCTTTTTCAATCACTTAAAAGATCTTTTAAAGCATGTACGCATTTATCTTCCTGGTTAGTCGTTCAATCTCCAAATTGATTTGGAATATTCCTTTTTTATTAGTGATTACCCAAAACCTCTTATCACATGATCTTCTTGGGTTGAAAGAATATTCCTTGTTCTTAAACAACTTAATGGTTCCCTTTAGTCCCTCAGTCTCTGAATTATCATTGTGTGATCTAGTGACTACTATGATAAATATTTGTAGAGGTTACTATAGTCTCTAGATCTCCAAATCAAAATGCCTTCAGTCGGGTGATCTCTGAAAGAAGTATGAAATTGATATAATATTCAGCGATGTTGCAGTCTGCAGTTGGTCGTTGAATCTCCAAGTGCAAGGTGGTGCTTTGTTATGCTGGTCGCTAGGTCTTAAGGCTTGTCAATGGTTAGTACTTTTATCCTGTGACTTGGCAATTTCATTAGTCACGCATTCTCTTCATCCTCCTAGTTATGTCTCTGGTGGTTAGCAATTCAGCGACCCGGTTATCTTTGAATCTCTCAATGAAGTGGTTAAGTTTCAAAGGCTACGCTGACTTAGTGATAACCATTGGATCAAATTCTAATCAGTGGTTAATAATTATTCTCGTTACTTGACCAAGGTTAGGTGATTTCTATGGTGACTTAGAGAGTAAAGGTGTTTGTGCAATCTCCAATTTTAACCATAGTTCATAAAAGTATTCAGTGAAAAGGAGATGTATGCAGTCATGCGTTTGCTAGACTAATATGAGTTAAAAGGAAGGTTTTCTAGTAGCTATTTTTGGCCATTGATTTTGTTTTAATAGAGTGATGGTTGTGCAATCTCAGAATTACATCGTGGGTTAAAGAACGATCTAGCGACCTTGAGGATTGCATTGTCGCCCGATCTTTAGGATAAACTCTAGTTAGGGAAGTTGTTTGGTGATTAAGAGATTGTCTTCAGTCACGTAATCACCAAGAAATCCAGAGTTAGGTATTGACCAAAGTTGAAAGATTGAAGAAAATGTGAATTTCCATTTGCTAGATTTTGTGACGTGTCCCTTTAGGATTGGTTGAAAAAACATGGAAAATATAAATAGAAAGGTGGGTATGACTATAGTCGCTAGATCTCTGGATAAGATAAATTAAAGTTCTCAAAATCACAGTCCCTGAAGCTTTGAATAGTTCAGTCGGAGGGTCTCAAGAAGAAGTTTGAAAAGTCAACTAGCTTCAGTGACTAGGAGATTTGCTATTGTTGCCAGATCTCGTGATGGCGCTTTGTCACTAGGTCTTGAGATAAATTCAAAGAAGAAATACTTTACAATGACTAAAGTGGTGAGTATTGTCACCAAATCTCTAGATCATGGAAAAATTAAAAAATCAAAGGGTCACTTAATCTCTAGATGATTTCAAAAGTTCTTAATTCTTTTAGCGACTATGATTTTCCACCTTTGTCGCCAGGTCTCCAGATAAAGTGAAAGCTGTTATATAACTAAAATTTGTTATAGTTTCTAGATCTCCATAACTATTCAAAAGGTGCCAAATTTTTCAGTGATTGCGAGAAAGTCTCATAGTCGCTAGATCGCCAGAAAATTAAATTTGATTACCTATCATTTTCTCAAGCACGACTAGTGAATTGAAGTCCTTAGCATGCCAAGTAATGGTGGAGGTGACATGGTTACAGCTTCCCAATCCATTATGAATTTTTGCATTCAATTTTGTTAAATATATACATTTGGTCATCTTTTTTTTTCAAAATACCAAGCATTTGCGGAGCCCAGGCAAGAGAATTTTTAAGGTCTTTCAGAACAGTTCTGAAGTTTTAGTGCGTCCATGATTTGCAAAAAAGTTTGAATTTGCAGCCAAGATGAGTCGACAGATAGGAAGTGAACCTACAACCAGTAAGGGTACTAAGGAGAAGGCTAAGGAGAGCTTCTCAGACGAATTCCTCACCTTGTTGTCGGGCTCATCACAAAACAAAAAGGTTAGTGATGAATGTTTTGCTGATGAACTTGCTCAGTGTAGAGATGCTAGGACACTAGATGTCACTGGAATGTGCCTATTCAAATATTTTTATAAAAATGTTGAGATTCCATTTCCTGTCTTGAACCCTTGGACATCAAGGTTACCAAAATTGATAGTTCCCAAAGTTTTTCTAGAAATAGTTGTCTTAATTGTTTTATCCTGCAACTATGATCCCTTATCTAGAACAATTAGCAAAGCTGACAAGTCTCCTCTGGTCACCCTTGATAGAATTTCATTCATGAGGGCTTTCGGTATTTAGGTCCCTATGGCTACCGAAATCAATTTAAAGGACTTGGCCAACAAATATACTAGAGAGACTGTTGTGGTTACAAAAGAGGTTCAAACTCATATTCCTCAGGAGAGTAGAAAATACATTGCACCCATAGCTAGATCAAATCCATATTATTTCAAGGATTTAAAATTCTACATGAAGTACATTGCATATAGATTGTGTAAGGTGTTGGGAATTGATGGTCGAGATAGAATCACTCCAGAATATTTAATGATAGTGTTAGATTCCTAGAGTCTTCATGTGACAAAGGGATATGATTACATAGGGTTTGTAATCAACAAGATGCATGAGGGATTACAGGCCTTAAAAGCTTTTCCATCTTGTCCCACACCCTGATTTATGCATTCTTCTCTATTAATGCATTTGATTTTATATTTCAACTATAACATTATGAACATGGATCGTTTGGAGCCACAGATGATGTATAGAGGGTAGCAAAACCTGATACAGTTTTGGATAAGGGCTTGGAGACCTTCTACTTCAAGGGGTGATTTCTGTGCTTTTGAGAATTGGATAGTTTGGCCTATTCTCCTTAGTATGGGAATTGAAATATCAAGGTTGTCTACTAAATTTTTGTAGCTGGTGAGGCCCCAACAGTTTGTCGATCAAAGGGATAAGGGCCATAATTGGGGAGATATATACTATGAAGAAGAATACACTTTGATTAGAGTGTATGGATGCCCCCAGCCCCCTCACATGCTACCATTCTTTGTCCCACCAAGGGTGGCATTTTTGGAGTTCATTTGGCAACTGATGTTGACTGATAGGGAGCATTTGGCTTCACATAGCAAGGGAACTCTTACTCCCAGGCACTTTAGAGTGCATAGTATCACAATAGGAAAGAATGCCTTGAGCAAAGTCGATGAATGGTTGGGAAAATTCAAAATACATGCTGCTTCCCATAGGTATGTGGATATAGAAGGGTTTATGGTTGTTGCCAGGAAATACTACATGCCCACCATCCCATTTAATAAAAGACATAAGGAATTTCCCAAAGAAGATGTAATAAGAAATATAATAGAGGAGAATGAAGTGGCAAGTAGAGCCTCCCAGATAAATGAATTGTATTCAATGGAGAAGAGATTGAGATAGAAGGGACTAGCATTTAGTGGTTTCTTCCTTGAATTGCCTTATCTTCAAAGGCTTGAGCAAATGATGTCTCAATACAATACCTTGATGAGAACATTTGAAGAGTAGATTAATGAAACAGATAAGAAGAAGGTCTATTCTGATTTTGAATGTGATGAAGATAGTGGCAGTAGTTATTCTATGCATAGCATTCCCCCTCTAGAAACAATAATGGTAGAGAGGCATCAGGTTGAAGAAAATATTGTTGATCTTGCAGAACTTCATAGTTCTTAGGATATAAGTGAGCCACCTCCAAAGAAGCAAAGATTATTGGTTGGTGAGTCTTCTCAAGTGAAGAAAATAGATAGAATAGGAGCCCTTTTCTTGGGAATTGGTGTTCACCATCACTAGTTAAGGAAGAAAATAAGAGAAGAAAAGAGAAAATAGAAGCTTGAAACTGAAGTTGTTGAGATGCCCTTGGCTCTATGCCAAGATGAGAGAATGATTGAGCAAGATGATTTTTTTAAAGGATGGTAGTTTCATAGAGTTAGAAGAGTTCAAAAGTTTCTTTATTTGGCATAAACAACAAAAAGTTGCATCTAGTGTGCAGATCACTTAGGAGGGCCAAGTGCCAAAGGAGGTAGTACAACAACTGAGAGAGTATGACCTTGAGACTGAGAATTTCACCCCAGATGAGGCCAGAAAACTGGTGAAGAAGAGAAACATACTACTTGTGTCTGGGTGGAACTTATATTCTAATTTCATTATTAATCAAATTAAAAGGTAGGAAAACATAACTATGTCTTCGAAAACCCAAGTGGGAGACATTGTTAGAGGCTTTGGTTATAGCCCAAGAAATCAGGCATTAGCCTTGTGGAGTCTTTATCCCAAAGACAAAAAGCCTTCAATTTTGAATGTAAAAGAGCAGATGGAAGGAGATAAGATTGTGTGGTCCATCCACAACACAAGGGATCTTGAGATTTCTCAAGTATTGACTCATTTTTCCAAGTTGAATGAAGATAAAACAAAATAGCTTTTAGAGAGGTATGGCTCCCTTTTAGAGGACTATAGTGCATTGTTGAAGGATAGAGATCTTCAGATAATAAAGGAGAAAGCACTACAAAAATCTTTGGATGATTTAGAACTTCAAGTTATGAATACTCCTATAGTGGCTCCTATACCTCCTGAGCAACCTACATTAAATGAGGCACAAGGAATGATAGAAGTAGAGGTTTCTACAAAATTAGAAAAAATAAATATGGAGAGAAATGAGGGTATCTTGCAGGCCTTATTAAAAATTTTGTAGCATAGAATTGATGTGATCAAGGATAAATCTGATTTGGTTTTTAATGCTTACAACAAGTTGCCTGAGTTACAGTTGGAAGTTGATGATTATGTTCAAGTTTTGAATGGATACTATGCAACCTGGTCTATTAGAGCACCACTTTTTGAGAGATTGGCATTTTCTCAATCTTTGAGAAATGATATTCCAAAAATAGTTCTATGGGTTGGTGAGGAGATACATAGAATTAAGGTCATATTACCACTTTTTAAGGGTAGGGAAAATCTGATTGAGGCTGATATAGCCATGCTTAGCTCTAGTTCCAATAAAGTTTATTCCTTCTATCAAGAATGTGGATGGAGCCATAAAGAGCCTTGATCAATGGAGATCAAATTTTGATCTTATTCTTCCTAGAAAGGAGGCATTTTTAAATGAAATAAATGAGGTTGATATGGAAAGGTTCAACAAAACTCTGGATGAGGCTATTAAGGCAGAAATAGAGCTCACCAAATTTTCAACAAATGTCAAAACAATCATAGATGCCAGGTGGGAAAGACAAAAGGCACAATTACAACTTGTTCAAGATTTTAAATGGCCAACACAGGAAGAAGTAGTTGCGTGTGATGAGTTAACAAAGCCCAACAAAATCAAATCCATCGTAGTTGACTTAGATATCTTGGATGAAGAATGAAGAGGACATTTGGAGCACCTAACACCTGATCTTAGAGCACAGGGATGATAAGCTATCATTTAAGAATGGTGTAGGTTAGCCTGAAATGGTGGTCACCATACCTAATTAAAACTTAAGAGGCTATCATGAATACTTGCAGACAAAGGTGTCAGTTATCAATGATCTAGGATGCTAAACAGGCCAAGATAGTTTTGTCTTTCCACCGCCTAAGCGCTTATTATATTTTTTCTTTTATTGCTTTTTTTTTATGTTCTTAAGGGTTAGGGTTTTCAACCATCTGAAGCTTTTTGCATTCCCATTAAATGAGGGAATTCCAAGATGGTTGAGAATATATATATGAGCAATAATCTCATTTAGGGAGAGGGATGGAAGATAATAGAAAACCAATCACAATTGCTACAAAACAGACTTTTGAACTTTGTGTCTGAATTTCTAAGCATAATTTTTCTTATGTAAATTGCAAATCTTCTCTAATATAAATATACTGCAATTCCTGTCTCTTGTTATTACCGTCTCTCTATTTTTATACTTACTTTTGTATGTTTTATATGTAAGGCATTTAAAATATACTGGTTGTTAGGAAATTTCTATAATTGGTTATGAGTTTCTCTCAAGGAGAGAATTAAAAATCTTGTTATCAATTTCAAAGGGTGAGTACATCTCTAGGGATATTGATAGTAATAATATTAGATAGACAGAATAGTTTGCAAGGCATCCTATTTGGATTGCAGGTTGTATGTAAGGCATACTATCATATTTCATTGAAAGGGTTTGCGGATTTGCATTAAGGACTCTTTTGCCCTTAGGATTTAGGCACTGATTTAGAGTGTGTTTCTCTTAATTATTATCATTTTCAATCCTTAGAAGAATCAAAATTCATTTTATTACTAGTACTTTTATTTTCAAGAATTTTGTTGACGTTTTGATAGAACTATATCCAAGTGGTATAAGTTCATATTTAGTGATTCCTTAAAGAAAGAATCAAAAGGTTACCCTTCCTTGAGTTTAACTCAGAAAAATAAGAAGGATGAATGTCTTTATACCACTATTCCATGCTTTTACACTTATGATTTCCATCATATTACTCTGTATTATGATATTATGGGCTATCTACAGAGTGATAATGCTCTATTGAATTAACTTGAAGAATTAAAAGCATAGCAGTGAAGAATTAATCCACCAAATCTAAAAGCTTACTTGAGATATAGTAACTTATTTATAGGTAATACTCACCTGAGTTTGTATTAGGATATTATGGGCTATTTGCAGAGTGATAATGTTCTATTGAATTAACTTGAAGAATTAAAAGCATAGCAGTGAAGAATTAATCCACCAAATATAAAAGCTTACTTGAGATATAGTAACTTATTTATAGGTAATACTCACCTGAGTCTAGTGGAGTTCAAAGAAGGAGGATCTTATCCAATCCTCATCAATTAGGCTTTTCTTGCAAACTTGGAGTCCCTTTTAACTGAGAATCAAGCCCATATATTTGCCAAGTTTGATCCCACAAGAAAAATCCCTAACAAATTGGTGACTCTGTTGGGGATCAGTTAAAATCTTCTACAAAGTTAATAGTGACGTAGGTTTCAAGTTGAGTTTGACTCCTGGCCTACTCATTCCATACCAGTCAGTCATTGTCAAAGATCAAATTTATCCTTTCATCTTCCTATATCTTATCCTTTTAGAAGCTTTGCCTATATTTTCTCTCAAGAATAGTTTTTCCAAATTCCCAAAAGTTGGGTGGTGAATCTTTACAACATCTCTATACTAGTATTCCATAAGGAAATTCCCTATTTCATAATGACCCATTAGAATACAAGATCTTGGAGAAAAATAACATCTAGAAGAAAATTTAGAGGGAGAACTTCCAACTGCCTCAAGATGAAATCAAATGAGGAGGGAAAGAAATAGTAATGACATGTCTTTTACATGGAAATGAAAAGGAAATATAAGGACAGAAGATCCAGTTCAAACAAACCAAGAAGGAAATACATCAGAATATGAGGAAGTAGTTGATTTGGGTTTAAATTAATATGAAGATTACTATTCACCCTCTGAGAAGGATGGGGGGAGAGCACAACCTCATAGGAGAGGAATCTCTGGAAACAATAGAAGATCAAGAAGCCAAAGTAGGAATAGGAAAGGCTCCATTCCTCCTTTTCCCCTTGATTCCTCTATACAAGGTCACCAAGTACTCAATGATCATCAAGAAGAAATCCTTCCCCAACACTCTTCATTAGAAACAACCCTCCCAGATTCTAAAGAAATTTTTGAAGAAGTGTTTGAACTAGAAAGAAAGATCCGAGAGCAAGCTGCAATAAGGAAAAAAAAAGAGAAAGAAAAGGAAGAAAAGGAAGAAAAGATTAGACATGCTATGATAAGAGCTGAACAATTAAAGAGGCAATTGTTGGATTTTGAAGCCATAAATTATGTTCCTATAACAAAACAAATAGAAGAACAACCTATTGTCCAAGTGACACATGAAATAAGAAACCCTAGGGATAAGGGTAAATAAAAGGTTGTAGGAATTTCAATTAATGAACCAAATCCTATCAAGAAAGTTTTAGATCAAACAACAAGATTAGATGTTGATCTTGAGAAGGCCAAAAGGGAACAAGAATTATTGGCTAAAGAATTAGAAAAGGTAGAGCTAGAAGCTACTGCAACTGAGATGAAAAGAAATATTGAGTTCCTTAAACAATCTTCACGACCTACCAATATAGTATCCACCTCCTAGGTACAAGGTGCAAACATTTTTAATACTACCAAAACTAAGCCTGTGTCAGGTATCCAAAAATCCACAACTTTAGGCATTGGCCCATCCCAAATAGGGTCCATCCATGAGAGACACAAACAATTGGTTTTTATTCAGATCCCTGGGTACCCTAACCCAATCCCTGATGAAATTAGGAAGAAACTTCCAAAATTCACTAGAAGCAATGCAATCACTTGTGAGGAACACTTAAAAGGTTTCATTGATATAATAGATGACTACAACATTGAGCTTGATGATTTAATTATGAAACTTTTTGTTCAATCTTTGACTGAAGATGCTAGAGATTGGTTTAGGAATTTACCTCAAGCTAGCATAGGTTCATGGGAACAATTCAAGCATTGTTTCAAAGAAAAATATGGTGATAAAATCAATGAAGGTTTCATGCTAAATGAGTTCAACAATATTAAGAAAAACCAAAATGAGGGTGTTGTTGAATTTAATGTCAGATTCTAGAAAGCTATGCATAAATTTTTGCAAGTTATCAGGTTAGATGAATAAATATGTTTGGTCACTTATCTAAATGCTTTTGATTCAAAGATGGGATACCTTTTGAGAGACACAAATCCAAGAAACCTTGCAGAGGCTTACAAATTGGCCATTAACATAGACAGCAATAGAAGAATATCAGGGAAGTTGGGAAGAAGGGATGATTATAAACCTCCAGTCCCAAATAGAAAAGAACCAAGGAAATCTGATACAAGACCAAAAGATGATGATAGTTTGAAACAAATCTTAAAAGAAATAAAAGATTTGAAGCCTGGTGAAAGTAGAAACAATAGAGTGCAAGGAAATGATAGGCCATCCTTCAAAAATTTTAACAAGTTACCAAGAATGTAGAACTATCCTTACAACACTCAATGGAAGGATGGAAAACTAGTCCTTCCTAAAAAAGGGAAAAACCCAGTGATAAAACACATGACCCATTACATAAGAATTCAGTAAACATGAGTGATGATGTTCCATGGTGCATTGCTTGTCAATCACCTCATGACCCTTATTACTGTGCAGTTGCTCAAAGTGTCTCTGCAGATGGAGAACAAGAAAGTAATGATGAAGAGTCTTATGATGACCAAGGATGTGCCATGACCTCTTCATATATGTATGATGAGATGGACTCCACAGAAGAGGATGAGGGTCAAGATGTATCTATCTCACAATCCAAAAATTAGGTATACCATCAACAAGTTTTTTCTGATGAAGAAGATAGTCAGTTGGATAGAGTCCAGTGTAACACTTTAAGAAATGATGAATCAGTAGTGTTAAGAAGACCTTCTCATGAAGAAATTGCACAAATCACAATAGATATGGTTACCCAAGCCAAGAGTAACTATAATTTAAGAAATAGGGTAGTGGGTGATTCAAGTCAAAAGCCATCTAGTATATTCATCAAAAATTTAGATAGGGATGTGAAACAAGCTCAAGATAAACATAGGGCTACAGAAGTTGTTAGCAAGATGAAGATAAAAAAGAATGCCACTTTTGCTACTCCTAATATGAATTATATAGTAAAGGCTAAACCTCTTGAGGATACAGTCATTCCCTCCCAAAAGGAAGTCAAGACCCAAAACAAGGATCATCCTGGCCTTACGAAACATGAGGAAAGTAGGGAGGTCACTGTTATTAAACAAGACATAGTTGACCCAAAGTATATTCCTATTGACATGAGAAAGTTGTTGTCACAAATCACTATCAAAGTCCCTTTATTATAAATGATGAGGATCAAGGAGCATAAAGAGAAAGCTTTAAGTTGGGTGAATGGAGTTGCTCCTATTGACACCCAAAGTGACACTAAGGCTGACAAGTTAGTTGCTTCTGTAAATGACTCAAGTGAAAATTAGTATGGGGAAATTATCTTTGAAATTCATAAAATTTATTTGGATACAAATGTTATCAATACATCATCAGGGATAGTTGATCCATTTTTCCTATCTTTAGTTGTAAATGGGAAGCACTTAAAAAATTGCATGATTGATTCAGGTGCTTCTAATACTGTTATGCCTGCAAAAGTAATGAAATCTTTGGGATTAAAAGTGGATACACCCCATGGAAGATGTCAGGAAATGGATTCAAGAGAAGTAACAGTTGTTGGTACTATCAAAGAACTGCCTTACAGATTGGTAGCTTACCCAAATCAGTTGTTAACCATGAGTGTCTTGGTAGTTGACATCCCACCTCAATATGGGATGCTATTATCTAGAAAATGGAGTGCCCAAATGGGGGGAATTATCCAATGTGATTTATCTTTTGCTACTTTTAACATTGATGGATATAATTTTAAAGAGTCTAGAGAAAGCAGGGACCCCTCTGTTACGAATGGGAACACTAAGAGGGGAGTGGGGGGGGGGGTGAATCAGTGTTCACTGTATTTTAACTTTTCACTTAATCTGAATACTGAATTATAAATGCTTGAGTACTAAATTAAACATTCACATAAACATGAAACATGAAATCAACACATGACACCAATATGGTTACGGGGAAACCCAAATAGGTAAAAACCCTGGTGGGACTTGATACCCACTAATAATCTGCACTAGTATTTTGTGATCCTTGTTAGAAGATCCTTTACCCTGTTAGGAGTAGCTTTACAATGCGTTTAGTACAGTAAACCTAGTTAAGGGTCAGACCTTGTTAGGATTCTTTTACAATGATCCATGTTAGGGGAGTGGACTCACTGTTCTAGAGTTTACTTCTCAAATGATAAAGGCTACAACCTTTTGAATTAGATACACACTATATCTTCAGGTGAACTATCACTGTGACACTGCTTGTAAGATCAGTTCCTTTGGTGCATTGATGCTTTGACCTCTAGAAAATCTCTAATACATCTTATGCTCACTTCACATACCTCTGCTCTACTTATCACAAATTTCTTACTACTTCCATGCTGATTACAATGGGTGCACCTTATATTTATGTGCTCATACAAAATATACAATTAGGTCAGTCCTATAACTAATTAAAAATAATGCTTCCAAATGAATTGGCTTAAGCATGCTTAAAATTATACATATACATATGTCAGCAACCTAAATACAATGGGTGCATAGCCTCTACAACATTAATTTATAATCGCATACCAAAATAGTCTCTATCGGCTCTATGCTCTGATCTCTGCTAGCATACACTAGCTGTGTAACTTCAACTGACTGTAACCTTCACATCTTTGCATATCTACTTATGCACTCTTATAATAAGAATAATTATAGTCTAAAAACCTTAACTTCTAGGGTGCATACCTTAATTCATCCATACACACATGCACTAATGCTCTGAGTCTCTAGTGCTCTGTATGTTGTCTAGTCTTCAAAACTTAACTAAATTCTGATCTTTACACTTAGTGCGTTGACTCCAAACTACTATATGAATTTGTTACCATAATGACAACACTATAACTAGTCATATATCTTAGTATAGACAAATTTCCAACAATCTCACCCTTTTTCATTAATGGCAACAAAGGAATATGGCTAAGTCTCTAATTGCCCCTTAATACAAAAACTTTTTGTCTTCTATATACAAACTCTTATATCTCCCTATACATATATGTACTCCATATTCTATACAACTCCCCCTTTGACATTAATGATAAAGGTGCATCAAAAACTTCATCTACATATACTTACTAAGGGAAAACATCCAGATATGCAATCTTGAGTTTCTGGATCTCCTTCTTCCAAAAGGTTATCAGGGAATTGACTATCTGTAGATGGGTGCATAATGCATATTGTAGCTTCTCCATCTTCTCCAATTCTATGCTCAGACCTTGATCATAGGTTATCATGGTCACATCAATCTCCTTTATGTTATGACTGAGAATGTCTAGAGAGGGTGCAAGAGCGTTCCTCAACTGAGTCTGTCTAGACCTTATCTTTTTCATTTCTTTTTCTACCTTCTCAATTATATCCAACTATCCTTGATAGACATTGTTTCATATGTTCACATCAATGGATGTGTCTTGCACAAAAATCTTCACCTTCTCAATCATTACCTCTACATCTTTGATCTTCTTAAGATGGGCATCAGTGAACTTATCCTGATCCATGGATTCTGCAATGACTTTCCTTCCTTGATCTGCAAATTCCTTCAATGATGCCTGACCAGACTTAAGAGAGGTCAAGTCTAGTGCAAAATTACTTATTAGTTCATTGAGTCTCTTCTTTAAGTACTTTTCCTCTACCACTATGGCCACAGATCCTTCTAAGCTGGAAAAATTAACTTTGAACTGAGAGATGACTGTGCTCACATCATCAACTGAATGTACATCTGCCATCTTCTTATCCTCTGATAGAAAACTATTCAAAATATTTATTGATTCTACCAGGAGAGGATTCCTCATTACTTTCTTCTCATTGGCCTTCTCCATAGCTAGAACACTAAACTTAATCAGGTCTTCTTCCTTCTAGGAGTCCAAACTGCTAGTGTTAGGTGTGAAACTTGACAACAATGCTGAGGAGGGAGTGATGGGAGTGCTATCCATCATCTCTTGCTTCACCTTGACCAAATCAACAGAAGATTCATCTTTCTTTTCTACCTCTACTCCTTTATTTTCTTCATCAGATATATCTTCTATAATTACTTCTTCTTGCTAAGTTTGAGGGATATTACTACATAGGATTTTTGCTTCCTCAGTGCTGACAAATGCTTCTTCAAACTTTTCTAACTCCTTATCAATAGCCGCCAAGGCTATTTCCACATTGTCTATGATAATTGTGCTATCTTTGGGTGATTTAGTCATGGGCACAGACTGATCTTCTTCTGTTTGAGTTTCAACTATGGGCGTTGAGTCTTGAGGACCTGTCATTGGTACATTAGTGGGCTCTGCCACTTTATCTTCCCTGATGGGTGTATGAGTGATGGGCATAGTTGATGGTTTGATTTGTTGTTCTAACAACACTTTCTCAAATGATTTTTCTATTTCCTTCATAATCAACTCATAATCTTTGTTCATGATATGAAGAGTTTTCATTTTTGTTCTAAGGTGTGGCTTCACCAAATTCAATATAAGTTCCACTTCTTCTTTAGAACATACTGGCAGAGTATCTTCTAATAATTTTTCTCTTATTCTTTGATCTTCCTCATTAGCTTGTCTCTTCAGATTTTCCAAAATATCCCATACTTTATCTAGAATTTCTATTTTCAGCTCAAGGACTATTTTCTTGAATTTGATCATATGTTTGACAATCATATTATGAATCTTTGATTTGTCAATCTCACTGTAAGATTCATAGAACTTTTCTACTTGATCAATTCTTCCCTCATCAACAATTCTTGTATTTAGAACTTTAAGGTTAGGCCTGAATCCTACTTGAGGAGGTGCTTGAGTGTTCTTCTTGCTCATTAATGCTCATGAGGATGGATGACTAGTGCTACCTTCTTTCATCCTTTTGAACAAAGGCTTATACTTTGAAGGAGTATCTTTGGGTGTAGAAGGAGTACTATCTTCTTTATCCTTCTGACTATTATCTTTTTCAATTTTTATCTTTTTCAACTTGGGATCTTCTTATTCTTCTATTGTGTTCTTCAATTCTAGGGCAATCTTCTCATCCGTTGCTTTATCAAGGTCTGCTTGTGATACACCGTGATTTCTTAGGATCTTTGATGTGACCTTTGCAACCTTTCTTTTTGTTGCAACATTGTTCAGCTTAGCATCAACTTCTCTACTCTTCTCTTCATAGGTTCCCCACCTAGGTTCATTGTCATCCTTAGGGGCTAATAGCAGTACCTATGCATAAGCTTCAAGAACTTGTTCTTCAACCTCATACCCAAGTGGATGAATCCACTTAGTTCTAGGTTCCATAGCTTCCATACATGTAGTATCAATCTCCACCATGAAGCATATTGTATCCTTATACTTCTCTACAATACTTTTAGGAATCCTATACCTCATCTACATTATTTCTTTGAAAGTCTTCAATTCCAAGGTAATGTAATCTCTAAGTGTGCTTTCTTTGGATGCCTTGTTTGATATCTATGACATGGTAGGAATGGACTTGTCTAGATATAATTTTGACACTTTACCAACTATATGAAGGTACATATAGATGATTAGGGACCCAAACCTGAATACCTTAGTCTTATCATGTTTTATAGCTTTGATATTGTCTACCAAATGTGCGTGCAAGATTTCACACAAGTTGAATTCTCCATCTTCTTGCACAAGATGGATGGCTGCTAGAATAGTGCTCGTAGACACACTATTCACCCTACTAGTATGATGAAATCTGTAACCCAATATCATTGATATCAACTTAATGTCTGGTTTCTCTATAGGCTCAATGGTCATGCTACACTTATCACTTCTAGATTTACACACTTGCTCCACCATTTTCCTAACATCCTTACCCATAGGAAGGATGGCGCTTGTCTTAGAAAGGCCTATAATCTCATGAATTAGGTCTCCTATTACTCTTAATAGTACATCCCCAATCCAAAACAAGTCATGATGGATTCGGCTCAACAATATCTTGATCCATTCAATTTCATAGAATTCATATGCTGTGGCATATTCAACAATGGGGTGATCATTCCATTTTGTGTATTCATCCATGAACATTTTATTAGGTTTCAACATTGTGTCCATGTGCACCCTTAACCTATCTAGTCCAATAGGTTCCTTCTTACACTATATGTAAGCCCTTATGTCTTCTACATGCATGACGCCCATCGGCGTGTGGGAAAATGCTCCCTCTAAATCATCTAGGGTTGATTTGAATGGGTGCCTCTTGAAAACATACCTCTTCTTCTGAGAAACATCAAAAACAATAGGAGTGGCCATGACTTACTTGATATTCACTTTCCAAATGATCTTTGAGATGTTCTTATGACTTCCAAAATGACGCAACGAGCTAGGGTTTCTTGCAACCAGTCAAATGCACTGTAATTACTGATAGGTCAATTTCCAAATCTTTACAACAACTTCCAAGGCTCAGTCTTCTCTTCAATTTCTCTGAGTATGAATGCAATGAGTGAACAAACAACTTTTTATGTAATTAAAGTAATAAATTCACCATTAATGCAACTCGCGTAAACCAGGTTGTCACTTCAAATTTTCAAACTCAAGTTTCGCTAACAATCAGAATGTGCACTCTTGCACAAAGGTTCCTATACACTCCAATAGCTTAAGTCCAAAGGTGCATACTCTGATGATGAGTATACCAGCCACGCAGGGGTTTAGAGCTAAATTAGCTCCCCCTATGACCCTGAGGGCCATTTCTGTAGATGTAGAGGGTGCGTCCACTTGGGATGCATCCAATACATTCTCAATAGCATTTTCCTTCTTTCCTTCTGACCAAATCAAGCTCACATCCTCTGAGGCTTTTAAAAACTTGACTTCTACGTTAGGATCCAAAACTGGTTCTTCAGTCCTTTTAGGGCTTTCCTGACCTTGCGTCCTTGATCTACAAAACTTTGAGATATGTCTAGCCTTGTTACAGGTGTGACAAATCACTAGAGGTCTATTATTCCTCAGTGCATTGAGATGAGTCACCATTCTACATGTTCTAGCTAAGTGACCATTATTGTTACATATCTAACATGTAACATTCTGAGAACTTCTTGCATTGGTCTGATTCTGATTTCTTTGATCATGATGAATCTTGTTCTTCTTACTAGTCTTGCAATTTATTGCTCTATGACCAAATCTATTACATGTATAATAGTAACCATTGAAAGGTTTTACCTTTGTACAGTTCCTTGCAATGTGTCCATGCTTGTTACATGCAAAACAAGTGCATTCTACAAGCTTGCGCTCATTCTTAGGAGGATCATTATTGTCTTTGGTTTGATCTTCAATCTTCTCAATATCAGTAGAGTCCTTTTGTGAATCCTTTATTTCTCACATATTGTCAATTTGATTCTGTGCTTCATTGTATCCAATATAGCTAGTGTCTCCTTTGATTCTTCTTGCATACAAATGTGATTCTATCAATTCAGCACTGGTGTGTAATTTGTCAATATGATCCTTTGACTTCTTTAATTTAGATTCCAAGCTCTCTTTGATATTCTTTAGCTCCAAGATTTCTAAGTTAGCTTCCCTTAGTTATTCATTTAGTTGAAGGTTCTCTTTGACTTGTTCATTGTAGACATCTTGATTGTTCATCTATTTGTCATCTAATTCTTCAAGTTGACTTAACAAGGATGCATTTTCTTCACTCAACTTCTTGTCTTTTTCTTCAAGTTCACTATTAGAGCATTTGTTCAAATCTTTTCTTAGTCTTTTGATAACTAATTGAGCATCACTGACTTTTTCCTTCAGTTCTTCAATTTCTCTTTCTGAATTGCCTAGGTCTTCAAGAGCTGCTTCAAGATTCTTCTTCAAATGTTTCATATCTACTTTGTCCATGATCTCCTCAAGTGGTTAAAATTCTTTTCTAAGGACCAGAGCTCTGATACCAATTGTTAGGAATGGGAACACTGAGAGGGGGGGGGGGTGAATCAGTGTTCACTGTATTTTAACTTTTCACTTAATCTGAATACTGAATTATAAATTCTTAAGTACTAAATTAAACATTCACATAAACATGAAACATGAAATCAACACATGACACCAATATGGTTACGGGGAAACCCAAATAGGTAAAAACCCCGGTGGGACTTGATACCCACTAATAATCTGCACTAGTGTTTTGTGATCCTTGTTAGAAGATCCTTTACCCTATTAGGAGTAGCTTTACAATGCTTTTAGTACAATGGACCTAGTTAAGGGTCAGACCCTGTTAGGAGTCTTTTACAATGATCCATGTTAGGGGAGTGGACTCACTGTCCTAGAGCTCATTTCTCAAATGATGAAGGCTACAACCTTATGAATCAGATACACACTATATCTACAGGTGAACTATCACTATGACACTGCTTGTTAGATTAGTTCCTTTGGTGAGCTGATGCTTTGACCTCTAGAAAAGCTCTAATACATCTTATGCTCACTTCACATACCTCTACTCTGATTATCACAACTCTCTTACTACTTCCATGCCGATTACAATGGGCACACCTTATATTTATGTGCTCATACAAAATATACAATTAGGTCGGCCCTATAACTAATTACAAACAATGCTTCCAAATGAATTGTCTTAAGCATGCTTACAATTATACATATACATATGTTGGCAACCTAAATATAATGGGTGCATAGCCTCCATAGCATTAATTTATAATCGCATACCAAAATAGTCTCTGTCGGCTCTATGCTCTGATCTTTGTTGGCATACACTAGCTGTGTAACTTCAACTGACTATAACTTTCACATATTTCCATATCTACTTATGCGCTCTTAGAATAAGCATAAGTATAGTCTAACAACCTTAACTTCCAGGGTGAAAATCTTAATTCATCCGTACACATGTGCATTGATACTCTGAGTCTCTGGTGCTATGTATGTTGTCCAGTCTTCAACACTTAACTAAATTTTGATCTTTACACTTAGTGCACTGACTCCAAACCGCTATATGACTTTGTTACCATAATGAAAACACTATAACTAGTCATATATCTCAGTATAGACAACTTGCCAAAACCCTCACATGATTGAAGTAGATGATACTGATGATTTAAATTGCTATGTGGATGTTGACATGGAGAATTTTAGAGTGGAAAAACTTGTTCCACAAGAGGAAGATGTAGACCCATTGATTAAAGAGTTGGAGAAAGAACAAAATGGGCTATGGTAGATGTACTTTGATGGTGCTTGTTCAAAGGAGGGCTCAGGAGTTGGAGTCCTATTAATATCTTTGTTAGGTACCACTTTCAAGTACTTTTTCCTACTAACTTTCCAATGTACAAATAATACTGCTAAGTATGAGGCATTGTCTTTAGGATTGAATATTGCTATAAAACATGGTATAAAATGTTTAAAGGTTTATGGAGACTCTGAGCTTGTGGTAGCACAAGTTAGGTCCAAATATGCTATTAAGAATGATAGGTTAAAATTGTATAAACATGCTATTTGGGACCAGATTGAATTTTTTGATGCTTTTAATATCTGTTGGGTAGAAAAATCTAAAAACATAATGGCTGATTTCTTAGCTAATGTTACCTTAAAAGGAGATGATATAACTTTGGTTGGGATGTCTATAGTAGAATTCAAGAGTAGGCCAGTTATTTTGAACAATATTTACAACTGGCAAGTCTTTGAGGATGATCAGGACATCCTAAAATTTATTTAGTGCCTTGACACTTATGAAGATCAACTCATAGACTATAACACTTTAGTTGAGCAAATTGATGGTAAAGATATGGTCCTGGGAAATGAAGTGATCTAGTTAAGTACAAACCATATTTCCAAAGGTTTAACTGAACTAAAAGCATTATATGAAAGTCAGAATGATCATATGCTAAAAAATAGTAATGCTAAAGTTGAAGATCCAGAAGAGATGAACTTGGGATCACAAAATACACCACAAATGGTTTACATAGGGAAAGGGTTAGATCTTCAAATAAGAAATAATTTGATCAAATTGTTAAGAAAACATAAGCATGTGTTTGCATGGTCATATGATGACTTGAAAGCTTATAGAGAGGACTTATTCCAACATGAGATCCCATTGAAGCAGGATGTTCAACCTTTTAGACATATATAGAGACCTGTTAATCCATTATTGGCTCCTAAAATGCAATAGGAATTGATCAAGTTAAGTGATGCAGGGATCATTCAACCCATAAGGCACTCAACTTGGGTGTCTAACTTAATTCTAGTTAGAAAGAAAAATGGTGATATTAGGCTCTGTGTGGATTTTAGAAACCTAAATGTTGCATCATTAAAAGATAACTATTCTCTACCCAATATGGAAGCAATGTTGCACAAAGTCATTGGATGTGAATTACTGTCTATGATGGATGGTTTCTCTAGATATAACCAAGTGTTGGTGAAAGAATCTAAGAAATTTAAAATAGCATTCACAACATCTTGGGCAACTTATGTGTATGTCAGGATGTCATTTGGCCTTAGGAACGTTGGAGCAACTTTCCAAAGAGCCATGGATATTGCTTTCAAAGAGTATATTGATTTTTTTATGGTTGTGTACTAGGATGACATGACTGCTTATTCCAAAAGGGCTGAGGATCATTGTTCACATCTTGAAAATATTTTTAATAAAGCTCTAGATTATGGTGTATCCTTGAACCCCAAGAAGTGTAATTTTGCAGTCAAAGAAGGAAAATTGTTAGGACACATTGTATCAAAAGAAGGAATAAGAATTGATCCAGAGAGAGTGGAAGAAATCAAGAAGGTCACTGCACCCAAAAATCTCAAGGGTGTGCAATCTTTTTTGGGAAAAATCAATTTTGTTAGGAGGTTCATTGCCAACTTTGCCGAAATTGTCAAACCAATAGTTAAGTTACTCAAAAAAGATGTTAAATTCCAATGGACTGCTGAAGCTCAAAGTGCCTTTGACAAAATTAAAGAAGTTGTTCAAGAAGCACCTGTATTGAAATCTCCTAACTACAGCAAGTCTTTCTCACTATTTTCTTTTGCATCACTTCAGACTATTGCTGATAAACTGTTACAAAGGGATGAAGAAAATTTTGAGCATCCAATTGCATTTTTTAGTAAGTCCCTGCAAGAAACTGAATTAAATTATGAAATGATGGAAAAGCAGGCATATGCATTGGTAAAAGCTGTAAAATCTTTCAAACCTTATCTTGTTTGTGCTAAGCATATGTTCCACATGCAGTAATCAAAGATGTCCTTACACAGTCAGAGGCTATTGGTAAAAGATGAAAATGGATAACGAGGATTCAAGAATTCAATTTGGAAATCCATATCACCAAGTTAGTGAGAGGATTAGGTTTGGAAAAACTAATGACTGGAGAGAACATGGATTTGGTCCAAATTAACAATGAAGAAACATTAGACATGACAATAACAAGTATTGAGATGTAGTCATATTATGCTGATATTGTGTATTTCATTAAGAATGCCAGATGTCCAAAGCATATGATTGACAATCAAAAGAGAGCTTTAAGACTACAAGCTCAAAAGTACACATTGATACAAGGAGATTTTTATTGGAAAAATAGAGATGGAATTTTGTTGTTTTGCCTTGACAAATATCAAGCAGGAAAGATCTTGAATGAAATGCATGCTGGTGTTTGTGGGGGGCACTATTCAGCAAAGACTACTACTCACAAGATTTTAAGAGCTAGCTATTTTGGCCTACATTGTTTAAAGACTCTTTCCAGTTTGTTAAGAAATGTGAGGCTTGTCAGAAGCTTGCCTCCAAATTAAAGTATCCAGGAGCATTATTATTAAATCCAATAACTGTAGAGGCACCTTTTTCCATATGGGGAATGGATTTCATAGGTGAGTTTGCTGAGAAATCTAGTGGTGGACACAATTGTATCCTTGTTGCTACAGATTACTTCACAAAGTGGATAGAAGTTATCCCTACCAAGAAGGCAACAAGTAAACTAGTGATTGATTTCTTACTAGACAATGTTTTGACCAGATTTGGTGTCCCCATGAAGTTGATCATTGATAATGCAATGTGTTTTAGGTTAGATGAATTCAAGGAATTTTGTAAAGACAATGGAATCATGACATATTATTCATCTCCCTATCACCCCTAGGAAAATGGATAGGCTGAATCCAGTAACAAAAGAATTTTGACAATTCTGAAGAAAACATTAGAGAAAAATAAGAGAGCTTGGCATTCAAAGTTGAAGCTTGCCCTATGTGTAGATAGGATTATAGTAAAGAAATCTACCAGGAAGTCTCCATTTAAACTTGTGTATGGTTTTTAGTCAAGGTTACCCATAAATAATTTGCTTCTTGTTTATAAGTTTATTCAGAATGAGGAACTGGATATATCAAAGCCAATGCAAGATAGAATCATGCAGTTAACTAAATTAGATGAAGTAAGAAGGGAAAGTCAAAGGAGAAATATCAAGTTGCAACAAAAAATGAAGTACCTCTTTGACAAGAGAGCAACTACCAAAAAATTCAAAATAGATGACCTAGTGCTTCAATGGAATTTGAGAGTAGAGGATAAGGGAAAGCATAAGAAGTTTGAATCACTATGGATCGGTCCCTACATAATTCATGAAGGTTTTGGGAAATATTCCTACCTATTAATGAATATGGATGGAGAGGTTTTTGAGTTTCCCATGCATGGGAAATTCTTAAAGTCTTTTTTCAACTAAATTTTTGATCTTTATGCACATGTAAGTTCCTTGTAAATTTGTACAGTTTTGGTTTTCTCTCTGTCATGTGTTTTCCTTCCTATTTTAGGTTAGGCATTTTTTGGTTTGCTTTCCCAGAGATCTGTGGTTCTTTCTTAAACATTCATTTAAACATCCTCAGATAGAGCCATTGTTGGTAGTTTTTCCAGTTTTGGTGTTTTGTTTTTCAAAATTTTAGATTGTTGATCTCTATCCTGGTTCTTTATGGTTTAAATCTCCAAGTTTTTTTGGCCCCAAATGCTCCAAGTTTCATTTTAGGAGAAAACCCTAGCTTTCAGGCCTCATTTCTTTAGAAAATCCAAAGAAGCCCTAAAATTGTTCATCCAAGTCTATTTGGTCGTTACCTTTTTCAATCACTTAAAAGATCTTTTAAAGCATGTGTACTTTTGTCTTCCTGGTTAGTCATTCAATCTCCAAATTGATTTGGAATATTCCTTTTTTATTAGCGATTACACAAAACCTCTGGTCACATGATCTTCTTGGGTTGAAAGAATATTCCTTGTTATTAAATGACTTAACGGTTCCCTTTAGTCGCTAAGTCTTTGAATTATCATTGTGTGATCTAGCAACTACTATGATAAATATTTGCAGAGGTTACAATAGTCTCTAGATCTCTAGATCAAAATGCCTTTGGTCGGGTGATCTCTGAAAGAAGTATAAAATTGATATAATATTCAGCGATGTTGCGGTCTGCAGTTGGTCACTGAATCTCCAAGTGTGAGGCAGCGGTTTGTTATGTTGGTCACCAAGTCTCAAGGCTTGTCAACAATTAGTTCTTTTACCCTATGACTTGGCAATTTCATTAGTCATGCATTCTCTTCATCCTCGTAGTTATGTCTCTAGTGGTTAGTGATTCAATGACCCAGTTATCTCTAAATCTCCCAATGAAGTGGTTAAGTTTCAAAGGCTATGAAAACTTAGCGATAACCATTGGGTCAAATTCTAATCAGTAGTTGATAATTATTCTCATTACTTGACCAAGGTTAGGTGATTTCTCTGGCGACTTAGAGAGTAAAGGCGTTCGTGCAATCTCTAGTTTTAACCACAGTTGGGAAAAGTATTCAGCAACAAGGAGATGTATGCATTCACGCGTTCACTGGATGAATATGAGTTAAAAGGAAGGTTTTCTAGTAGCTATTTTTGGCCATTGATTTTGTTTTGATTGAGTGATGGTCACATGATCTCAGAGTTACACCATGGGTTAAAGAATGATCTAACGACCTTGAGGATTGCATTGTCACCCGATCTCTAGGATAAACTCCAGTTAAGGAAGCTATTTGGCGATCAAGAGATTGTCTTCAGTCACGTAATCACCAAGAAATCCAGAGTTAGGTATTGACCAAAGTTAAAATATTGAAGAAAATATGAATTTCCATTTGTCAGATTTTGTGACATGTCCCTTTAGGATTGGTTGACAAAACATGGAAAATATAAATAGAAAGGTGGGTATGACTATAGTCGCTAGATCTCTGGATAAGATAAATTAAAGTTCTCAAAATCATAGTCCCTGAATCTCTGAATAGTTCAATCGGAGGGTCTCAAGAAGAAGTTTGAAAAGTCAACTAGCTTTGGCGACTAGGAGATTGGCTATTGTCACTAGATCTCATGATGGTGCTTCATCACTAGGTCTCGAGATAAATTCAAAGAAGAAATACTTTGCAGTGACTAAAGTGGTGATTATTGTCACCAAATCTCTAGATCATGGAAAAATTAAAAAATCAAAGGGTCGCTTAATCTCTAGATGATTTCAAAAGGTCTTAATTCTTTTAGCGACTATGATTTTCCACCTTTGTCGCCAGGTCTCTAGATAAAGTGAAAGTTGTTATATAACTCAAATTTGTTACAGTCACCAGATCTCCATAACTATTCAAAAGGTGCCAAATTTTTTAGTGATTGTGAGAAAGTCTCGTAGTCACTAGATCGCCAGAAAATTAAATTTGATTACCTGTCATTTTCTTGAGCACAGTTAGTGAATTGAAGTCCTGAGCATACCAAGTAATGGTGGAGGTGACATGGTTATAGCTTTTCGATCCCTTACGAATTTTTCCATTCAATTCTATGAAATATATACAATTGGTCATCTTTTTTTTTCAAACTACCAAGCATTTGCAGAGCCCAGGCGAGAGAATTTTTAAGGTCTTTCATAATAGTTCTAAAGTTTCAGTGCATCTAGAATTTGTAAAAAAGTTTGAATTTGCAACCAAGATGAGTCGACAATCAGGAGGTGAACCTACAACTAGTAAGGGTACTAAGGAGAAGGCTAAGGAGAGCTTCTCAAATGAATTCCTCACCTTGTTGTCAGGCTCATCACAAAACAAAAAGGTTAGTGATGAATGTTTTGCTGATGAAATTGCTTAGTGTAGAGATGCTAGGACACAAAACATCATTGGAATGTGCCTATCAAATATTTTTATAAAAATGCTGAGAGTCTAGTTCCTGTTTCAAACCCTTGGACATCAGGGTTAGCAAAATTGATAGTTCCCGAAGTTTTTCTAGACATAGATGTCTTAATTGTTTTACCCTGCAACTATGATCCCTTATCTAAAACAATTAGGAAAGATGAGGGGTCTCCTTTGGTCACCCTTGCTAGAAGTTCATTCATGAGGGCTTTCAGTATTCAGGTCCCTATGGCTACCAAAATTAATTTAAAGGCCTTGGCCAACAGATATACTAGAGAGACTGTTGTGGTTACAAAAGAGGTTCAAACTCATATTCCTCGGGAGAGTAGGAAATACATTGTACCCATAGCTAGATCAAACCCATATTATTTCAAGGATTTAAAATTCTACATGAAGTACATTGCATATGGATTGTGCAAGGTGTTGGGAATTGATGGCTGAGAAAGAATCACTCTAGAATTTTTAATGATAGTGTTAGATTCCTAGAGTCTTCATGTGACAAAGGGATATGATTACATAGGGTTTGTAATCAACAAGATGCATGAGGGATTATAGGCCTTAAAAGCTTTTCCATCTAGTCCCGCACCCTAATTTATGCATTATTCTATGTTAATGCATTTGATTTTATATTTCAACTATAACATTATGAACATGGATCATCTAGAAGCACAGATGATGTATAGAGGGCAGAAAAACCCAGTACAGTTTTGGATAAGGGCTTGGAGTCCTTCTACTTCAAGGGGTGATTTCTGTGCTTTTGAGAATTGGATAGTTTGGCCTTTTCTCCTTAGTATGGGAATTGAAATATCAAGATTTTCTACTAAATTTTTGCAGTTGGTGAGGCCCCAACAGTTTGTTGATAAATGGGATAAGGGCCATAATTGGGGAGATATATACTATGAAGAAGAATACACTTTGATTAGAGTGTATGGATTCCCCTAGCCCCCTCACATGCTACCATTATTTGTCCCACCAAGGGTGGCATTTTTGGAGTTCATTTGGCAACTGATGTTGATTGATAGGGAGAATTTGGCTTCACATAGGAAGGGAACTCTTACTCCAAGATACTTTAGAGTGCATAGTATCACAATAGGCATGAAGGCCTTGAGAAAAGTTGATGAATG
The DNA here is from genome assembly GCA_027943335.1 of Chamaecyparis obtusa. Lineage (NCBI taxonomy): Eukaryota > Viridiplantae > Streptophyta > Pinopsida > Cupressales > Cupressaceae > Chamaecyparis > Chamaecyparis obtusa. The sequence continues at coordinate 381,764 of BSBK01004234.1, read as the reverse complement.
GTTGGGACAATTTAGAATGCATGTTGCTTGTAATACCTCTCCTATGGTGATACTTAGACTTTTCTGATTTGGACATTTTATTATTATTATGGTCAAGACTATACATTTACATTTATGTTTTGTGGATGATGACATGATGAATATGCTCATTTATGGTTAGTAATTACATGTTTATGAGATTAGAAAATTATCTATTTTTATATGGATCTAACCCAATTATTTGAATCTAACCACTATCATGATGTTTTATGTTTCATGGATGTGTCTGATGTGTTTTTCATGACTCCAGGACGAAGTCGTAGTTACTCACTTAGTTGAGGTCCACACGATGTATCGATCCTGGTCATCTGCTTGCATATATCTGATTTGTATCTCCATATGTATATATATGTATCTCTTCTTGGTGATGCAGGATTGCAGGTACCGGGTGTCGTCTCCACCTGGCTTCACAGGTCTGAGCGATCCCTCAAAATCCTCGATCGTTGTTGTTGTTACTGAGGTATCACCAGGTCCACAGGAAGAAACTTCACCTTTGATCCTTTTATCCTTAGGTGGGAAGTGTCGAGTCAGTCCCTTGTGTGAATGTCTTATGTGGTTTTGTAATTGATGGAATTGTGGATCTTGTAGCTAGTTCTTGCCTTCATGATATGTTCAATTCTGTTAGTAGATCATGGATGTAGATTATTGCTCATTTGAGGGTATGATTTAGTAGCATATCTCATTAGGAGCGATTTTTGAGTGCAATTAAATCATGTGGTTTTAATACCCATGATAAGGATTAATTTTATGGTATTTTAATGTCTAAGGAAATATTAATAATAAGAGGTTTTAAATAATAATAGTGGTAAAATTCTAACCTATGTTAGTGGCTACTTAATATATGCATATATATTTTAGAATGGGGATTAAGGTATGAATAAACCATATAGTTTATAATAATGTTATTCTAATGTTTAACATTAATAATAATGTACCTTATTTATGGTATTATTTTATAATACTAATAATGACAAAGAGTCTGTAGCAATCAAAATAATAATATGTTTTATAATAATAATATTGTGCTTGTAATAATATTTATAATAATAATATATGTACACATAGGCATATGGGTGCACACATATGCATATGCATACATATATTTATATATAATTATTACCATGTAATCATTTATTATATTAATAAATAATTAGATCAATTAGCGGTATGGTAAATAGGATTATCCTATTACCATAGTTAAATAATTTAATAAATTGTTTTAAGATTATAATATTTATTTTAATAACCTTAAATTTAAGGACTTAGATTATAGTTTATTTATTCCTTTACGGGAATGAGTTTTCAAAACCATCTCTTTAACGGATGGATAGTTGAGATGGTTGCACCAGTTGGATTACCTGTGCAACCACCTCCTCCATCCTATTTACAGGAAAGATTTCCTGTGTAAAAGGGAGTTGGGAGAAGAGGATTATGATTATTATTATTATTGTGGTAAAAAAATATTTATCCTGTGAGTTTGGCATTTGGATTGTTACGGGTAGAGGCTGGAAGGTTGCGAGCAAAAGGATTCAAGGAGTGTTGGAAACATTGGAGAGGGTTTGATCTTCCTTCTTCTCCAACTGGTCTTCACAGGAGTCCAGGTTGGAATCCATCCTGAGAAGTAGATTTATCTTGTAGAATGAATGTAAAATCTAGATTCTGGAAAAATTTCTGTATATTGTGCTATGGTTGAAAATATATATATATGCTTTATTTTCTGTGTATTTGAAATGTGTTTGTGGAAAATTATTTTACAAATGGTTGTATGTTCACTGTGGTGAAACCTCCCTGGTAGGGTAGTGTAGTTTACTGTCACTGGATGTATTATGAACGCTTCCAGAGTTTAGAACTTTTGTTGCAACCTTACTGTTTCATGTCCATATATGTGCCACCCTTTCTTTTCCCAGATCTAGAATATATTTGTTAGATAGGTAGGGAGGATTGATGGGCCGTTTCTAAAGGGAAACTGGGATATCTCAAATGGGTCGTGCTCATATTAGGCAACCTTAGTCCCCATAACACCCAGTTTTACCCGCAAGACAAAGTTGACAGTCGTTCTCTGCAGTTCCGGTCGGCTCAGTGTGTTAACCGAGTAAGGTCGGTAATATGTTTACCGAGTTAGGTCGGCTCAGTGGTAACCGAGTTAGGTCGGCTCAGTGTGTTAATCGAGTAAGGTCGGTAATGTGTTTACCGAGTTAGGTCAGCTCAGTGGTAACCGAGTTAGGTCGGCTCAGTGTGTTAACCGAGTAAGGTCAGTAATGTGTTTACCGAGTTAGGTCGGCTCAGTGGTAACCGAGTTAGGTTGGTAATGTGATAACCGAGCAAGGTCGGTAATGTGTGAACTGAGTGAGGTCGGTAAAGTGTCAACCGAGCTAGGTTGGTAGTGTGTTAACCGAGCTAGGTCGGTAGTGTGCTAACCGAGGAAAATAGGATTCAGACTTTATACAATTATAACATTTAAGTATAAGTTTACGTACAATTTCTTATACTTTAAGTTATACTTGTATAAAGGGATTAGGTACCCTTTGAATCCATTGGAATAGGTTTCAGGTTCCTAGGAGTTAAGTTGTAACTTTTAAATTTCAGATTTTTAATTAAATCAGACTTAGTCAATTTTCAGGATTAGCCAGGTTTTAGGTTTAGAAAATAATTTTGTTTAAACCTGAAGATTGTTCATTCCTTGTTTAGTGGAGATTATTTTCAGTACATTTAGATGTCTTTATTGAGATAGAATGTTTGTAAGGAGCAGTTTAGGGTTTAGAGTCAAGACTTTCTAAACATTCTTAACATACCTAATTTCTCTAAACATACATAACTATCCTATTATTTTCAACTCTTGGTAGTAGTTCTCAAATGTGTTTGCAATATACTTTTTCTATGTGTATGATGTAATTTTGATGTATGGGTTGAGGGTAGAAAACCTAACGACACCTAGTGAGTGGCTCTCAGTGCGGGGCCGGGGCCCTAAAGTGGCTAGAACCAGGATAACCGACTGAAGAGTTATTTAACAAGTGGAAATTTAATTAAACTGATGGGAATGGGTTAAAACATTAAAAAAGATTAAATGTGCCTCGCCCATGCCGTTAGTGCTAGTAAAGGCTATGGATGGGAGTGGGAGAAGGTACCTATGCGTAGGTACGATTGAATGACACTTGTCTGTATGAAAGGCATTCGATCCCGCATGTGCCTACTTGGGGGCCGGGGCCCAGAGTGGCTAGTACCAGGACAACCCAAGGGGTGAGGGCTATGCGATGACACTCACTTAGGTTGTTGCTTAGAGTTTCTACCCAAGCCTTAGAACCTTTTGGGAAAGATCTATATTTTGACTCTCTTTTCATTTGCTATTTTGGGAAAGATTACCCAACCCTAGGTTTGGACTAGCTATTCCTTCTTTGTGGACCTTGGTGTTTATCTCCTAGCACGGGGGAGTGGGCCTTATAGGTACCCACGTGGTTGGGTGGTAAACATTTTTATCGAGGTGTCTTTTGCAGATACATGCTTGAAGATTCATGCTTGTTTATGTACCAGATTTGAAGAACGAAGGCCTTGTGATTATATTTCATGATGCATAATCTTGTTACTTTTTATGAGGAGTTGAATGCAATGTAATCAATGATGTATTTCAAAATGATGTAATTGGAATGGGTAGACTTAGGAAGAAGGGAAAAGGGAAATGTGAACTTTATGTTTAAGATGTATGTTGGAAAGAAAAAGGATTTTGTAACATTCCAAATTATGTAACATGCTTTCATTATTGTTGTTTAAGTGAAGCTATTGAAAAACCAAATGTAGTATATTTTAATGTATCAAATGAGTTGGACAAATTTTATAAGTTACATGGTTCATAAAGGATACTTAGGAATATAGATGATTTCTAAATGGAAAGTTGAAATGAAAATATTTTGTATTTCTTAAGATATGATGCAGTTTGCTTTGGGAATTAAATCTTGTTGTTAGTTTACTTAATGGATTTGAATGAATCATGCATTTAAATGAAAAGGGAACCTTGGAAGGAATCTAAGTTAAAGTTTTGATTACATAATTCTTTTTAAAGTTCAAAATTTTTCCATAAATTATTACTTAGGTTTTCTTTAACAAAGAGAATCTTTGTTCTCTTCCCCGGTTCCCTTGCAGGGCATGACATTTCTCCCCACGAGTATGTGGATATAGAAGGGTTTATGGTTGCTACTAGAAAATACTACAACCATCCCTTTTAATAAAACACATGAGGAATTTCCTGAAGAAGATGTAATAAGAAATATAATAGAGGAGAATGAAGTGGCAAGGAGAGCCTCCCAGATAAATGAGTTGTATTCAATGGAGAAGAAATTGAGACAAAAGGGACTAGCATTTAGTGGTTTCTTCCCTGAATTGCCTTATCTTCAAAGGCTTGAGCAAATGATGTCTCAATACAATACCTTGATGAGGACATTTGAAGATTAGATTGATGAAACAAACAAGAAGAAGAAGGTCTATTCTGATTCTGAATATGATGAAGATAGTGGTGGTAGTTATTCTGTGCATAGCATTCCCCCTCTAGAAACAATAATGGTAGAGAGGCATCAGGTTGAATATTGTTGATCCTACAGAACTTCATAGTTCTAAGGATATTAGTGAGCCACCTCCAAAGATGCAAAGATTATTGGTTGGTGATTCTTCTCAAGTGAAGAAAACAGATAGAATAGGATCCCTTTTCCCAAGAAATGGTGTTCATCATCACCAGTTAAGGAAGAAAATAAGAGAAGAAAAGAGAAAATAAAAGTTTTTGAGTTGCCCTTGGCTCTATGCCAAGATGAGAGAATGATTGAGCAAGATGATTTTTTAAAGGATGATAGTTTCATAGAGTCAGAAGAATTCAAAATTTTCTTGATTTGGCATAAGCAACTACAAGTTGCATCTAGTGTGCAGATCTCTAAGGAGGGCCAAGTTCCAGAGGAGGTAGTACAACAACTAAGAGAGTATGACCCTGAGACTGAGAATTTCACCCCATATGAGGCCAGACAACTGGTGAAGAACAACAACATGCTACTTGTGCCTGGGTGGAACTTATATTCTAATTTCATTATTGATCAAATTAAAAGGTAGGAAGACATAACTCTGTCTTTGGAAACCCAAGTGGGAGACATTGTTAGAGGCTTTGGTTATAGCCCAAGAAATCAGGCATTAGCCTTGTGGAGTCTTTATCCCAAAGATAAAAAGCCTTCAATTTTGAATGTAAAAGAGCAGATGGAAGGAGATAAGATTGTGTGGTCCATCCACAACACAAGGGATCTTGAGATTTCTCAAGTATTGACTCATTTTTCCAAGTTGAATGAAGATAAAACAAAATAGCTTTCAGAGAGGTATGGCTCCCTTTTGGAGACCTACAGTGCATTGTTGAAGGACATAGATCTTTGGATAATAAAGGAGAAATAACTATAAAAATCTCTGGATGATTTATAACTTCAAGTTATGAATACTCATGTAGTGGCTCCTGTACCTCCTAAGCAACCTGAATTAAATGAAGCACAAGGAATGACAGAAGAAGAGGTTTCTGCAGAATTAGAAAAAATAAATATGGAGAGAAATGAGGCTATCTTGTAGGCCTTATTAAAAATTTTGCAGCACAGAATTGATGTGATCAAGGATAAATCTGATTTGGTTTTTAATGCTTAAAACAAGTTTCCCGAGTTATAGTTGGAATTTGATAATTATGTTCAAGTTTTGAATGGATACTATGCAACCTGGTCTGTTAGAGCACCACTTTTTGAGAGATTGGCATTTGCTCAATCTTTGAGAAATGATATTCCAAAAATAGTTTTGCGGGTTGGTGAGGAGATAGATAGAAGTAAAGTCATATTACCACTTTTTAAGGGTAAGGAAAATCTGATTGAGGCTAAGATAGCCATGCTCATCTCCAGTTACAATAAATTTTATTCCTTCTATCAAGAATGTGGATGGAGCCATAAAGAGCCTTGATCAATGGAGATCAAATTTTGATCTTATTCTGCCTAGAAAGGAGGCATTTTTAAATGAAAGCAATGAGGTTGATATGAAAAGGTTCAACAAAACTCTGGATGAGGCTATTAAGGCATAAACAAAGCTCACCAAATTTTCAACAGATGTCAAAACAATCACAAATGCCAGATGGGAAAGACAAAAGGAACAATTACAACTTGTTCAAGATTTTAAATGGCCAATAAAGGAAGAAGTAGCTATGTGGGATGAGTTAACAAATCCCAAGAAAATCAAATCCATAGCAGTTGACTTAGATATCTTGGATGAAGAATGTAGAGGACATCTGGAGCACCTGACACCTGATCTTAGAGCACAGAGATGATAAGCTATCATTTAAGAATGGTGTAGATTAGCCTAAAATGGTGGTCACCATATCTCATTAAAACTTAAGAAGCTATCATGAATACTTGCTGATAAAGGTGTTAGTTATTAGTAATCCAGGATGCAAAATAGGCCAAGATAGTTTTGTCTATCCACCGCCTGAGGGCTTATTATATTTTTTCTTTTATTGCTTTGTCTTTTTATGCTCTTTAGGGTTAGGTTTTTCAACCATTCGAAGCTTGTTGCATTCCCATTAAATGAGGGAATTCCAAGATGGTTGAGAATATATATATGAGTTGTAATCTCATTTAGGGAGAGGGATGGAAGATAATAGAAAACCAATCACAATTGCTACAGAACAGACTTTTGAACTTTGTGTCTAAATTTCTGAGCATAAGTTTTCTTATGTAAATTAAAAATCTTCTCTAATTTAAATATACTACAATTCCTATCTCTTGTTGTTACTGTATCTCTATTTTTATACTTACTTTTATATGTTTTATATGTAAGGCATTTAAAATATACTGGTTGTTAAGCAATTTTTGTAATTGGTTATGATTTTCTCTCAACAAGAGAATTTAAAATCTTGTTATCAATTTTAGAGAGTGAGTACATCTGTAGGGATATTGATAGTAATAATATTAGATAGATGGAATAGTTTGCAAGGCATCCTATTTGGATTGCAGGTTGTAAGGCATACTGTCATATTTCATTGAAAGGATTTGTGGATTTTCATTAAGGACTCTTTTTCCCTTAGGATTTAGGCACTGGTTTGGAGTGTATTTCTCTTAATTTTTATCTTTTGCAATCCTTAGAAGAATCAAAATTCATTTCATTACCAGTACTTTTATTTTCAAGAATTTTGTTGATGTTTTGATAGAACTATATCCAAGTGGTATAAGTTCATATTTAGTGATTCCTTAAAGAAAGAATCAAAAGGTTACCCTTCCTTGAGTTTAACTCAAAAGAAGAAGAAGGATGAATGTCCTTATACCACTGCTCTATGTTTTTACACTTATGATTTTCATCATATTACTCTGTATTAGGATATTGTGGGTTGTCTATAGAGTGATAATGTTCTATTGAATTAACTTGAAGAATTAAAAGCATAGCAGTGAAGAATTAATCCACCAAATCTAAAAGCTTACTTAAGATACAATAACTTATTTATAAGTAATACCCACCTGAGTCTTGTGGAGCTCAATGAAGGAGGATCTTATCCAATCCTCATCAATTAGGCTTTTCTTGCAAACTTGGAGTCCCTTTTAACTGAGAATCAAGCCCATATATTTGCCAAGTTTGATCCCAAGAGAAAAATCCCTAACATGATGCATTGGGGGATGATTGTGTGCTACAAATGGACCAATCATTGTAGCATTTGCTAATGTAGGTGAAACACCATAGTTACCACCTACTTGTGGATCCATTTGTTGTTTGAATGTGATGGCTTCATTGCATACCTTTTCCAACATATCTATGTCACCTGGAGGTAACCTTTTCAAGAATATGGATGTTAAAGGATCCAAGGCTCGTAGGTATACTTGTATGGAAACCCTGATAGGTATGGTTTTAGGGGCCTCTAATCTCTGGTACATCTTATGGAAATGGTGGTTTAACATTTCAATTGGTTCATTATGGTCCTTCTTCACTGAGATGAATTGGTGATGGAGATTGGTCAGATCTATGTATAGCTTGAACTGATTGAGAAATTTTGTTTCAAATTCACCCCATCCTGGGATGGATCCCCATGGCAGGAATTTGTGATTGCATAACTCTTTGAAGGCACATGTGTGTTCTTTTGCTGTCCTAGATTCACCATAGATGAAGCGTGGACATAATTTTTTGTTATTTTTGGGCAGCTCATGGATCTTTCCATGTAGAGCCAATGGTAATCTTTGTTCATTTGTGAAAAAGGCCATTGGAGGTGGTTGTGGAACAATAGCAAGCAAGATAGTGATATGAAAAAATGGGGGAAGATTATGTAGATCTAGTTGATGTTAAATGTATTCCATTTATTTCGCTTTACTGTTGCAAGGTCTCTGAACTTCTCCAAGTTATAGGAATTCCCCTTTGTTTGGTGATGATCTGAGGACTTGGTCAAATCTTTCGGGGGAGAACGATCTAATATTTCAAGGTTTCCCTCTTGAGGGACCTCCTTCTAGCTCCACTTATGCTGAGTGTTTTTTTTACATGAGACAACAGCTAGGAATTTGTGTGAGAAAATTTCCCTCTTGGAAGAATGATGTAAATCAATCTCAAGGTTCCTTCTGGGTTGGGTCTCAACTGCTTAGATAGCTCAATTGAAGATAAATGTGAATCTATTCACAAGGAGGTCTTTGATGGTTTGATATTTGAGGGACTACAAAAAAAATCTTAAAACACAACAATCTTTCCTTTTTTTTGTATTTTTTTGGATCTTTAGATGAAAGCAAGGTTAATCTATTTAATCTACTATAATTGATTTTGTAAACAAAGAACAAAGCAATGAGAATAGGGTGATGAGAATTCAAAAGAAATTGGAAAAATAAATCAAACTAATGGACATAAACCAATATTGTGTTTCTTTGTGAATTAAAGTACGAAGAAGATGGAGGAAACCCACAAAATAGAGATCTTAATGAATCGCAATCCCAGCTTACTAGATGCAATCATCAAGGAAATAAACATAGATGTTATATGTATCAAAATTAATCAAATCACAAAGCCACCACAAATGTAAGCACACATGAGAAAAATTTATCTTAAAGCACCAAAGAACAATCTTCCCAATAATTTGTCACTACAAAGTAATGCAACGCAGATAAACACCGAACTAATAGAATCGTAGATCAAAATCACCATACAATCAATTGTCTCTTTGAAATAAATGAATGAGAAAACACACATCCATAAACTACACAAAGATAGCAAAAAATTCACACCATGATTGAAGCACCAATTGTATGTATTGTATTGCAATAATAACCGACCCTAATTACATTGGTTTCATACAATTTATAGAGTTGTACTCTCAATTTTGCAGCCAGGGTTTTGAATCCACATAAAACTTGAAAATAAATCTAAACTAGAGTTCAAATGAAAGAAAATATCCCTAAAACAAGTTTAAACTACTCTAGCATGGAACTAAACCTTGTGCATTATAATTTGGGAGCAGAATATGCATAAAACAACTCAAAATTAAAATCTAGAAATTGTGCATGTTCTTCTTGGAAACTTGTAGTTCTACCCTTTATTCATTGTTGCAGCTCTTCTTCATGGATGCAATTGGAAGATACCATCAAATCATGTATAAATGACCCCATAGAAGTGATCAATCTAACTGAAAAAGCAACTGAAGAAGACTGAAGTTATTGGCATTGATGGCCCAGAAATTTTGGACCCCGACCCTTGCTCCTAAAAAATGAAGTTCAAAAATTGAAAAAGTGTTCAAGCAACTCTACAAATTTCAGACATTCGGAGGCCAAAAATCTTGGAAGGCCGAAATGCCAAAAATCTTGGATCTCAAAGTTGGGTAAGTCCACAAAAATGTTTTTCCTTCATACAAAATCTGCTAAGTCCAAAACTAGATGCTTAGCGAGTCAAGAGGATTTTTGGGTGTGCCTTGTGGAGCCTATCCATGATCTCTTGTACTTCTTCAAATTTTTTCACTTTGACACCTTTGAGGTGTTCCTGTTGCTTCCCTCAAAAGGTGACTAATTCATTAGCAAATCCTCTTATTTCCTCTTCCCGACACAACATTTTCTGCATCTCCTCCTTCTGATAAAACATTTGTTCAAGATCTTCTTTTGTTCTAACTCCACTAAAGATATCAAGGTATTGACTTATGATATCCTTAATGGGATGTATCATTTTCTCATCATCCTCATCACAAAGGTCCAAGTCCAAATCTTCAAAAAACTTATGCATCTCCTCCACCCAAAGTAGTGCCTCATCCCTCTTCTTATCAACCTTATTCATGGATTTCTCGTACACCTTTAGGGCCTTTGTGATATCTCTCATCCATTATTCAAAAATATCAAGCTCTGACCCCTCATATATTTTCACCAAAACGTGGAATCATTGCTTCCTTATTATTATCAAATCATCAAGATCCTTTTGCTACTTTAGGATCTTATCCTCATGACCATCTTCTCCACACATAAGATCCACCAAGTTGGTGATTCTTTTTAGAATACCCCTATAGGGTCTCAAAATATTCCTAAGGGAAGTCTTGGCGAAATCCTCAAAATCATTTTTCCAATCTGTACAAGCATGAATGAAAGATTGTGGAATATCTACCGACAACTATGAAGCACCCTTCCTTTCCAAAATAGCATGTAATGAAGCCTCATGGTTACTAGGGTCAATGTGCCCCATTGTTTTAAAAATGAATCTTTTCATAGCGTCATTATGGTCCATCAAGGCTTTTAGTTTCTCCTCATCCTTATCCATGAATCCTAGTGCATCCAGCACTTCAATCCTAGTGTAGCCAGAGTTTTACTTCCTTCTCTTGTCAGCTCTCCTAGGTCCACCTCTTCCAGTACATAATCCTCTGGAGTGATCTTAGCCATACTAAAATTCACCATGGGTATAGCCACTTGTGCCTTCCACCTCCCTGTATGATCTTGCATTACATAGGATAGGGTCCTTTCGCGGGCACTAGATTATGCTTGATGGAATGCTCATCCAAGTACCTCCATATCTATATCTTCCTCATATGTGTATACCCTCACCCTTGGTTTTATTTATTTTGTAAACTAGATGAGTTTAGAGAAGGTATTTTTTGGCTCATATGGGGTGTCTGGGCTGGAGGTAGAACCTCTATATCCCTGCTCAAATTCCACCTGTCTTTCCTCCTCTTCTATTTCATCCTAGCTTACCCCCTCTGCTCCAACCACTACCTATTCTTCCTTTGTATTCTACTCATCTCCCATTATTTTTTCTTCTAATGGAACATCCTTCACTCTCCTCTTCTAGCCCTTGAGGTTCTTGCATGACCATCTTAGTTTGAGGAAGTAGGGGAGTTAGTGTTGATAAAAGAGGGTTTTGTGCAGGGGCGTAGGAGAAGAATGAGGAGTAGGTGAAGGCATTGGTATTTATGGAGGAGATGGAGTACGCATGGTAATATGAGTAGGTGGAGGTTGTGGTGGAGGCTAACTGGTTTTGACTTGTGGCAGAATTACAGTGACATATGGTGGATTGGTTGGAATTGGTGCCTTCTGTGAAGGTACATGATGAACTTGTTGTTGAGGCATTGGGACTTTGATATCCTCCTCTGAGGTGACCCCTATAGAAGAGTCTCTTTTTGACTTGGTGGTCTACTTCTGAACTTCATATGTAGCTTCCTTGACTAATTCTTGAGACTCTCACTGAAATTTCTCTCCTACATTGTCCAAAGGACTTGTGAATTGCATCGAAAGAGATGTGAATAAGAAAGGTTTCTCTAAGGAATGCCCTTCTACTAAAGTTTGTTGTTCATTCTCTTTGAAACCTCAAAGGCCTTCAAAGTCAAATATATCAAACTTGTCATCCCCTAGAGCATCCATTGGATTTACCTACTCCCTTTGAGCTCCCTCTTCAACATCTATCTATATATCTTCTTCTTGCAGCTTTATTTTCTTTAAGAATCATGTTGATCAGGTTCTCCTAATGAGGGGTACTTGATCCTCATCTTTTTCATCTTCTTCCAAAAGGGTTTCCATGTGAGTGGGTGTTGAGGATATCTTTCTTTTATATACATGTCATTTAATTACCCGGGTAGGCCTAGGTCAAGATATCTTTACCCTTGGTGCCTTCTTAGGTGCACCTAGTGGTTCTAGACTTCTATAAGAGGGAGCATCTAGTGGCACTATACTCCCAATCATCCTGGTCTTTGGTCATTTAGACCAAGTAGCCAACCCATATGTAGTCAAGCTTTCATGTTGATACACCATCTTCAGCCTCAGCAGTGCAACCTCTTTAAATTGTGGTATCAACACCTTTTCTCCTTTCTTCTTCTTCTTCTCTTTCGAAGGTTGAACTGGCTATTTCTTCATAGGCATAGAGTCCATTTGAAATGGGTAGGTGATCCATGCCTTTGTTACATTGATGACATGTCGGTCTTTGAATTTTATATCATCATTTTCATCTTTGTCCAATTTTGCATTGAGGATTTTTTTGGTGTATACTTTGTCTTGGTTATAAATAGGGTCCAAGACATCTTCTGAATCAACCGCTTTTACCATTTGTGGTATACAAAGTAGCAGAGTAGTCTGTGCCAACTCCAGACTCATCTGGTAGTAGTCACAAATCTTGACCTCATAGTCATCAATGCAATTTATCTAATGGTCCTCGATGTGAGGCTCATGCACATAAGGCCTTCCCATTATATGGTTGTAGGGGCCATTGGATCAAACCTAGTCCTAATGAGATTGAAATTTTGTAATGGGTACTCATCCCAGTCAAAGGATAGTGACTTGCAAATCTTCATGTTTTGTATACAATGAGGGCCTATCAAGATTGGAAAATCCTAGAGGTGTTTCTTTTTATGCTTGATACGATCGTGGGCATCTGATAGTTGTCTGGCCATTTCGAACAAGACTATCATGTGTGATGGATATCTTGGAAGCTTCTTCAGAGTGAGGGTGCTCCCTGCAACCCTAATGTATGTGAAGGTTTTAAACTAGATATAAAATGCCCCGAGGGCCTTTACTTTAGTAGCTGCCTCCTCTGACATCCTTTTAGGATAATCACCTTCAATTGAGCGGATGATAGAGAAAACAAAAGCATCATTGATGATGCATTACTCTGGGTTATCTTGGGTGAAGTATTCTTTCAGGGCCAATTGGGGATAAACCGTGAAAGGCCATGCATTTGGGTCACCCATGGTGCCAACTTTTACTAACCTTGGGTACACTGCTATTGCTACTAGTAGGTATACAACATAGGAAGTCATGTAAAAATGAGGGTCACTCTTAATTATGATCAATTGTTGATCCATGTTATCACTAAGGATGGTCACCTAGTCGAACCTCGCATGTCTCTATTTTATCTTCTCAATGAGAAGGATCATCCATGGCTCTAGTTGGATTAATTTTTGTAGTCCATACACCTAACTAATCATAGTGATGGTTTCTTGGATGTCTTCCTTCATATAGCCTCTCCTCATTTCTATTTTATCAATCTTGTTTTTAGCAGAGGTTGCATGATATAGTCCATGTTTACAATCTTGTGGGACAACTAGATGTCTTTATTTTAGAAGGTCATCCCCTTGCCTATTGAGAACCCATAGAATTTTTCTATCCCTTTTAGAATATGGAAGACATCCTCAATGTTGTCCAGTTGGAGGTCCAACACCACTTCTACCTTATTGTTCTTTACCAACCATTCATCTGGTATGTAGTGGTTTTCCAATATGACTATCAGGTCTGAAGAGAGGATGAACATAGGATGTGCCATTGCATTCACCAGTGAACAATACACTAATGAAGTGTAGTCCTCAGATCTTCCCACTTGTTAGGCACATTTTACCAAGTAGTCATTCCAGCTAACATTTCCAATGTTTGTATTTGTGATCTCAGAGTGTAGGTTCCCCACCTTGGAAGGTGTGTGGTAACCATTGAACTGGTACTTCATATCGAAGGAGTTCACCTTTTCTAACATTCTACAAAAATAAGTGGGACATGAATCAGTAATCAACACATGATATTTAGGAAGTAGTTCTGATAAAAAACATGAAAAAATCAAAATACCCCATGAAGACCCATCCTAAATGCTCAAGAAGCATAATTTCATCCTTTCAAACCTTTGAAGGTCAGGGACATTCGAAAGGCTGAAACACCAAAATGGTGAAAAAGGCTCATCATTTAGTCCAGGCTTCGACCTTTCAGGTGGCAAAAAGTCTTGGGAACTTCGGTGTTTGAAACGCTGAAAGTCGAAGATGTTAAGTTGGTTTCAGGCTTCCCTTTTAGTTTTTGGCACTTCAGAGTGTGACATGATTCAATGTGTGAAATGTTGAAATGCCAAAAAGTTGGACTTAGGGAAAAAAAATGGAGGGCTAGTTTTTTGGGAAATCTCAAAGGCCAAAAGTCTGAAACATTTAGGGCTAACTTAAAATAAAATCAAAGACTAGGGTTAGAGCTCTAAAATGAGCTTGAATCAAGTTTGACCACGAGCTCGATGCTAAGGAGTCCAAGGGGACAACCCTGCAACCCTAAAGTGAGACAAACAAAACCTAAACTCTGGCGCAACAACCTCAAAACTACCAAAACATGCAAGAAACTAAGGGGGAGGTGAAGAAACCTACCTTGAAACATGCAAAGGAGGGAAGGAAAACCAAAGAAACATGCAGGCCAAAGAAGTTGGAAGGACTAGAAGCAAACCATGCAAACGGGAGCTCCAAAAATCAACAGGAGGCAAAAAATGCAAAGTGACCAAAATGGTCCGCTTTGCACCTTATGTAGGCCCTCTGGTGGGGGTGACATCAACCACCCTCACCGATTGGTCTTTTAGACATTTGGGGGTCTAGGACCTTCGAAACACTAAAAAGGAGATACTAAGCTCAGTTGTAAGGCATAAGACTCCCTCAGACTTTCAAGCTTTCGCACTTAGGGGAGGACCGAATGTCTCAAAGTCTGAAACTTGACAAAAGACTCAAGAGTCAGTCCTAGACAAGGACCTAACTAAAAAATAGAACTCCAAAAAAAGCCTAAGAAGGGGGGGCCCTTGGCCAAGTGGCCTAAAAAAATGGGAGCATGGTTGTGGAACCACAACAACTCCTTTAGAAGGTTTTGTCATTAAATAATTTTGGATTTATCCCCCCTTTAAAATCAATGACAAAGGACCACTTTAGTACTTCCTTCGATACTTTCTCTCCCTTTGTTTGATATGCTCAATGCATTGAACCAAATTATTCTTCACCATTAGGTCACCAATCCTTCTTTTGTGAGGGAGTCAACACTCCCCAAGAATTTTTTCTTTCTTTAGAATGCCATATAGGAGAGATCTCTATCTCTCATCTTCTACCTAAAGAACTCAAAAGTGCTATCACACTCTTCCTTTTTATGTCAAGGCCAATTCTCATTCTTCTTTCCCCACAAACATTCTATCTCTTTGGTCTCAATGAGATCATCACCATTAGTGTTGCAACTATTCACAACAAACTCACCTAAACTTTGTTCTATGGCTTTCCATTCTTCTATACTAAATGCAGTAATGAAACCTTTGTCTTTGTATCTAGTGCATACATTAAATTGATCATGAAATACAACATGATGATATTTTAATCTTTCCAAATTATGATCATTCATTTTCTTGCTCCACACCTTCAAGGACTGGTCATTTTATTTAGTATAGTTGTATTTCTTAGTATTCCTCACAAAATTTCTTCTACAATGTCTTGCATTATATCCAAAATTATTGTACTTATAAAACATGATATTGAAATCAATTGGAGGAGAGAATAGTTTTTTTTTCACAAAACTATTCTTCATTATAAGAAACCTTCTACAATTCATTGTATTATGTGCATAATGATTGCCCTTAAAATGGTCGCTAAAAATAGAATAATAAAACCTTGAATTATGTATTGATCTTCTATGGTTTTGTCTTCTAGATATTCTCTTCTATTATTTATGTGGTTAAGCCCTTAATATTTTTTTCTTGTTATCTTCAATCACCTTGGATTGATCAAATCTTGTATTTCCAAAGCAATGCTTATCCATATTTTCTACACTTTTCTTCATGACATCCTTCTCAAACTTACAGGTATATTCTTCATTAAATCAAAAGTTAGTCTTAATAGGTGGTTCCCTCTAGCTAAAAATGATATTATCCAAAATATGAGTACTCTTTCCAAAATTTATATTATTGCTCAATTGATTATTTTCCTTCTTCGAGTTATTTCTTAATGATAGCACTTTTTCCTCTAGTCTTTCACATTCCTTCTACCTAATCTTTAGAATTTATGTTATTACGTCATTTTTCCTCCTAGTGTCTTCCAATTGAAATTTCAACTCTATAATTTTTATTTCTTATTTTTCTCTTATTTTGTAAGTTTCTAAGATCTGTAGTCCTTGTTACACAACTCTTTTATTTAGGTTCTTTATCTCCTTGTAAGGACAATGAAATTCTTTAAAATCTATTTCAACATCGTCTTCTCTCTTTCTTGAGAACATATTGACAACATCCTTACTTATGGTTTCCATCTCTATGAGTAGAGCCTTTTTACTTTCAATTCTAGATGTGTCATCATCATACTCCTCAAATGAGTAGCATCCTCCCTCGGCATGCAAGCCATTCTTTCCTTTTCTATCAAGTCTACATTTTCATTTTGATGCAAAGTAACCAATCTGACCATAGTTAAAACTCTTGAATGGTAACTTTATACTTTCTAAAGCCTCTTTTCATTTCCCTCAAAAAATTTTCTTCTTTTATATCTAAATCTTCATTGATATCTAGACTTTCTTTCTCTGCAAATGATTTGAAGGCTTTCTCCTTTCTAAAAGAGTTTTCATTCACAATTCTCATTTCATATTTTTTTATTGTCCCATGTAACTCATTCATATTCAAACTATTTAGATATTTGTCTTCTTTTATTGCAAAGACTTTTGGACCAAAATTAGAAGGAAGAGATCTAAGTACACTTTTAATAAATCACTAAATCTTTCATATCTTCACCAAGTCTTCAGATAGTATTTATAACCTCATCAACATGAAGTGAATAATAAACAATGTTTTATTCCTCTATGTTTATACCTTAGAAAAACCTTCAATATGTCTGAACTATTGCCTCCTTTCCTTTATCATCACCTTTATAATCTTCACACTCAAAATTAGCTAAATAACATAAAATAGCATTTCTTGCTCTTGCTTTAGTTTCACATGGTCTCTTCTTCACTTGATCTCTTGGAGGTGTATTTGGAATCTTGTAATCATCTGAAGCTAATTGCCAAACATCAAATGCTAGTGTAATCATAACAATGGTACCTTGTTTGAAGGACCTTCTTGAGAAAATAAGTGTGTTATCTCAAATATACCTCAATTTGTTAAGATTCATCCAAGGAACTTACCTCTTATACCAATTTTAGATGCATATATTTATTGATTGAAGGGAGAGGGAAGGGGTGAATCAATAAATGCCAATTTATACTTGATCAAACACTAATAACCATTAAAAAGTTCTCTATTTATCACAATTGATCTCACATCCAAATCATTAGAAAAATTACCAAATCTAACTTTATCATTAGTGTAGATAAGAAATTAGTAAGAACAATCACACATCAAGATATAAGACCACCAGATGTACATGGAAATTTAGAAGGTAAAAACCATGGTAAGAATTTCTACTTGGATCTTCTACCCAAATGTAGCCTCAAAAAGTAATATATAACTTACAATACAAAGTACACACCTACCTACTAAAGACACCAATCCTCAATTGTATTTTTAGGCACCAACCTACAGGATACACCAGTCCTATATACCAAGATCTGATCACCAATTCAGTATATGAGACCTCAATCTCAACAATAAGAAAGAGAAATGAAATGTAGAACTCCAAGACTAATTACACTACTTCCTTTTGATGTGATTAACTTCCACACTTCTTCACATAATACATAAGATCTACAATAATGATTAAGATGAAACTCACATTTTCTTCACCCATCGATAGTAAATCACTCGTTATGCTTGTGGATAATCACATAAGTTTTCTACCATTCCACATCCAACAAATAAGATTAGTGCATCTACAACTTAGCCACAAGAATAATCCTTAACCAAACATGTAATAGGTTGGGTCCAATAGACCACATGTTACTATAGAAGAAGGGAAACATTATATTATCTAATGTAGGATTATCTGGTCCTAATTTTCATTCGTGTGTTATCTCTAAAGAGAAAGCATCACAATCTTTTAGTGCATCGATCCAAAACATAAACCTACTCAACTAGTGACCACTTTATCACATCTAAATCTCTTTCTACTGAAGCTTAGCCACTAAAACTCTAGAATTTAACAAAACATTTGTAGATATACTCTCCTTCCAATACACATGTCATAACACTATTGTAGAAGAAGATAGAACAAAAAAACTTTGTAATGCAAGTACATTGTCTAAGTAATATACCATAGACACTTCCAAATCACCTTCAACAACTAGAATAGACACATGATCTCAAAAAAATACTTCATCTTATAACATCATCATTGTAATTCTTTAATTCAAATGCTCAAGCATAAACATAATAGTGATTACACTCTTTCTGATACCTTGCACTCTTTGATACCTTGACATTAATGAAAAACTAACCAACAACTTTGATATTAATAGCAATCTTTGTCCAATACATATTTCATTATCTTTTCATTTGAAGCATTTGCATTTATTATTTCTTCTTTATATCTCTATTTTCCATTATTCATCTTGGTTGTATATGGAGGTAGGATATCAAAATGAGGGTTTGATTAAGGGAAACCTCTTAATGCACTCAACCCAACATTTATTTTTGCTTTCTTTAGGTGCAAGTTTACCTGGACTATATCACTAATTCAAAATATTGGGGATCTTTATCTTTTATTTCTATTTAATTTGTTGTCTAAATAAATTGTTATTTTGTTAAGCATTTTTTAATCATCACTTTATGTAATTTTTTTTAGGAAGATGGTATCTCAAACCTTCCAATAACAAAAGGTTACTATTAGTAAATGAGTGTTGGGGGTCGAAAAGGGGGTTACAAAATCTAAGATCACAGTGATAAATCTACAAAATGTCCTTTGCCAAGGAGAAGGATTGATTTCATTGATGGGGATAAGATTAGGTAAGAATGTGAGGAAGGATACATCCTACACAGACCTAGTTTGATTGATGATGGAAGATTAGGCCGAACATGAGGAAGGATACATCTTGCAAGGACCTATTTGATGAAGAGAATGTGGTCTTGTTGTTGGAAAATGATGAATCAAGGATAATCATGTGATAAGGATAGTCAACAAAAGATATTGTTGAAGTATGAGGCTGGGTAGGACAAGTTCAAATGATAAAAGATGTTGTAGGACTAATGAGGATATGTACAACAAGACACTATGATATGTACAATGGACAAGGATATATGTTCAACAGATATTTATAGAATCTCAGGGATTGGGATAGGAGGATCTCATTATATAGGATATATACATGAAGCTCATGATTGGGGATAGGATCAAATTGTTTTGTTGGATAGGCTTGAGGATAGAACACCGCAGGATTGATGGGTTGGATGTGGGGATGGGGATTGGAGAGATTGAGATAAGGATGAGATCAGGATTAGGATGGGGTGCGATGGGAGTTTGATTGATAATGACCTGATCCAATATGTATGGTGCCTATTGCCAAGTTTTCACCAACATACTTTTCCAAGGCACTTGAATTGCCAAGTTTTCACCGTTGGACAATTATTTTTCTTTTCTTTTCTTTTCTTTCTTTTTTTTAATTTTTTCTATTTTTCTAGATTTTTTCACTTTTTATGGATTTTATGGATTTATAGGATATGGTTCAAGCATAGAACCACTTCAAATGTATGATATTGATATGATCATTTAGGGGTTCACCTTCTGGTGTTGATAGCTGATAGGCTCCAGAGCCAAAGCATGTTGTGACAACATAGGGACCCAACCAAGTAGGCTCAAACTTTCCTTTTTTCTCTCGATGTGCTTGCACTTTTTGATTTTCTTTGAGGACCATGTCACCCACTTGGAATTATCATGGATGGACCTTCTTGTTATAGCTCCTTTTGAGTCAATTCTGGTAAACAACTAGGTGATCGTATGATTGCTACCTCTTTTCATCTAATAGATCAAGAAGTGTAAGGCATGCCACGTAGTAGTCTTCATCTATGGTGTAGTTTTTCATGGAGACCCATAATGAAGGTAGCTCGACCTCGATGGGTAAGATGACTTCGGTACCATATACAAGGGAGTATGGGGTGGTTCCTACAGGAGTGTGATAAGAAGTATGTTAGGCCCAAAGGGTGGGATTTATTTGGAGGTGCCAATCATGACCAAAATCATTGACAACCTTCTTGAGGATTTTGAGGATGGTTTTATTGGTTGCCTCAACTTGGTCATTTCCTTGAGGGAAGTATGGGCTAGAGAAACAATGGTGGATGTGGATTCTAACACATAGATCATCCATGTGTTGGTTTTCAAAAGGTATTCCATGATCCGTAAAGATGGTGGAAGGGATGCCAAAGTGGCAGATGATGTGGTAGATGATGAACTTGGATATCTGAATGTCTGTAGTGAGGATGAGCGGAATCACTTCAACCCACTTTGTAAAGTATTTTGTGGTTGTAATGATATATTTGTGTCCATTAGAGGAAAGGGGAGTGATTAACCCAATGAGGTTGAAGCCCCAACATGAAAATGGCCAAGGTGGCATAATAGGCTACAAGTCTTGAGCTAGAGCATGAATCAGATTGGCATGTTGTTGACATGGTAAGCATTTCTTGACAAATTCATAGGCATCATGCTCCATTTTTAGCTAGTAATACCCGAATCTAAGAAACTATTTTGCTAGGACCTTGTCACTCATGCGAGCATTGAAAATTATAGGGTGTACCTCTTCTAAAGCCAGGATGGCCTCGTTCAAATCTAAACACCTAGAAAGGATATTGTGATATCCTTGATGATAAAGGGTGTTAGCTACAAGAGTGTAGCGGGATGCTTTGAAAATTAGGTTCTGGCATTGGGTGTTTGTGAGGTGGGGGGATATGATACCATTTTAAAGATATACATGAATGTTGTGGTACCATGGGGACTAAGGACCAACCAAGATGCACACCATTTCTGAATAAGTGTTCTCATAAGAAGGCATGTGTAGCTACTCAACTAAGAATTCATATTGTGATGAGTCACTAGGGATTTCCAATAAGGATCTGATGGTTTCCATTGTATCAGCTGCTTTGTTTTGTAGCCTTGGTATCTATGTGAACTGTAGGCTCAAGAAGTGATCTTTCAATCTGTCCACCAATTCCTTGTAGGGTATAAGCCTGTTGTCCTTCATTTTGAATTCATCTAGGACTTTCTTGATTATCAGCTATGAATCTCCAAACACTTACAATTATGTGATGTTCCATTGGATAGTTATTTTGAGGTCGGAGATGAGTGCATCATATTTTGCAATGTTGTTGGTGCAAGGGAAACCTAGTTTAAATGATTTAGGGATATAGTCACTTTGAGGAGTGACAAATATGATTCCTACCCCTGATCCATGTGATGTGTAGGAGCTATCAAAATATAGCTTCCATATTGGCTATTCTTCGATCATTCATAGATGCTCGTCAGGAAATTCCATGATTAAGGGATATGCATCTACCAGAGATGCTTATTCTAGTTGATCAACAATGACTTACCCTTTGATTTATTTTTTGTCTATGTATTGGATATCAAACTCGTTTAGCAACATGACCCACTTCACCATTCACCCTGTTAGTGTTATCCTTGATAGTAGATATTTAAGCAGGTCCACCTTTGATATGAGCTTGATGGTGTGGCTAAGCATATAATGCCGAAGCTTTTGAGTGGCAAAGACCACTATGAGGCATGGTTTCTCCATTGGTGAGTAGTTGAGCTCATAGTCGACAAGAGTTTAACTAATATAATAGATGGCTCATTCCTTGTTGTTGTCATCAAGTTGTGCTAATAGTGACCCCAATGCTATAGTAGTTACAAATATGTATAGGATAAGAGAGCATCTAGGGACTGGCAGTACAAGGATGGTAGAGTTGGCCAAATATTCTTTGAGCTTCTCAAATATTCTTTGGGAAATGGGATCCCATTTGAAGCTTGTGTCCTTGCAGAGTAGATGCGTGAAAGGTTGGCACTTGTCTGCTAGCTATGATATGAGATGATGCACTGATTGCAATTTACCTTGCAAGCTTCTGAGTTTTTTGAGTTTTCTAGGAGGAGGCATTTCTGTTATGGCTTTGACCTTTTTGGGATCAATCACTATGTTGCGTTGTGATACGATGAAGCCTAGTAACTTTCTAGATGTTACATCAAAGACACACTTTTTGGGATTTATCTTTAGGCCATAATGATGGAGGTGATTGAACATGTGCTCAAGGATGTCGAGGTGTTCCAATCATGTCTTGGATTTTGAAAGGATATTATCCACATAGTCTTATAGGATCTTGTGTATCATATCATGGAAGATGGTTGTCATTTCTCGCTGATAGGTGGCCCCTGCATTCTTTAGCCAAAATGGCATCATATTGTAGTATAAGGTATCCAATGGTGTTTTGAATGTTTTTTTGTGTTGATCTTCCTATGATATTCTAATTTGATTATACCCTAAGAAGCCATCCATAAGTGACAACATCTCATGTCCTGTCATGAGATCTACTATCATGTCAATGTTGGGTAAGGGGAAATCATCCTTTGGACATGCTTTGTTCAACTCTATGAAGTCTGTGTAGATTATGATCTCTCTTGAAGGCTTAGTGATAGGCACCATGTTTGAGATCCACTCTGAATAGTCTATAGCTCTGATGATTTTGGCTTGTAGGAGCTTCTCTAGTTCTACCTTTACTAGTAAGGCTACCTTTGGATGCATTTTTTGAATCTTTTTCTTAACTGGTTTTGCATTGGGATCCACTACAAGATGATGGATGAAAAGATTTGCATCAAGCTCAGGAATGTGTGCATATGACCATGCGAATTCAATTGTGGCTTTGTGGAGTAGTGATATGAAAGCTGTTTCTTTAGCTTTAGTCAGGGATGATGCAATATATGTAATCCTTGGGAATTATTTTGTTCCCAAGTTGATTGGATTTTCTTTAATGATGATGATGGATAATTGCTCTGGTCTATAATCCTAGATGGGGGGAAGAGGCAAGTCCTCATCTTCTAGTGCCTCAAAGAGGTTTTTACTAGAAGATACACCCTTTATTTTTTATTTTTTAGAGTTAGAATGTGCCCCTGAGGGGTTTTCATAGAAAGACTCATTCTTTTTTTTTCATTTTTAATTTTGCGGCTAAAGAATTCCTCTTCCCCAAAGTATCCCTTAGGGTTAAGCTTGCAGACATGAGTTGATTCTTGTTCTTGATCTGATTGTTGGCATGATGCTCCCATGAATCTTAGTAGTGTGTCTATGCTTTAGAACTCATCGATATGCATTATGCTTGGTTGACCCCAGTCTATGAGTTTGGGATGGATGAGGGGAAGTTCAATGATGTTAATGGCCAATTGATGGAGGACAAAATTGCCTAGGAGGGTATCATTGTCGAAGATGTCATTGTAGGATTTCTTTTCTTCCTCTTTAAGGCTGTCTTCGATTTCTACAAGGTCATCCTAGATATTCAAGAGGGTGACGTTAGGTGAATTAGTGCCCCCAATTGTACTATTGGGTTCTTGTATGTGCAAGTGAGAGGTATTAAAACCAAGGCCTTGATGTTTAGGATTTTGTGAGGCCTCTATTGGATCTTTGCTTCCACTTTCTTCTGGTCAGGATATTTATCTTTGAAGTAACTAAGGAGCTCAGTGTCATGAGGTGGGGGATCTTTGTATAGCCACCTGTTGATGTCAGATTCCATCTCTAGACTGTTTATGATTCCATGGGAAACAAAAGTTAATGTCCACAACTGCTTGATTTTAGGATCGACTGGATTAGGCCTATTTTAGTGGCTTGGGAACCCTTGTGCATGTGGATCAAGTGGTAGGGCCCCTACTACAAATGCATTATTTAGGTTGTATTCACCATAGCCCTAGTTGTTGATTTTAATGGAAGAAAAGGTGGAGGCAAGGATTGTTTCTAGATTCCTATGGGATCAGGATGAGTTGGCAATAAAAGTTCCAATGTTGATTCCAAGACAATGAGTGTAATGGGGGGATGATGCTTCAAATGCATGATAGTAGGTGAAGGGTTGGGGATTTACATGGATGGTGTTCTTAGTGTCTTGATGAGAAAATTTGAGGCACTGATGATAAGTAGATGGTACAACCTTGATGGAATAGATCCATGGTTGGCTAAGGAGGATGTTATATGGTAGGTCTAGATCAACAATGTGGTAGATGGTGTCTTGAATTATTGGGCCTAGCTTGATTGGAAAAAGAATGGTACCCTCTAAGGTACACTCCAAGTTATCATAGGCCTTGATAGTGATAACATCATGTGATATGTTGGCCTCTATGAATCCCACTTGTTGGATGAATTTTAAAGTGCACAAATTTAAGGCTGAGCCATTATCTATCACGACCCTTTTGATAGAAAAGTCTCTCACCATGACGACGATGCAAAGAGGGAGATTGTGATTAGGCTTGATAGATGGTATATTAGATATTTTGAAGGAAATGGCATAGGGTGGTGATAGATGTCCCACAAGGTTCTCAAAATGGATGGTATTAATGTTTGTGGGAACATGTCCTTCTTGGAGTGCTTGGTTGAGGATCTCATGATGGATGGGTGAAGTGCGGAGAAGAATAAGGATAGAGATTTGGGTAGGTGTATTCCCAAGGTGTTCTAGAAGGTTATACTATGCATTGTGTGTGGGCCATGGATTTGCACCAGTGACATATATCCTGCCTCTTCATGTGGTGACTGCACACTAACTATCTACTCCCTTAACATGGATGACATTGACAATGGGTTCAACTTGGGATATGCATCCGATAAATTTATCATAGTTGATATGGGTAGTAGTATAGTCTTTTCAATTAACATGGTCTCCTTGTTTTCCTTTTCTTGGGTTTTGGGGTGGGGGATTGGTATTGACTTAGCATTGTGTTGAGGGAACACATTTTAATAGATTTGTAGATTGGCATTAGGTGAATTTTGGGCTGGTACATCCACTTGGATCTCCTTTCTGTTAATGAGATCTTGGATATAGTGCTTCAATTTCATGCACATGAGGGTAGCATTTCCTTTAACATGATGATAGTCATAGTATTAATGATCTTTGTACCATGTAGGCTTGGGAGTTGCATCATCAAATTACTGAGTTAGAGGATAGGTAATCAGATTAACTTTAGCCATTTAATGGAAGATTACATCCAGTGGTTCACCAAGAGGTGTGAAGGTACGTCACTGATGGTTCTAGACTTGAGGCTTGTTCTGAGTTGGAATAACTGATATGGCATTTTCCTTATTTTCTTGGTTTGATTGTTGTTGATAGTTCTATATAGGTTGTTGATTTTTTTGAGGTTGATAGTGCTACATAGGTTATTGGTTGATTGGTTCTTTTTGTTGTTGATATGCAAGAGTTGGTGTAGGACTGACCACAATGATTTGGACATGTTTGGTGTTTGTGGCTCTATTAGTGACATTTTTCTTGTTCCTGTTCTAGTAGCGAGGCTTCTCATTATTGGGTTTACTATGTGAATCATCTTTGTAGTGTCAGATGGTGCCTTCATCTAAGAGGCCTCTCTCAATATCTATCCTCTTGCCTTGATGTCTTGATAGGTTTGGATGTAGTTCATCCTCATGAAATGGGATAGTTTAGGATGCAGGTTATCAATGAAGATTTTAGTAAGATGTTTCTCAAGCAGTTGATATGATAACCTTGTGGTGAGGTTTTTCCATCGTTGCATGTAATCAGCTAGGCTTTCACTTCATTTCTACTTTGAGTTGCAAAGGTCTAACAAGGACAACTCATTTTTGACATTATGGGCATATTGGGCTATGAACTTCTCAGAGAGTTCAGCAAAGGTTGTGATTTTTTGATAAAGTATCTTGTAGAACCACTCAATATCGATTCCTCCCAAGCTCTTGGGGAATAGGCACATGAGGAAATTTTCATTGTAAGCCACTTCTTGGAAGGCCATATAGAATTCCTTGACATGGATGACTGGATCTCCTTTCCCATGATATTTGTTGAACTTGGGGGTCTCGAAGTGCTTAGGAAAGGGTATTGATGTAATTGATCTGTCAAAGAGATAGGGACATACTATTGGAAAGTTGTCTATACTGAGGTATAGGACTAGATATAGTGTTTTCATTATGGAAACAAAGTCATATAGTAGTTTGGAGTCAGCGCACTTGATGTAAAGATTAGAATTTAGTTAAGTGTTGAAGACTAGATAGTGTACAGAGTTCCTGCAGCTCAGAGCATCACCGCACATGTGTATGGACAAATTATGGTATGCACCCTAGAAGTTAAGTTGGTTAGACTATATTATTTCTTAGTCTATGAGTGCATGATCAGATGTGCAAGGATAAGAAAGTTATAGTCAATTGAAGTTGCACAACCAGTGTGTGCCAGTAGAGAACAGAGCATGGAGCTGATAGTTGGTATTTTGGTTTGCAGTTATAATGTAATATTGTAAATGCTATGAACCCATTATATTTAGGTTGTCAACATGTTTATATGTATAATTGTAAGCACGCTTAAGCCAATTCATTTGGAAGCATTGTTTGTAATTAGTTATAGGGCTGACCTAATTATGTATTTTGTATGAGCACATAAATATAAGATGTGCCCATTATATTTGGTATGGAAGTTGATAGAGAGTTATAATAAGCAGAGAAAAAGTGTGCAAAGACACTAGAAGATGTATTAGAGCTTTACTAGAGGTCAAAGAATCAACGCATCAAAGGAACTGATCTGACAAGCAGTGTCACAATGATAGTTCATCCTATAGATGTAGTGTGTACTTGAGATCAGAAGGTTGTAGCCTTCACCACTTGAGCAATGAGCTCTTGGACAGTGCATCCTCTCCCCTAAAAAGGACTATTGTAAAAGACTCCTAACAGGGTTTGACCCTTAACAAGGTCTATTGTACTTAAAGCATTGTAAAGCTACTCCTAACAGGGTAAAGGATCTTCTAACAAGGATCACAAAACACTAGTGTAGAATATTAGTGGGTGTCAATTCCCACTAGGGTTTTTACCTATTTGGGTTTCCCTGTAATCATATTGGTGTCATGTGTTGATTTCATGTTTCATGTTTATGTGAATGTTTATTTCAGTACTTAAGCATTTAAGTTTAGTATAAAGGTTAAAGTGAAAAGTTAAAATATAGTGAACACTAATTTAGGCCCCCTCTTAGTGTTTCCATTCCTAAAAATTGGTATCAGAGCTCTGGTCCTCAGCATAGAAGTTTAACCACTTGAGGAGATCATGGAAAAAGTAGAAATGAAACATCTAAAAAGAAATCTTGAAGCTTCTCTTGAAGACCTGGACAAGTCAAAAAGAGAATCTGAAGAACTAAGGGATAAACTCAGTGATGCTCTGTAATGCCCCACCAGGAAACCCAAGAGGACAAGACATAAACCTCTATAAAATGCAAGTAGTAAATTTCTTTTTTTAATTTTAACTAGAATAATATTCATCATTACACTTCATATTTCTAAAAGAAGAAATAATTTTCTACTACTTGAATGTAATATTTATACAACTTAAGTCCTCATGGGTCCCCTCACGTCGCTACTAAAGAAACATCATATAAACCATTTACATGCATAAGATATTCATGGAATCATGAGCTTAAAAGATCTACGTTCATTTTAATGTATCAAGTTAAATGTCCCTAACTTATTTCTTTTATTAAACATAAGTTAATCATCCAACATCATTATTCCTTTTATCAACTCATTCCATAAATTCATATTGATTTCATCTACATCTACTATCCTTTATATCACTTTTCTCTAATAATTGAGGTAAGAGATTAATATTCATTAAGGTAGGCATCATCCTAGGTACTTCATTAACATGAACCAAGTATTAACATTAAAATCAAATTACTATTTTATTGCATTGTTTCATAACCATTCATTGTTAATAATTCCAATCACTAATCTATCATTTCTCAATAATTTCCTTGGATTCCTTCATCAAGAGAGAATACATTATTGTTGTGATACATCATTATATATAACTATATTTAAGATTATTTCCTTTACATGTGGACAACATAAGAGGATAGGAGAAATAACATAAACACTTTCTTTTAATGCTAGTAACATGTCCAATATTCCACATTCTTTTCCCTTTCTTTTACCTAGAACTACCCATTCCCTTATGCATTGCTTTGAATTGAGATTACATCAATACTACAAGAATCCTTTTAGGAGATTAAAAATTACATGAATACAAATACATAAGTACATCTCAACATATTAAAATATCCAATAAGAAATCTTCAACTACAGATCTAGAAAGGAATATGTGCTAGGATCATCCAAAGAATCACGATCAATACCTCGTATAAATATTAACCACCCAACCACATGGAACCAATAGGCCCACTCCCCTGAGCTAGGAGATAGAACCAAAGGCCCATACAAGAGGTAACAACTAGGAGATTCCTAAGGTGGTGATAAAACTTCCCCAAAGTCACAACACAAAAGAAAAGACAAGAAGACCACAAGGACTACCGAAGGCATGATCAAATTTGGTAGAGACTCTAAGCTACAAGCTAGGTTAGTGTCATCACATAGCCCTCACCCCTTGGGTTGTCCTGGTACTAGCCACTCTTGGCCCTGGCCCCCAAGTAGGCACATGCGGAACCGAATGCCTCTCGTACAGACAAGGTCATTCAGTCGTACCTATGCATAGGTACCTTCTCCCACTCTCATCCTTACTCTTTAATAGCACTAAAGGCATGGGCGAGGCACAATTAATCTTTATTAGTGTGTAATTTCCCATTCCAATAATCTCCCATAACCGATTCATTTATTTAGGTTATCACTTGATTAAATAACTCATAGTAGGTTATCCTGGTACTAGCCACTTAGGGCCCTGGCCCCTCACTATGAGCCACTCACCTAGTGTAATTAGGTTCCCTAAAATACATATAAAAATCATAAGAACATAATAGATTCATCATCAATAATTCATATCAATTCCATAACAACATTTGATTGAGTTTAGGAAAACATATGTTGTCCCTAGTCCACTTGACAACCCTAAACCCAATATGGCATTCAGAATGTTCCAAACATATAAGAAGACATCCAAGTGATATTATAAACATATTCAGAGTATAAATAGATCCAATTAACCAAAAAAAAATTCTAATAGCCTCTGGTAACCATACAAAACCTTAAAACTTAATGATGTTCTTAAACTAAATTATTTCAAGCAAGGATTAAATGCAAAGAATAGTCATCATAGAATAGTCATCCATATCTTCCACAAAACAAATAATAAAGGAAATATATTTAGTGGATATTTAGATAACATAATTATGGACTCTCAATTTGATTTTTAGGAAGATCCAATGGTGGGAAAGAAAGTTATGACTTCTGGTTTAAAATAGAAAATTTTGGTTAGGGTTCAGACCTGCCTTCACTAAAACAGTTGTAATTTTCACAAAACATAATTAAAATTCACCAAACCAATTGAAAATGAAATATAAGAGTTAGGAGAATCTCTGATATCAAATTCATAATTTTATATGATCATATCAGCCTGTAGCATATGAATACATTTGACAGAAAATTTGGAATCAAGAATGGACAGGCATAGTCTACCAAAATGTCAAAAATAAGGCATTAATTCGACCCTAAAAATAAAATCAGAGAGATACCCATTTGAGATCTATGATTTTTACTTCCATAAAATCAATTTAGTAAAACCTTAGATGCAATTTAAATTATTATAATAATAGATCTCCAAAAATGGGTTGCTAAAAACCCTAGGAAAACACATGCCAATTCTTACAAACAAAAACTCAAAACTTTAAAATAACCAAAGAAATGAAAAGTAAAGATATAATAAATAATGATAATATATAAATAGATCCATAATCTATCAGAGACATAAAGTAATTAAAATATTTAATCCATACCTCATGTCCTACGAAGGTTGAATCGAAGAAGGAAGGAAACAAAAGAGAAGACAAATCCAAACTTGAGATGCATCCTTCAAACCCTATCCACTTTCAGAAATCTCCATGAAAGAAAGAAATAATTCCAAAGCAAAGAATCCCTCTCTCAACTACTGAAATTCTCACAAAAAATGTCTCTCTCCCAAAAGCAAAGATAACCAAAAATTCTTAAAGACATATGCTTACAAACTCTCCCTCACATCTCCAAGTTTTCTCTCCAAAATCTCCATGAAAAGTAAGGCCATCCTCTCCTCAATGCTTCAGCCCAAAAATCTCCTCTCTTAAAATGAGAAAGTAGTGCATATAAATAGATTTCCAAAGGTTGAGAGGAAAAGTAACCAACTCCCAACTAACTCTTAACTAAAGGGTATTATAAAATAACTTAATATCATACAACTATATTACTCAAATATACAATAAAAGATTATTTGTATTCATTCATACACATATGTAATATTATCCTAACATATATGCATATTCCATCATTAATTACATCAATATCTATATATATAACCTATCCTCATTATTAATAATTAACAATTGAGAATAATATACCTCGCATTATTTAATATTTAATTATTAATAATATTATACTTTACATTAATCTCAAAATATACACCATCAACAATATCTACAATAATTAACATATAATCACATATAAATTATATATATATAAATACATATATGTGTGCACCCATATATATATTTCTATATATATATATATATATATTTATATTTATATAGATACATGCCAAATACCAAACACTATAATCTATAAGATTATTAAGTAATAGATCACAATATTATTACCTATTTATAATTACTATAGGATATAATCACTGAGGTAGAATAAAATCACATGCCTCAAAATAAATCTAATCATCCAAAGAGGCCATACAAATCATCTATGAAACATATCGAGAAAACCATAAGATCAAACAAGGTCAACCAAAGTCAACAAGGAAAGTCAAGCCAAACTCCTGAAACATAACATAGAAAGATTAACTAAGAATCATACCAAGAAGGAGAAATAAATAAAATGAGTAAACAAATTATACAACCAAATGAATTCAAGTGGCCACAAGGCACTAACTACAACCATGCCCAACCAGGTGCGTTGGATCTGGGTTTTTGACCCAAAGGTTGACTGACAAAGAAGGAACCCTAATATTCCCAAATTGGAATAATGAAAAAGGAAGACTCATGTAGGGGCCTTAGTACTATCTCCATAACAACAACCATCAAGGATTTGAGGGCATGCTCAGACCTGTGAAGCTAGGTGAGGTCAATGCCTGGTACCTGCAAGCCTGCATCACAAAGAAGAAATACATATGCACGGATATACATATAAAAGAAAACATTGCAGACAGATGACCAGGATCGATACATCGTGTGAACCTCAGCTATGTGAGTAACTACAACTTTGTCCTGAATCATGAAAACACATCATGTATATATATACAGTCAAAGCATGTAGCATCATCATAACGAAGGTTAGAATCTCAAGCATTGTGTTAGTCTCTTTTAAATACTAATAATAAATCAACATAATCAAATCATCAAGTGAGATACAAGATTCATCCAAAGTAACCTTAATAGAAGAAAATATAAATAACCACTTATATATATATCTATCAAGTACATATCATATAACATCCTAACTATGTTCATAAAGGTCTTGAAGGTACTCAATACATACACGGAGATAAATACATACAAAAATGATACCTTTAGATAGTATGTCTGATATTAGAATCATTGAGTACTAGCTTATGAAATTATTATAAACAAACTATAGGAATAGATCAAACAAGTATCATGTACAACTTAAGCTATAAGAAAACATCGAAAGATCTTAATTCTTTCAAAAACACAAAACTTATATTAGGGTTAGAGGGGTATTACATGCTCAATTAGTCATCAAAAAGATAAGGAAAGATTTGAAAGAATGCTCTACCAGTGATCTAGGGACAATGGTCAAGAAGCTAAATGAAGAAAATAAATCCTTAAAAGAACAACTTGAAGAGTTTGATGATAAGCTAACTAACAATCAGGAAGTCTACAATGAACAGATCAAAGAGAACCTTCAGCTGAATGAAGAACTAAGGCAAGAAAATATGGAAATCTTGGAGCTAAGGAATAGCAAAGAAAGCTTGGAGTCTGAATTGAAAGCTACAAAGAATCATATTGACAAATTACACACCAGTTCTGATTTGGTAGAATCTTAGTTGTATGCAAGAAGAGCCAAAGGAGACACCAGTTGTATTGGATACAATGAAGCACAAAATCAAATTGACAATATGTGAGCAAGAAAGGATTCACAAAAGGACTCTACTGATGCTAAGGAGACTGAAGATCAAATAAAAGATAATAGTGGACCACCTAAGAATGAGTGCAAGCAAGTAGAATGCACTTATTTTTCATGTAACAAGCATGGACACATTGCAAGAAACTGTATAGAGGTAAGACCTTTTAATGGCTACTGTTATTCATGCAACAAGTTTGGTCATAGATCTATGAATTTCAAGACTAGTAAGAAGAATAGGATTCAACAAGATCAGAGAAATCATAATTAGACAAATGAAAGAATTTCTCAGAATGTTACATGCCAGATATGTAACTATAATGGTCACATAGCAAATTAATGTAGAATGGTGACTCATGTCAATGCACCGAGGAATATAAGACCTCCAGTCATTTGTCACTCTTGTAACAAGGCTGGACATATCTCAAGGTTCTGTAGATCAAGGATGCAAAGTCAGGGAAGCCCTAAAAAAGCCGAAGAACTAGTTTTGGATCCCGTAGGAGAAGTCAATTTTTTCAAAGCCTCAGATGATGAGAGTATGATTTGGTCAGAGAAAAAGAAGGAAAAGATTGAAGAGAATGTATTGGATGCATCCGTAGCAGATGCACCCTCTACATCTGGATGAATGGCCCTCAGGGTCATAGGGGGAGCTAATTTAGCTCTAGACCCCTACGTGGCTGGTATACTCATCCTCAGAGTATGCACCTTTGAACTTAAGATTTTGGAGTATAAAGGTACCTATGTGCAAGAGCACACATGCTGATTGTGAGCAGAACTCAAGTTGGAAATTTTGAAGTGACAGCCTGGTTTACGCTGCAATAACCCAAAAATGGGCTATAGGTTCATTAACCTCTGATATTGACATATCAAATGAAATCAACATCAAAGTCCTAACCCAAGGCACATCTGAACATCATCGAATCCTAATTGATTATCCTAAATTCTGCATCGGGGAATATTCCTAGTAATATTCCTAATTATCATAATTATCTTTGATTTAATAGTTATTTGGCGATAAATCCTATTTATCCTAAAGTTTGATTAATTGAATATTCTACATATTTAATTAATTAGATTTAATTTTGCCACTTAATTATTTAATTGAAGTTAATTATATTTATTCCTAAATTGTATTATTTAATTTTGACAATAAATCCAAAATCCTATGAATAATTGATTAAATTCTTATTTAATTAATTAAATCAAGTTGTCAATTTTTAATAATATTGTTTTTGAATAAAAGTTTAAAAAATAATTGATTAACCCATAAATCAATTGTTTTAATTCAAAATCAGTTAAGTTGGAAATAAATCACTTTATTATTAAATTAATTCATAAATAAAACATGCACAATAAGAAAAGCAGACAACTATCAATTATCAATTAAATCTAAAATCTATTTTGACTTAAACTCTGCTTTTGCATGTTTTTGTGATTTAATTATCCTTTATTTAAAAAAATAACTCAAAAATCAACATGATTTATTTGAGTGATTTATGGCTTTCTTTCATGCACCTCCAAAGCCCTGGATTTCTATAAAATCAAGGCTCAGCTCT
Source organism: Chamaecyparis obtusa (assembly GCA_027943335.1). NCBI lineage: Eukaryota > Viridiplantae > Streptophyta > Pinopsida > Cupressales > Cupressaceae > Chamaecyparis > Chamaecyparis obtusa. Next base: position 347,774 of record BSBK01004234.1, on the reverse strand, counting down.
TCACAAATGGATCTCATATTTTTGCATCCTCACACTGTCGAATTGGATACTGAAGAATCATCTTTGCGAATCCAAGCTATTGTGAGATCATTCTTGTTTTTGAGTATTGCATATCATTTAGAATTCATCTTAGATCAATTCATTGCATATCAATTTCATCTTAAATTCTAGATTCATATCCAATTTTTCATATTATTGCATAGAAAATTTTTAAAAAAAGATTAATTGCATTCATATTTCATATTAGTTTTGCATTCAAATCCTTCATTTAGGTGTCGTCAAGGTCACTGATCTCAATAACAATCTGAGAACATCATACTCGCACCTATTAGAAGGCAGTAAATCGTCTGGTTAGTTTAGCTTTCAATTACTTGCATGATTTCAATTTTAAACTAACCTCTAATGTTTTACTGAAGTGTTGTGTATACAGACAAGTACAAAATTCACACACACATTTCTAGCGCCCATCGTGGGGCCTTGAAATGGGTTTCCAATTCAATTCTATCAATTTCTATCTTTTCTTCTCAATTTTTGAGACAAAACTATGATTTTTAAATTCTATCTGTACAATTTTCATACGAGTTTCTGATGAAAGTCATCTCAGACTATAGCCACCATTGTACTACAGTCTATTGGATTGAGGATCATGTTGTACTCTACACACTATCATTTGAAAGTTCAACTGTCATTTCACAGAACACCCAGTGTCGTACGAGTTTTTGGACTGTCATCTAGGAGCATACCCACTGTCGTACGAGTTTCAGACTGTCGTCTGGTAACTAACCCACTATCATATGAGTTTCAGCATCAGATTTCAACTGTCATTTCATTTTTTAGGGAAGTTTGTCATATTTGGTTTTTAGATTTCGACTAACGGCTAATCTTAACAATTGAAATTCTCTATTTTTTATTGACTCCTGCTAGTTTTGATTGGAAAAAGTGCAAGAATTGCTAAAAATAGGTAAAAATCTACTAAGTGCATTGTGAGGAATTCAGGTAATCTTCTCAGCTGATAAGACTTCGATTTTGGATCTAAAATGAACATCTCATGTGTCTAGCTTGAGTGACTTTTATTGCTTTCCTATTACAAACTTCATTTGGGTTATAAAAAATGAACATAGTTTTCTTTCAGCATCTTTGTTACACATAGTAATTAGGCCCCATGAACACTATTTGTGGATCTTGAGAGAGTGGGTTTCCAGTGAAACTCTTCTCAATGAAGGATCCCTTGTAGGTGGGGAGGATACTGAGGGAGTCTCACGTTCCACTAGATCCGTGTGTTTTCAACTTTTGATCGAGGCATTCTCTCTTCAGAGAGGTTGATAGATCATAAGGGGTTGACGTCATAGATCTTTGTGAGATAATCTTTGTCTTAGCGTGTCAGATTAATCTATCTACTTTGCTTGGGTTAAAATTGAAAAGGCTAGGGGATTATGCTCTACTTCCTTTTTGGATAGTACTAGAAACCCAAATCCTTGAATCTAGAACTAGTCTCCATGTGGTATATCTTGTGAGTCACCTTTAGAGAGGGTTAATTGTAGTGGACATTCCCTTAATTGGGTCAACCATGTTGATGAAACCTCAAGCAGTAATAGCCATTTTCGTCGTGGTAGTGACAACTGCTATATAAATGTCCTTGTGGAAGAAATCTTCACAAGTGTGGTTCATTGTTGGGTTGTCAAATCTCCCTAGCAGCTCCTGATTGATTAAATTCTCAGATTGTGTCAAAACCCTGGTGCACCGGGATTGGAGTTCACCCTCTTGGATCATAAAAGTTGCAGAGTCAAACTATTACTAAAAACCCTAGTGAGGCCAAATTTTCATTTTCTAGGAATATGTGTGTTAATGCAAAACTTTTTGGAACATACACAATTAGCACTTCTAAGGATTAGCACAAATAATTCACTTGATTGTTCATGCACAAGGTTACTTTTTCCCTTGTTCATTGTTCTCAAACATGCTTGAAATCACTTGCTTGCTATTTTGCGTGCTTGTTTATCTATCTGGTTACTAAAAATGAACAAATCTGTTACAATCCTCAAATCTGGACATTGAAATTTGCAAACAATCTAAAACTGAAAACTCAAATTTGCAAAATCTAAAGTAAAATTCTTTTTTGGAGTCCACTGTCATCTCAGTCAATCAAAAATTCATACGAGTTTCTATCAAATGTCATTTCATTACTACCCAACTATCTTATGGTAAGGAACCCAATGTCGTACGAGTCTTCCTGCCAGTCAAATTCAAAAAGTCAAATCCTATTAGCAACTGTCGTGTGAGTTTTGCAACTGTCATATGAGCTTTTCAACTATCATTTCATAGCATACCCACTGTTGTATGAGTCTGTAGAGTGTCATTTGGGAAAATTTTGAAAGTTGTCAGAATTGCCAGATACTTAGCTTTTTTAGCCTATTTCCAAAATCTATTGAACAAATCACTATGTCAGGAATAGAGTAGTAGCTATTGAGAATCCTATCATTATCCCAAAGTGGTCTTTTGAATCCAATCTAGACTTCTATTTAATTGATTTGAGTCTTTATCATCTTGTGTCAAAACCTTGTCATAACTATCAATCATCAAAATGACTAAGTGTTGTGATATCTTGTCCGCTATCTTTTGGGAATCTACCCATACATCCAAGGCATAGTATCCTTCACCCACATCTAATCATATCTTCAAACCAATCAAACCTTGACAAGGTTGTGTCATCTGGTCATCTTGATTCAATTCATTCTTTAGTTGTCTTCATCTTATTCTTTTGCTTCACCCAAGGTTAATGGTCGAAACTAGAGCTTCCTCTCACAAGAAATCTAGGGAAATATCTCATACTTTACCTTTGACTCACATAGGTCCAACTTTTGAGCAACTCCATGATTCTGGTCTTTACAAAGATGATAGTGCTACCAACCTTTGATTAAAAACTGGTTACATTCCTCCTTCATCAACTCATGGAGGTACCCAACAAACCCCACATCAATCTATTCCAGGGAGTCCACAAACTCCTACCATGTCTCAAGCAGGGACAAAATTTGGATCTCAAAGAGCTCAATCTCAACATGGTGCAGATTAGGAACCCACACCTGAAGAAATTTCTCAATATCAAAATGATGATAACTTCAAACGAATGATGAAGCATTTCTTGAAAGAAGATAGAGAGGCATACTTTTTACAATTAGCTCATCAAGGAGCTAAACTTCCTCCCAACTTTAATGTTGAAGATATCATTACACATGAGGAAGAAACTCCACTCATAGCTATGACAAAACAAATGCATGCCATGCAAGTCAAACTTAACAACCTTCAAAAAGAAAAGAAACCCAGGGAGTTCTCCATGGAGGCCCTATGTCCTTTTCCATTTGACAAAGACTTGTACATACCACCATTCCCAAAAAGAGTGGAGATGCCTAAGTATGATAAGTATGATGGACACTTAGATCCTCAAGATCATGTCAGAGAATTCTATACACAATCTATGGAGTTCATGCACGAACCAACCTATCTGATGCGTCTCTTCCCTTGATCTCTAGGGGGAGCAGTCATCCACTAGTTCTCTAGATTGCCTTCTGCCATAAAAAATTTTGAGGAGTTGATCAAATTGTTTTATCAGCAATACTCCTACAATATTCAACATCTAGTCACCATGATTGATATCTATAATCTCAAGCAATATCCATCTGAACCATTCCTAACATTTCTCAAGAGATGGAGGAAGAAGTTCTCTCTGTATGCTAGAGTTATTCGAGAAATAGAAAAACTAGAAATCTTCATCAATAACCTTGTTCTAAAAATCAATTATCCTCTACAAATGCAAGATCATACATCTTTTGATAAGATGGTGGACAATGCTATAAAAATTGAAAAAGTGCTTGTGAAAAAAGGAGAAATCACACTTCAAAAAGACAAGTATGAATCAGGATCTAGTTCTAAAGACAAGAACAAAAGCTAGAACAAGAATAAAGGCATCATCATAGATGGTGTTGTTGACACTATCTATGCCCCATCAAAGGCACCAGCCTACAACCTAACTCTTGGTTCCCAAGCCATTAAAGCTTAAGAACAAAAGTCATATGAACCATTCCAAAAGAAGCCAAAATACAAATCTTGGGATAAAAAGAGAAAGATCACTCCTCTTGGAGAATCTTTAGAATCAGCTATGAGAACTCTACTAGCTAATAACATCATCTCTTTTCTAGTAATCTGACAATCTGATCTAGACTCTAAGCCACATTGGTGGAAAGAAAATGAATTCTGTGATTTCCATCGAGGTAAAGGTCACATAACTAATAACTGCTTATGATTGAAACACACCATTCAAGATCTGATCAATAGTGGAGACATCACAGTTGACAATCCTAAAAGCAATAATGATCATATGGCATTTACAAAACCATTTCTGCAACATGGTCAAGGATTTTCAACTTCTCAGCCTAATATGGGGGCAAAAGTCAATTATGCCTACCCTGGAAATAATGTTGTCATCAATATGGTTGAACCATGTCTCTCTGAAAGTTGCAATGTCATCACAATTGTATGAAGAGAAAGAGATCATTCCTTAGCTAATGTAGTTACTAGATCACAAGCTCAAACACATCTAAAAGGAAAAATCCCAGATTCATCTAATGTTCCTAAGATACCCTTCAATCTTTCATTTGCTTCCAAACAGAAGTCTGCTTCAAAATCTTCCAATCCAAAGGATACAAGGCCTACATCTTATAGCATTGTTCAAAAACTCCAGCACACTAATGCCAAAATCTCTATGTTTGAGTTGCTTCGAATATCTCCAGCTCATAGAGCCATACTAGACAAAGCTTTTCTCAGTTCCAATGTTCCTGATGACCTTGATTTAGATAGATTCCAGACTATGGTTGGACATCTTACATCTCCGCAATATATCTCCTTTTCAGAGGAAGATGACAACTCCTTGAGTCACCCACATAATCAGCCTTTGCATATAGAGGTCTTGATCCAAAACCATAGATTCAAACGTGTGTTGATAGATGGGGGCATTGGCCTAAACATTTGTTCTTACAGCTTGATCACACAATTGGGATTTTCAGAATTGGCTATTGATCCTAGAAAGAAAATAACTATCAAAGCCTATGATGAACAACAAAGATCTTCTAAAGGCACCATTGTCTTACCTATCAGAGTTATCAGAGATACTATATGCCAAGTTCTTGATCTACCTTTGGCCTACAACATTCTTCTAGGGAGACCATGGATACATGAAATGCAAGCTATTCCTTCTACATACCATCAATGTTTGAAGTTTCCTTATGAAGGAGTAGAGGTTACTATCCCCGCAGATCTGAATACAACTTCCAATACATTGAAGGAAGGTGTTGATAAGCTTGTTCCCAATAATAGAGAATCTTCTATTGAACAACTAAATGTTGCTTCAACATCCAAAATGGAAGACATTGCTAAAGAGGTCAATATCAAAGAAAATGGGATGGGAGAATATATTATAGAGCCAGTCTTATCTTTGACATCTCTCCCTATCTCACCTAAGTCTTATGGAAAATCTTTGAAACAGTCCAAGCCCGAACCTAAGGAACCTCTTGAAGCATATAAAAATAATTTTGTAGCAGAACAAGTATCCAAGAAAGAGTTTGAAGAGGATGAAGCTGTGCTATCATGGATATACAAAGATGAATCTAAATCCCACAATGGTCGAACTAGTGACTCTACAACACCATAGATCCCTTCTAAGTCATACGGTCCAAGAAATAAATTGATAGGTAAGATGGGATATCCAGGTCAAGGACCTCTAGGAGTCAGAGGAAAAGGTCTTGTGACACCTATTTCACATACGGGTAGGGAAAATAAGAATACTATTGGCCTAGGCTTTAAGAAGAAACCCTATCACCTCAAGGGTAATTGTTCTCATGTCATAGAGTAGATCACACTAGGAGAACCTCTTCTTAAGAAAGAAGAAATAGAACCATCAGATAGTGATTCAGACATCTCAGAACTCATCCCCTATGAAAAATTTCCTAAGGAGATCAAAGACCTTCTTGATGATAAAGATGATCCAATCAAAAGAATTAATGTAGTAGAAACACAAGAACCTACTATCAATCAAGAGATAGTTGCAACACAAGAACCAACTAATCTCGAAAAAAATCAAGAAGAAGGATGTGGTAGTGATTCTGAGACAGATTCCCATGAGTATGAATTCAAATCAGAATCTGAGGGTAACCCTTCTTAGGGTATTCACCCTGACTTTACTCATGTTCTAAGATTTCCTAGAGATCCTGAATCAGAAGCTAAATCAAATGACTATGAATGGGGAGCCATTCTAGAACCAGATGAGCTTATCACCGAGAAACATGTTGATGTTATTCACCAATATGCACCTCAACCCAACGTAAGTCTAGAGAGAAATGATAAACCTATCGAGTCTGATCCACCTATGGTTGAATTGGACTCCCACAATGACATTGAACCTATTCATGAATTGAATGTCTTAAGTTGTAACATCACCTTTGAACTTGAGCATCAGGTTAGGACCAATGATGATAGATCCATATCTGTAAACACCATTTCCCAATCTTTCCCCACTTTGACTATCCAATATCCAGAACTTGATGATCAAACCTCCATAAATCTGAGCCATGGTATTTATACCTTCCCAAATGACTATGCCCTTTCTTGCTACCTCAATGCAGTTGAGCCTATGAGTACTTCCATCATTGAACCAAGCGTTAGCATGACAGAGTCAGACATCAAATATCTCAGTCAGAAAAATAAGAATAAAAAGAAAAAGAAAAGGCATTCTGAGCGTGAAAACCACTTTGTGGCAGTCTCAGAGCCTAAAAAAGTAAAAATAAAAGACATATCTAAAGGTGAAAACCTCTCTGAGGTGCCTAAGGATGAGATATTTGATGTCCTTTTGAGTCATTTATAGGATAGATCTCCAGTTCTAATTGAGCCCACTCAATCTATCAATTTGGGTACAACAGAGGAACCACAATTGGTACATGTAGCACAATCATTATCAGAAGAAGAGAAGTAAAAATTTACTACATTCCTAACAGAGAAAAAGATCAACTTTGCATGGAAATACTCAAATATGCCAAGGTTGGATCCTAATCTTATCATGCACCATTTATCTATAGCTCCTAATATAAAACCTGTCAAGCAAAAGTTGAGAAAGATGCATCCTCACATTGCACTCTTGGTAAAAGCTGAATTAGAGAGCTCCTAAAAGCTGGATTCATCCAAGTTATTGACTATGTAGAGTAGATCTCCAATATTGTACATGTTTCTAAACCAGATGGTTCAATTAGAGTGTGCATAGACTTTAGAGATGTGAATAGAGCGTGCCCGAAGGATGATTTTCCACTACCTAATATTGATATGATAGTGGACATGACTGTGGGTTTTGAGATGTATTCCTTAATGGATGGTTTCTCTGGATATAACCAAAAAAAAATTTCTTGAGAGGATCAAGAGAAAACTTCTTTCACATGTGCATGGGGTACCTTCTATTGGAATGTCATGCCATTTGGGCTTAAAAATGTTGGTGCTACATATCAAAGAGCAATGATATCTATTTTCCATGACATGATGCATCGAACTATGGAAGATTATGTTGATGATACTTTAGCAAAATCTATGATTAGAACTAAACATCTAAAGGACTTGAGCATGATCCTAGACATAATGGAAAAGTTTAGTCTCCGACTAAATTCTAAGAAGTGTGCTTTTGGTGTTACTTTTGGAAAGCTCTTAGGATACATAGTTTCAAAGAAGGGCATTGAAGTTGATCCAGCTAAAGTCAAGGCTATAATAGAGATGCAACCTCCCAAGAATATCAGTCAAATGAGAACCTTACAAGGGAGATTACAATCTATCAGAAGATTCATATCACAGCTTGTTGATATATCACAACCTTTTACAAAAACATTACATAAAGGTGTGACCTTTGCATGGAATGAAGAATGTGAGAACAACTTTAACCATATCAAGAAATATCTATCAAATCCACCTATCTTCATGCCTCCTATTCATGGGAAGCCATTGATCTTATATGTCTCTACTACAGATACATCATTGGGGGCATTGCTAGCACAACATGATGAGAACAAAAAGGAATGAGCTATATACTATATCAGTAGAACATTGGTTGCATATGAGAAGAACTATTCAATGATTGAGAAAGCTTGTCTAGCTGTGATCTTTTCATCATAGAAATTGAGACACTACATGTTAGCTCATACCACACAATTAGTAGCTAAAATTGATCCACTCAAGTACCTACTAAACAAAGCTACCCTCACAGGTAGATTAGCTAAATGGGTTATGCTCTTAAGTGAATTTGACATTGAATATGTGGAAAGAAAGGCTATCAAAGGACAAGTTATTATTGTGTGTGTGAAAATTGTACCTGATCTATAGACACAACACTTCAGTAAAACATTAGAGGTTAGTGATAATCAAAATCGTGCAAAATTGAAATCTAATCTAACCAAGCGATTTACTGCCTTCTAGTAGGTGCAAGATTAATGTTCTCAGATTATAATCAAGATCAGTGACCCAGATGACACCTAAATGAAGGATTTGAATGCAAAAGATGGATATGAAATTGAATGCAATTAATCTATATTTTTGATATTTTCTATGCAATAAGAATGATAAAAACTGATATGAATCTATGCTAGATGAAATTGATATGCTATGAATTGATCTATCTAACAATGATATGCAAAGCTATGAAATTCTATGCTATGATATGAAAAATATGCAATTGAAATTGATCTCACAAAGCTTTGAATTCACAAGTTGATTCTTTCAAGCTCCAATTGTGCAAATTCTCCAAATCTGATATGCTATGATTCCTGTAGAGTAAGTTTGCAATTTGCGAGATGATTGAGAGATGAATTATGAAGAGCTGAGCATTGTTTTTATAGAAATCCAAGGCTTTGGAGGTGCATGAAAAAAAGCCATAAATCACTCAAATAACTCAGGTTGATTTTTGAGTTATTTTTAAATAAAGGATAATTAACTCACAAAAACATCCAAAAGCTAAGCTTTAACTCAAAATAGAGTTTAGCTTTAATTGATAATTGATAGTTGTTTGCTTTTATGATTGTGCATGTTTTAATTATGAATTAATTTAATAATAAAGTGATTTATGCTCAACTTAACTGCTTTTAAAAATAAAACAATTGATTTATGGGTTAATCAATTATTTAATCAAACTTTTATTAAAAACTATATTATTAAATAATGACAACTTGCTTTAATTAATTAAATAAGAATTTAATCAATTATTCATAGGAATTTTGATTTATTGTCAAAATTAAATAATACAATTAATAATAGATAGAATTAAATTTAATTACATAATTAATTTGGCAAATATTAAATCTAATTAATTAAATATGAAAATATTCAATTAATCAAACTTTAGGATAAATGTGATTTATTGCCAAATAATTATAAAATTAAAGATAATTATGATGATTAGGAATATTGCTAGGAATATTTCCTGATGCAGAATTTAAGATAATCAATTATGATTCGATAATGTTTAGATGTGTCTTAGATTAGGACTTTGATGTCGATTTCGTTCGAATTGTTGATGTAGGAGGTTAATGAACTTATAGCTCATTTTTGGGGTATTACATTTTGCCCCTCTTTGAATTACTGTGCAAAGCACAGTGGTTCAAAGATAGTCTGTGTTTGATAAAGATATGAAACTGATTCAAAAGATAAACCGATCTCAAGATAGAAACCGATTGAAAGATATTGAGATAGGAGTTGATTGATATTGAATTTGATATGAAGATAATAGGTCCTAAATGACTAAAGATAATGTTCACTATAGCAGCAATGAACCGATGATTGTGAAAAAGTGTCAAAATGCCTGATTCTAAACCTTAGGATTGATAAGAAGTGAGTGACCCGTTCTAGACTTGATTGTCTTAGCAGAACTAGCAGGTATCACATCCGAATCCTTCAGTTGCCAAAGAACCAAGGAAAGAACACTATGATCTGATGGTTGCAAAAACTGATATAGTTTACAAGATTAGGAGAATACCAGATTGATATGGATCTTGATGAATCTGATATGCCCCAAGTGATGATAGATTTACCCCGAGCGATGAGGACTTTTGATGAATCAGTAACTAGACGTGATTGTTTGTCTTGATCACTGATGAAAGATATTGATAGACTTGATCGATAGAATTTTGATTTCCAAACTTTGAATTGATGTGCAATACCATGCCCCCTTCAGGATTAAAATTGAAATCTGACAAGAAAAGTCAGCGTTGATAGTTTAGAACCATGTTAATTGATTGGAAAAGTGGTTAAACATGTTGAAGAATGCATTCTGCATCGTCGGAAGGTCTTGAAGACCAAGTTTGACTAGGTTTGACCATGAGTTGACCATGGTTGACCAAGTTGAAATTTTGATAGTTTGATGTAAGATAATCAGTTAAGTTGAATACTGGATTTCTGTGATGATTGAAGGTTGATTATGCAAGCAATTAATAATATGAATGATCTCAGATTTGAATTTTGATCCCGAAAAAGGATTCTACTTACTATTTCATTGGAGGAACCTTCATGTGAGATTCAGCTCTTGTTAGACTTGAAGATGCGATTTGAAGAATCATTTAAGCATTGAAGTTCATTTAATCATTGTGAGATCATGCAACATGCAAAATGCAAAGAGACATGCAATATGAAATGCAACCTAAGACCTAGGACCTAGTCACTGATCATATGTCAATTTGTTATCATCATTGAACTTTTAGGTAACCGGATAAATCAATACAATGCCCACTAGCCATGAAACCATAGACATATAAATATCGATTTGTATGCGCAAGAATCAATACAACACCCACTGGTTATACAACCATGGACATATGAATATTGATTTATTTTCAGAATGTTGGATCAGATATAAGCACCAAGGCACAAATGCCAAGATGACCTGAATATCATGTCCATTTTGATATAGCAATTTGTATAAGCATCAAAACATAAATGTCATGATGACCTTAGTACACCTTGCATTGCAAACACATCAAACAATCAAGAGATCATCCTAAATCCAATGTGAATTACCCGTAGTGACCCTTTATCATTCACATCCTTAGGCAAGATTGAGTTCCACAGTAGGAGAAAGAACTTACTCAAAAAGACAATAGTTAGATCAAACTTCCTTGAACTGTCTGGGTATCAATGGTCGAGGTACGCATGGCCATCCAATTTGAGATAGAGGCTCTTATAGTCGGACACCATTTCAATCCAGAATTTCTAAAGTTGTTAGATTTTCACATACAAGTAGAAGACAAAGAAAAGATTATGCCCCCAGTCATCACTCTCTAAATCCTATAAAGGACATCATCGAAGAGCTCAAAGGGACATAATATGCAAAAATCTCAATGCAAATCAGTAAGCATACAAGGAGATAAAAGCATGAAGCATAGATTGTTTTCAGTTGAGTTTTGATGTTTGATTGCATTGTTGTAGATGCAAAATCCTTTCTGGAGACAAGACTGACTGACTGACTCAAATGAAGCTTCAAAGGACTCTGAGTGGATATGACACATCTAAGATACATTGGAAATTATAAGATATGACATTGATTGCCCCCAAGTTTGAACATTGATAGGATACAGACGCGCAAGCTGATTGGTGTACAGACCGACTTATTGAAAACTGGAAATGTTGAAACAAACCGGGAGATATGTACAAACTAAAGCAAGACTAAAAGCTGGGAAAGACCAAGATTGTGCTGATAGATGGAGCATTTTGAACAAGTGGTGCCCGTTTGCCGGGTTTTCACCATCTTGGCAGAGATTCTATTTTTGCTACCAAGGCGCCTGTTTCCAGGTTTTCACCAAGGCACTTTTTCTTTTTTTTCTTTTTTTATATTTTTCATTTTTTTCAATTTTTTTGAATTTTTGATATTTTCTGATTTTTTTGTGAATCATCAAGGCGCCTATTGCTAGGTTTTCACCAAGATGTTCATTTTTTCAGGACTTTTTCTGATTTTTAGGATTTTTTCAAGATATTTAACCATAGACTAAATGCCTTAGGCGTAGAATTTCTTCAGATGGAGAACGTTGATTGGTTCTTGGAGCTGTTCTCCTTCAGTCATTGAGAGTTGATAGGCACTAGAGCCAAAAGTAGTAGTGATAACAAAGGGACCTAGCCAATTGGGTTCAAACTTCCCCTTGCGTTCTCGATGTGATTGATTTTTAGGATTTTCTCTCAACACTAGATCGCCAACCTGAAATTCTCTATGTCTGACTTTCTTGTTGTAGCCTCTAGACATTCTTTTCTGATACACTCTGAGATGATCATACGCTGCTTGCCTGCGTTCATCTAGTAATTCAAGTTCTTGTAACCTAGACACTCTGTAGTCTTCATCAGTGACAAGTCCATGCATTCTGATTCTAAGTGATGGGATTTCAACCTCAATAGGCAGTACCGCTTCAGACCCATAAACTAAAGTGAAAGGTGTAGCCCCAGTCGGCGTTCTGATACTAGTTCTATAGGCCCAGAGAGTTGGATTGATCATGAGATGCCAGTCTCTTCCTATTTTATTCACTGTTCTGTGCAATATTTTCAAGAGATTTTTGTTTGAAGCTTCAGCTTGTCCATTCCCTTGAGGATAGTAAATAGAAGACCAATGTTGTGTAATCTTGAATATAGCACATAAGTCATCTAGATCTTTGTTTTTGAATTGTCCCCCGTTATTTGTGATTATAGAGTGAGGGATCCCATATCTGCAAATGATGTAGTTCAGGATGAACATAGAGATCTGCTTCCCCGTTGCTTGTGTTAGAGGAACCACTTCTACCCATTTTGTAAAATAATTTGTAGCTGTGATTATATGGGTATGTCCATTAGAAGAGTGTGGATGGATAGCACCTATTAGATCAAATGCCCATTATTGAAAAGGCCATTATGTAGTAAAGGGAATCAGATCTCTCCCTAGAGCATGAATCAAGTTGCCATGTACTTGACACTGTTGACATTTTTTAGCAAATTTAATAGCCTCTTTCTCCATTTCAAGCCAATAGTACCCAGCCCTAAGAAGTTTTCGAGCTAACGTTAAACCATTCGAGTGTGACCCACATATACCCTCATGGACTTCCTCTAATGCACGTTGAGACTCTTCCCGTTCTAAACATCTAAGCAGTGTACCATCTAGACCTCGTTTGTACAGATCATTACCAATGATGACATATCGGGATGCGAATCAGATAAGGTTTCATTTCTCAAAATGGTTAAAGGACTTAGGGATGATTTGGTCATGGAGATAGGAGAATAGATTTTTGTAGCGAGATGAGTCATAACCTACAACAGTGCAGATCATGTAGGTTTCAGGGGAGTCATATGCAGGATAGGATAGGGCTTCCACCAAGAACTCATAGCATAGCTCATGTTCCGACTACTATAAGAGAGTAGATAGTGTTTCCATTGCATCGGCAACCTTATTCTCCATTCTAGGTATTTGCTCAAATGTGATAGAGATGAATTATTTCTTTAAATCATCTACCATTCTCTTGTAAGGAATGAGCTTTTCATCTTTGGTTAGGTACACATCATTGACTTGATGAATAACAAGTTGAGAGTCTCCATGAAAGGAAACTTTAGTCTGAATGCTTTGGGTATTGAATATCCTTGAGGAGTGATGAACAATATGCCTGCTCTAGATCCATTCTGTGTGTAGGAGCCATCAAAGAATAACCGCCATGCTCTAGAAGAGAGATGCATGATAGAGGAATCAGGAAATTCCATTTGCATGGGTGTATCATCAAACATGGGTGCATCTGCTATTTGATCAGCAATAACTTGACCTTTTATAGCTTTTCTTTCAACATATTCAATGTCAAATTCACTTAGAAGCATGACCCATTTAGCTAGTCTACCGGTGAGGGCCGCCTTGCTTAGTAGGTATTTTAGTGGATCAATTTTTTTCTACTAGTGGTATGAGCTAACATGTAGTGTCTCAGTTTCTGTGATGCAAAGATCACAGCTAGACATGCCTTCTCTATCATTGAGTAGTTCTTCTCATAAGCCACTAAAGTTCTGCTGATATAGTAGATGGCTCTTTCCTTCTTGTTCTCATCATGCTGTGCTAGTAATGCCCCCAGTGATGTATCTGTTGCGGAGACATATAATATTAATGGCTTCTCATGAATAGGAGGCATCAATATAGGCAGATTTGATAGATACTTCTTGATATGGTTAAAGTTGTTCTCGCATTCTTCATTCCATGCAAAGGTCACACATTTATGTAATGTTTTTGTAAAAGGCTGTGATATGTCCACTAGCTGTGATATGAATCTTCTGATAGATTGAACTCTGCCTTGCAACATCCTCATTTGACTGATATTTGTGGGAGGTTGCATCTCTATTATAGCCTTGACTTTAGCCGGATCAACTTCAATGCCTTTCTTTGAAACTATGTATCCTAAGAGCTTTCCAGAAGTGACACCAAAAGCACACTTCTTAGGATTTAGTCAAAGACTAAATTGTTCCATTCTATCTAGGATCATGCTCAGGTCTGTTAGATGTTCAGTTTTAATCATGGATTTTGCCAAGGTATCATCCACATAATCCTCCATTATTTTATGCATCATATCATGAAAAATAGATGGCATTGCTCTTTGATATGTAGCTCCAGCATTTTTGAGTCCGAATGGCATAACATTCCAATAGAAGGTTCCCCACACACATGTGAAAGTTGTTTTCTCTTGATCTTCTGGAGCAATTTTGATTTGGTTGTACCTAGAAAAGCCATCCATTAAGGAATACATTTCATAGCCTGCAGTCATGTCCACTATCATATCAATGTTAGGCAACGGAAAATCATCCTTAGGGCATGCTCTGTTCACATCTCTAAAGTCTGTGCACACTCTGATTGAACCATCTGGTTTTGAAATAAGAACAATGTTAGAGATCCACTCAGCATAGTCTATGTCACATATGAATCCAGCTTTTAGGAGTTTTTCTAGTTCTGCTTTGACTAAGAGTGCAACATGAGGATGCATCTTTCTCAATTTTTGTTTGATTGGTTTTACCCCAGGAGCAATGGATAGATGGTGCATAATGAGATTGGGATCCAATCCTGGCCTATCTGAATATTTCCATGCAAAGTTGATCTTTTTTTCTGATAAGAATGTAGTGAATTTCTGTTTCTCTTCTTCTGATAGAGATTGTGCTACATGTACCAATTGTGGTTCCTTTGTTGTACCCAAATTGATGGATTGAGTTGGCTCAATCAGAACTGGAGATCTATCCTGTAAATGACTCGGAAGGACATCAAATATCTCATCCTTAGGCACCTCAGAGAGGTTTTCACCTTCAGATACATCTTTTCTTTTTACTTTTGTAGGTTCTGAGACTACCACAAAATAGTTTTCACCCTCAGAACTCTTTTTCTTTTTATTTTTATTTTTTTGACTAAGATATTTGATGTTCGACTCAGTCATGCTGACGCTCGATTTGCTGATGGAAGTCCTCATAGGCTCGACTGCATTGAGATAACAAGCAAGGGTATAGTCACTTGGAAAGGTGTAGATACCATGGCTCAGGTTTGTGGAAGTTTGGTCAATAAGATCAGGGTGTTGGATAGTTAAAGTAGGAAAGGCTTGGAATATGGTGTTCACAGATGTGGATATGTCATCATTGGTCATAACCTGATGCTCAAGTTCAAAGGTGATATTACAGCTCAAAATGTTCAATTTGTGAATAGGCTCAACATCATCATGGGAGTCCTCTTCAACCATAGGTGGATCAAACACGTTAAGTTCATTGTTTCACTCTAGACCTACATTGGGTTGAGATACATATTGGTGAATAACATCAATATATTTCTCTGTTATAAGCTCATCTTCTTCTGGAATGGCACCCCATTCATAGTCATTTGACTCAGCTTCTAATTCAGGATCTCTAGGAAATCTTAGAAAATGTGTGAAATCGGGATGAATACCCCAAGAAGGATTACCCTCAGTTTCTGACTTGAATTCATATTCATGGGAATCAGTGTCGGAATAACTACCCCCTTCTTCTTGATCAGTTTGATTGCCTTCAAGATTGGCTGGTTCTTGTGGTGCAACCATCTCTTGCGCTATAGTAGGTTCTTGTGTTTCTACTACATTAATTTTTCTGATAGGATCATCTTTATCATCAAGAAGATCTTTGATCTCTTTAGGAAATTTTTCATAGGGGATAAGCTCAGAGCTATCTGAATCATCATCAGAGGGTTCTGTTTCTTCTTTCTTAAGAAGGGGTTCTCCTGGTGCAATTTGTTCTATGACATGAGAACAACCACCTTTGAGATGATAGGGTTTCTTCTTAAACCCTAAGCCACCAGTATCTTTGTTGGCTCTACCAATATGTGAGATGGGTGTCACAAGACCCTTTCTGCTAATTCCTAGAGGTCCTTGACTGGACTATCCCATCTTGGCTATCAATTTTTTTCCTGGACCATATGAATTAGAAGGGATTGTAGGTGCTATAGATTCACTAGGTTGAACAATTTTAGATTCAGAATCCTCTTTATATAGCCATGCCAGCACAGCTTCATCTTCTTCAAATTCTTGTTTGGATACTTGCTCTGCCACAAAATTTCTTTTGTATGCTTCCATAGCTTCCTTAGGTTCTGATTTAGATTGCTTCAAAGATTGTCCATATGACTTGGGCGAGATAGGGAGAGATGTCAGAGACAAGACTGGCTCTATAGTGTATTCTCCCATCCCATTTTCTTTGATATTGATCTCTTTAGCAATGTCTTCCATCTTGGATGTGGAAGCCACATTTTGTTACTTGATGGAAGATTCTCTATTATTAGGTACAAGCTTATCGGCACTTTCCTTCAATGTATTGCAAGTTGTACTCAAATCTGCTGGGCTAGTAACTTCTACTCCTTCATAGGGAAATTTCAAGCATTGATGGTACATAGAAGGGATGGCTTGCCTTTCATGGATCCAGGGTCTCCCTAGAAGGATATTGTAAGCTAATGGTAGATCAAGCACCTGACATGTGGTATCTTTGATGACCGGACCCACTCGAATGGGTAAGACAATGGTGCCTTTAGAAGCTCTTTCTTGTTCGTCATAGGCTTTTATGGTGATCTTCTTTCAAGGATCAATAGTTATCTCTAAGAATCCCAACTGTGTGATTAAGCTGTAAGAACAAATGTTGAGGCCTGCGCCCCCATCTATCAACACACGTTTGACTCGATGGTTCTGGATCAAGACTTCTATGTGCAAGGGCTGATTATGTGGGTGACTTAGGGAGTTGTCATCTTCCTCTGAAAAGGAGATATATTGCGGAGACGTTAGATGACCAACCATAGTCTGGAACTTGTCTAGATCTAGATCATCAGGAACATTAGAGCCGAGCAAAGCTTTGTCTAGGATATCTCTGTGAGCTGGAGATATTTGAAGTAACTCAAACATAGAGATTTTGGCATTGGTATGCTGGAGTTGTTGGACAATGCTGTAAGATGTAGGTCTTGTATCCTTTGGATTGGAAGATTTTGAGGCAACCTTCTGTTTAGAAGTAGATGTGAGATTGAAAGGTATCTTAGGGACATTAGATGAACTTGGTGTTTGTCCTTTCAGATGAGCCTGAGCTTGTGATCTGGTAACCGCATTAGCTGAGGAATGATTTCTGTCTCTTCGTACAATCGTGATGACATTGCAGCTCTCAGAGAGATATGGTTCAACCATATTGATGACAGCATTGTTTACAGGGTAGGCATAGTTGACTTTCACCCCCATGTTAGGCTGAGAAGTGGAAACTCCCTTGCCATGTTGTGGAAATAGTTTTGTAAATGCTGTGTGATCATTATTGCTGGTAGGATTATCGATCATGATGTCCCCTTGATCTATCAAGTCTTGAATGGTATGCTTCAAGTGGAAGCATCCATTAGTTCTGTGGCCTTTAGTCCGATGGAAAGCACAGATTTCATTATCTTTCCACCAATATGGTTTTGGATCCAGATCAGGGTTTCGGATTGGTGGTAAAGAGATCATGTTATCAGCTATCAGGGTTCTCAGGGTAGATTCCAAAGATTCTCCTAGGGGAGTAAACTTTCATTTATTATCCCATCGTTTGAATGGCTTCTTTGGAGATGGTTCAATAGATTTTTGCTCTGAAGCTTCAATGGCTTTGGTGGCAAGGGTGAGATTGTAGGCCGGTGCCTTTGATAGGGTGTGGATAGTGTCAACAACACCATCAGAGATGATACCTTTGTTTCTATTCCAGCTCTTGTTTTTATCTCTTGAGCTAGATCCAAATTCAGACTTGTCCTTTTAAAGTGTGATTTCTCCTTTCTTGACAAGTACTTTCTCAATATTGATTGCATTATCCACCATTTTATCAAAAGATACATGATCTTGCATTTGTAATGCATAATTGAGCTCTGGAACAAGGTTATTGATAAAGATTTCAAGTTTCTCCATTTCGGGAATTGGTCTAGCATATAGAGAAAACTTCTTTCGCCACCTCTTGAGAAAAGTTAGGAATGATTCCCCTGGTTATTGCTTGAGGTTACAGATATCGATCATGGTAATTGAATGTTGAATATTGTAGGAATATTGTTGATAAAACAATTTAATCAATTCCTCAAAAGTTTTGATCGTAGCAGGTAATCTTGAAAACCACTGAATGGATGCTCCTCCCAAGGATCTAGGAAAAAGATGCATTAGATAAGTCGGTTCATGCATGAATTCCATGGATTGCGTACAGAAATCTCTGACATGATCTTGAGGATAGGAGTGTCCATCATATTTTTCATACTTTGGCATCTCCACTCTTTTTGGGAATGGTGGCATATACAAGTTTTTGTCAAACGGGAAAGGACATAGGGCCTCCATGGAGAACTCCTTGGGTTCCTTCTCCTTCTTAAGATTGTTAAATTTGACTTGTATAGCATGCATCTATTTTGTCATAGCTGTGAGTGGATTTTCTTCCTCATGTGTGATTATATCATCAACGTTAAAGTTGGGAGGAAGCTTAGCCCCTTCCTGGGCTAATTGTAAAAAGTATGCCTCTCTATCCACTTTCAAGAAATGCCTCATCATTCTCTAGAATTCATCATCATTCTGACATCGATAGATTTCAGAGGGGGTAGGTTCTTGGTCGGCATTATGTTGAGAATGGTGTCCTTGGGACCCTCCTCCTAGAGAACCATGGTTTGTCCCTGCTTGAGACATGATAGGAGTTTTTGGGCTCTCTAGAACAGATTGAGGAGGAGTTTGCTGATTACCTCTGTGAGTTGATAAAGGAGGTATGTAACCAGTTTTCAATCAAAAGTTACCGAGACCGTCGTCTTTGTAGATACCTAACTTGATGAGTTGTTCAAGAGTTGGACCTGGGGTATTGGTCAAAAGTAAGTTCTGAGATGTTTCTTCTGATTTCTTGTGTGAAGAAGCTCTGGTCTCCACCATTAACTTTGAATGAAACAGAAGAAAAGGATGAAGACAACTGAAGAACAATTTGATTCAAGAAAATTGGATGATGCAACCTTGTCAAGATTATGATAGTTTTGAAGATCTGATGAGATGTGGGTGAAGGAAACTGTGCCCTAGATGTATGGGATAGATCACCCAAAAGATAGCAGACACGAGTTCTCAACACTTAGTCTATTTTTGAAGATTGATAGTTATGACAAAGTTTTGACACGAGATAAAAAGGACTCAAATTGATCAAATAGAAGACTAGATCGGATTCAAAAGATCAAACTTGGAAAATAGTAGAATGCTCAATAGCTACTGCTCTATTCCTGACACAATGATATTTTTGACAGATTCTGGAACTAAGCTGGAAACATTGGATATCTTGCAATTTGACAATTTCTGACAACTCTCAAATTTTTCCAAACGACACTCTGTAGACTCGTATGACACTGGGTAGTCTATGAAATGACAGTTGCTAAACTCGTATGACAGTTGGGTAGAAATGAAATGACAGTTGTAAAACTCATATGACAGTTGGGTAGCAATGAAACGACAGTTGTAAATATCATATGACAGTTGCTAATAGGATTTTGACTTTCTTGAATTTGCTGGTTTGAAAACTCGTACGACACTGGGTTCTCAATCATATGACAGATGGGCAATACTGAAATGACACTTGACAAAACTCGTATGACTTTTGACTTTCTGAAATGACTTTTGACTCCAGAAAGAATTTACGTCAATTTTTGCAAAATTTAAGGTCTTCAGTTTTGGATTGTTTGCAAATTGTACTGTCTAGATTTTGAAGGTTATACCAGATTTGATCATTTTTAATAGCCAAGTAGATAAACAAGCACGCAAAACAACAAGCAAGTGATTCCAAGCATGTCTGAAAACAATGAACAAGGGCAAAAGCAACCTTGCGCATGAACAATTTAGTGACCAAATTGTGCTAATCCCTGAGAGTACTAATTGTGTATGTTCTAAAAAGTTTTGCAATAACACACATATACCTGAAAGTGAAAAATTGGCCTCTCTAAGGTTTTTAGTAATGGTTTGACTCTGCAACTTTTATGATTCAAAGGGGTGAACTCCAATCCTGACGCACCAGGGTTTTGACACAGTCTGAGAACTTAATCTTCAAGAGCTGCTAGGGAGATCTGACAACCCAACAATGAACCATACCCGTGGAGATTTCTTCCATAAGGACATTTATATAGTGGCTGTTACTACCATGGCAAAAATGGCTATTACCACTTGAGGTTCCATCAATGCAGTTTTCCCTATGAAGGGATTGTCTGCTACAGTTAACCCTCTCTAAAGGTGACTCATAGATTTATACCACAAGGGAACTTGGCTCCAGATTCAAGGTTTTGACACCTCTTCACTTTTAACCCAAACAAAGTAAGCAGATTAATCTGACACGCTAAGACAAAGTTTTGTTCCACCAAGGTCTGTGATATCAACTCTACGTGATCTATCAACCTCTCCGGGGAGAGAATGTATCAATCAATAAGAGAAGATGCACTAACCAATTTTGATTCACCAAAGCTTGTGATATCAACCTTACGTAATCTATCAACCTCTCCGGAGAGAGAATGTGTCGATCAATAAGAGAAGATGCACTAACCAAGTTGAATGTGAAACGCACTAAGTATCCTCCCTACCTACAAGGATTCTGTCGTCAAGAAAGATTTCTCTAGGAATCCAATCTCTCAAGAATCACGAATAGTGTTCATAGGGCCTAATTACTATGTGAGCACAAATATATTCCCGAAAGCAAATCTACCAAAAGCATCCAAAAAGTAGAAAGAGGAACACTTAACGCTTAAAGAAAATATGAGATGAGTCCACAAGGTGGAACACTTAACACCTCACACAAGCTGAAAATAAGTCCACGACTTAGAAAACAAGTGAGTTCCTAAAAGCACAAAAGGGTTGCCAAGTGGAACACTTAACGCTTCTGTCCTGTTGACCCCTCCCCTTTATGGCGCTGAGATTGCAACCACGGGGCAAAAATGAGGGGCCAAAAAATTAGCGAGTCTAATAACCTAAGATAGCAATCAAGATCAATCACAAGTATTCTAAGACTACTTAATGAATCCTTAAGGGATCACAACCTAGTATCAAATTATGCAAGTGTGTAGAAATAGATCAAAAGCATGAAAAGATGCACACAAGCTTGACACATAAGAGATTTATTTTAAGTCCAAATCAAAATGTTTTCAGAACAAGGAGAATACCTCGTGATCCTCGCAACGCGCTTAGTAGATTCTACCTGATTTTTAGCAATTTTTGTTGAGCTTTTCCATGCAAGCAAGTGACGAACTCTCCAACAAGCAAACAAGCAAACAAGATATGCAAAATATATTCAACTTATGAAAACCATAGGGTTAGCTCTAAAAATAAATTGTTAGGAGCAATAATAACCATAAATTAATCCAAATGACAGCTCATATCATGCATTGAATCATATGAAAAATAAGTGCATACCCATCATAAAATTTTAATTTTTTTGCACTGCATTTGACCTAGTCAACAAGATCTAATTTTTTTGATATAATTTTGGCCACAAAAATAGAAATTTAGAATAGAGACCCCTACTAAAAAATAGAGAGCTTTCTAAAAATGCAAAATTTTTAGAAAAATCTCTTCATTTGTGCCCTAGAGACCCATTTTATCAAAATAAACTAGTTTTTACAAATTGACTATTTGAGCTATTAAATTGCATCCAAATTTAAAACACAAATAATAGACCCCCTATAGAATTTTAAGAGATTTCTGAAAATGTAAAAATTTCATAAAAATATGCTGATTTGCGTCAGATATTAATTTTTTATGAAAAATATAAAAAAAATTATTAAAAATTCAAAATAATTCAGAAAATTCTGAATTTTTTTTCAAAGCTTTCCTGATATGTCTCCAACCTGAAACAAATATTTCAGACCAAAACTCCAAGCTGTTTGGGAGATAAAATTAAATCTTTGAAACTTTAGGGTTTTAGCTCCAAGAATCAAAATCAGCATGCAAAAGTGGGTTGCCCCACGGTGGGCGCCAGAAATGTGTGTGTGAAAATTGTACCTGATCTATAGACACAACACTTCAGTAAAATATTAGAGGTTAGTGATAATCAAAATCGTGCAAAATTGAAATCTAATCTAACCAAGCGATTTACTGCCTTCTAGTAGGTGCGAGATTAATGTTCTCAGATTGTAATCAAGATCAGTGACATAGATGACACCTAAATGAAGGATTTGAATGCAAAAGATGGATATGAAATTGAATGCAATTAATCTATATTTTTGATATTTTCTATGCAATAAGAATGATAAAAACTGATATGAATCTATGCTAGATGAAATTGATATGCTATGAATTGATCTATCTAACAATGATATGCTATGATATGAAAAATATGCAATTGAAATTGATCTCACAAAGCTTTGAATGCACAGGTTGATTCTTTCAAGCTCCAATTGTGCAAATTCTCCAAATCTAATATGCTATGATTCCCGTAGAGTAAGTTTGCAATTTGCGAGATGATTGAGAGATGAATTATGAAGAGCTGAGCATTGTTTTTATAGAAATCCAAGGCTTTGGAGGTGCATGAAAAAAAGCCATAAATCACTCAAATAACTCAAGTTGATTTTTGAGTTATTTTTAAATAAAGGATAATTAACTCACAAAAACATGCAAAAGCTAAGCTTTAACTCAAAATAGAGTTTAGCTTTAATTGATAATTGATAGTTGTTTGCTTTTATGATTGTGCATGTTTTAATTATGAATTAATTTAATAATAAAGTGATTTATGCTCAACTTAACTGCTTTTAAAAATAAAACAATTGATTTATGGGTTAATCAATTATTTAATCAAACTTTTATTAAAAACTATATTATTAAATAATGACAACTTGCTTTAATTAATTAAATAAGAATTTAATCAATTATTCATAGGAATTTTGATTTATTGTCAAAATTAAATAATACAATTAATAATAGATAGAATTAAATTTAATTACATAATTAATTTGGTAAATATTAAATCTAATTAATTAAATATAAAAATATTCAATTAATCAAACTTTAGGATAAATGTGATTTATTGCCAAATAATTATAAAATTAAAGATAATTATGATGATTAGGAATATTGCTAGGAATATTCCCTGATGCAGAATTTAAGATAATCAATTATGATTCGATAATGTTTAGATGTGCCTTAGATTAGGACTTTGATGTCGATTTCGTTCGAATTGTTGATGTAGGAGGTTAATGAACTTATAGCCCATTTTTGGGGTATTACAATTGCTGATCAATTAGCATATGCACCTATGATTGATGATACACCAATGCAAATGGAATTTCTAGATTCCTCTATCATGACTCTTTCTTCTAGAGAATGGCAGCTATTCTTTGATGACTCCTATACATAGAATGGATCTGGAGTAGGCATATTTCTCATAACTCCTCAAGGATACTCAATTCCAAAAGCGTTCAGATTAAAGTTTCCTTGCACAAACAATATTGCAGAATATGAAGCCCTTTTGAATGGTATGAAAATAGCAATTGAATGGAGAGTAATAGAGCTACACATTCATGGAGACTCTCAACTTGTTATTCATCAAGTCAATGATGTGTACCAAACTAAAGATGAAAAGCTCATTCCTTACAAGAGAATGGTAGATGATCTTAAGAAATATTTCATATCTATCACATTTGAGAAAATTCCTAGAATGGAGAACAAGGTTGCTGATGCAATGGCAACACTATCTACTTTATTACAGCAGCCTGAACATGAGCTACACTATGAGTTCTTAGTGGAAGCACTATCTTATCCTGCATATGATTCCCCCAAAACCCGCATGATCTGCACTGTTGTTGGTCATGATTCATCCAGATACAAAAATCTTTTTTCCTATCTCCAAGACCAAATCATTCCTGATACCTTCAACTGCCATGAAAAGAGATACCTTATCTGACATGCCTCCCGATATGTCATCATTGGTCATGATCTGTACAAACGAGGTCTAGATGGTACACTACTTAGATGTTTAGAATAAGAAGAGTCTCAATGTACATTAGAGGAAGTCCATGATGGTATTTGTGGGTCACACTCGAATGGTTTAACACTAGCTTGAAAACTTATTAGGGCTGGGTACTATTAGCCTAAAATGGAGAAAGAGTCTATCAAGTTTGCTAAGAATTGTCAAAAATGCCAAGTGCATGGCAACTTAATTCATGCTCCAGGGAGAGATCTAATTCCCTTTACTACACAATGGCCTTTTCACCAATGGGCCTTTGATCTTATAGGAGCTATACATCCTCATTCTTCTAATGGACATACCCATATAATCACAGCTACAGATTATTTTACAAAATGGGTAGAAGCAGTCCCTTTGACACAAGCAACTGGAAAGAAAATATCTATGTTCATATTGAACTATATCATATGCAGATATGGGATACCTCATTCCATAATCATAGATAACAGTGGACAATTCAAGAACAAAGACCTAGATGATCTATGTGCCAAATTCAAGATCACACAACATTGGTCTTCTATCTACTATCCTCAAGGGAATGGACAAGCAGAGGCTTCTAACAAGAATCTATTGAAAATCTTGCATCATATAGTTAATAAAATAGGAAGAGACTGGCATCTCATGATCAACCTAGCTCTCTGGGCCTACAAAACCAGTATCAGAATGCCCACTGGGGCTACACCTTTCACTTTAGTTTATGGGTCTGAAGCGGTACTGCCTATTGAGGTTGAAATCCCATCACTAAGAATCAAAATGCATGGTCTAGTAACTGATGATGACTACAGAGTGTCTAGGTTGCAAGAACTTGAACTACTAGATGAGCGCAGACAAGTAGCATATGATCATCTCAGAGTATATCAGAAGAGAATGTTTAGGGATTACAACAAGAAAGTTAGACATAGGGAATTTCAGGTTGGTGATCTAGTCTTGAGAGAGAATCCTAAAAATCAATCACATCGAGAACGCAAGGGGAAGTTTGAACCCAACTGGCTGGGTCCCTTTTTTATCACTGCTACTTTTGGCTCTGGTTCCTATCAACTCTCAATGACTGAAGGAGAATAGCTCTGAGAACCAATCAACGTTCTCCATCTGAAGAAATTCTATGCATAAGGCATTCAATCTATGGTAAAATGTCTTGAAAAAAATTTTAAAATTGGAAAAAGTCCTGAAAAAATGAACATCTTGGTGAAAACCTAGCAATAGGTGCCTTGATGATTCACAAAAACAAGTAAAAAATATCAAAAGTACAAAAAAATTGAAAAAAAAATGAAAAATACAAAAAAATGAGAAAAAGAAAAAGTGCCTTGCTGAAAACTTGGAAACAAGCGCCTTGGTAGCAAAAATAGAATCTCTGCCAAGATGGTGAAAACCTGGCAAATGGGTGCCACTTGTTCAAAATGCTCCATCTATCAGCACAATCTTGGTCTTTCCTAGCTTTCAGTCTACCTTAGTCTGTATATATCCTTGTTTCAGTAAAGTCAATCTATACATCAATCAGCTCAAGCGTCTGTATCCTATCAATGTTAACACTTGGGGGCAATCAATGTCATATCCTATGGTCTCCACTGTATCTTAGACATATCATATCCATTCAGAGTCCTTTGAAGCTTCATCTGAGTCAATCAATCTATCTTGTCTCTAGAAAGGATTTTGCATCTACAATAATGCAATCAAACACAAACTGAAAACAATCTATGCTTTTTCATGCTTTTATCTCCTTGTATGCTTACTAATTTGCATTGATATTTTTGCATATTGTGTCCCTTCAAGCTCATCAATGATTTCCTTTATAGGATTTAGAGAGTGATGACTGGGGGCATAATCTTTTCTTTGTTTTCTTATTGTATGTGAAAATCTAACAACTTTGGAAATTTTGGATTGAAATGGTGTCTGACTGTAAGAGCCTCTATCTCAAACTGGATGGCCATGCGTACCTTGACCATTGATACCCAAAAAATTCAAGGAAGTTTGATCTAACTATTGTCTTTTTGAGTGAGTTCTTTCTCCTATTGTGAAACACAATCTTACCTAAGGATGTGAACGATAAAGGGTCACTACGGGTAATTCACATTGGATTTAGAATGATCTCTTGACTGCTTGATGTGTTTGTAATGCAAGGTATATTCTGGTCATCACGACGTTCATGTTTTGATACTTATACAAATTGCTATATCAAAATGGACATGATATTCAGGTCATCCTGGCGTTTGTGCCTTGGTGCTTATATCTAATCTGACATTTTGAAAATACAAATCAATATTCATATATCTATGGTTGATTGACTAGTGGATGTTGTATTGATTCCTGCGCATACAAATCATATTCATATGTCTATGGTTTCATAACTAGTGGGCATTGTATTGATTTATCCAGTTACCTAAAAGTTCAATGATGATAACAAATTGACACATGATCAGTGACTAGGTCCTAGGTCTTAGGTTGCATTTCATTTTGCATGTTTCTTTGCATTTTGCATGTCTACATGATCTCACAAATGTTTGGAAACACTTCAATGCTTACACAATTCTTCATATCAATTCTTCACATCTAGCAAGAGCTGAATCTCACACGAAGGTTCCTCCAATGAAATAGCAAGTAGAATCCTTTTTCAGGATCAAAATCAAAATCTGAGATCATTCATATTATTAACTACTTGCATAATCGACCTTCAATCATCACAGGAATCCAGAATTCAACTTAACTGATTATCTTACATCAAACTATCAAAATTTCAACTTGGTCAACCATGGTCAACTCATGGTCACACCTAGTCAAAATTGGTCTCCAGGACCTGTAAACGATGCAGAATGTGTTCTCAAATGTATACAACCACTTCTCAAATCAATTAACATGCTTCTACACCATAACACTGACTTTTCTTGTCAGATTTCAATTTTAATCCCTAAGGGGGCATGGTATTGCATATCATTTGAAGTCTATAATCTAAACTTGAATCATATCTTTCCTCAGTAATCAAGACAAAAACCATTTCTAGTTGTTGATTCATCAAAAGACCTCATCGCTCAGGGCAAATCAATCATCACTCGGGGCATATCAGATTCATCGAGATCCATATCAATCTGGTATTCTCTTAATCTTGTAAATTGTATCAGTTTTTTGCAACTATCGGTTCAATTGTGTTATTTCCTTGATTCTTCGGTAACTGAAGGGTTTAAATGTGATACCTATGTGATTCTTCTAAGGACAATCAAGTCTGGAATTAGTCACTCACTTCTTCACAATCATAAGGTTCAGAATCAGGTGTTTTGACACTTTTTCACAATCATCGGTTCATTTGCTGTTATAGTTAACATTGTCTTTGGTCATTCAGGACCTATTATCTTCACATCAAATCTTTCAATTAGCTTATGTCTCATATCAATATCAATTTCAAACATCAGTTTCAATATCATACATAAACTGTCTTTGAACCACTACGCTTTGCACAGTAATTGAAAGAGGGGCAAAATGTAATACCCCAAAAATGGGCTATAGGTTCATTAACCTCCTCTATTGACATATCAAATGAAATCGACATCAAAGTCCTAACCCAAGGCACACCTGAACATCATCGAATCCTAATTGATTATCCTAAATTCTACATCGAGGAATATTCCTAGTAATATTCCTAATTATCATAATTATCTTTGATTTAATAGTTATTTGGCAATAAATCCTATTTATCCTAAAGTTTGATTAATTGAATATTCTACATATTTAATTAATTAGATTTACTTCTGCCACTTAATTGTTTAATTGAAGTTAATTATATTTATTCCTAAATTGTATTATTTAATTTTGACAATAAATCCAAAATCCTATGAATAATTGATTAAATTCTTATTTAATTAATTAAAGCAAGTTGTCAATTTTTAATAATATTATTTTTGAATAAAAGTTTGAAAAATAATTGATTAACCCATAAATCAATTGTTTTAATTCAAAATCAGTTAAGTTGGAAATAAATCACTTTATTATTAAATTAATTCATAAATAAAACATGCACAATCAGAAAAGCAGACAACTATCAATTATCAATTAAATCTAAACTCTATTTTGAGTTAAACTCTACTTTTGCATGTTTTTGTGAGTTAATTATCCTTTATTTTAAAAATAACTCAAAAATCAACCTGAGTTATTTGAGTGATTTATGGCTTTCTTTCATGCACCTCCAAAGCCCTGGATTTCTATAAAATCAAGGCTCAGCTCTTCACAAATGGATCTCATATTTTTGCATCCTCACGCTGTCGAATTGGAGACTGAAGAATCATCTTTGTGAATCCAAGCTATTGTGAGATCATTCTTATTTTTGAGTATTGCATATCATTTAGAATTCATCTTAGATCAATTCATTGCATATCAATTTCATCTTAAATTCTAGATTCATATCCAGTTTTTCATATTATTGCATAGAAAATTTTTAAAAAATAGATTAATTGCATTCATATTTCATATCAGTTTTGCATTCAAATCCTTCGTTTAGGTGTCGTCAAGGTCACTGATCTCGATAATAATTTGAGAACATCATACTCGCACCTATTAGAAGGCAGTAAATCGCCTGGTTAGTTTAGCTTTCAATTACTTGCACAATTTCAATTTTAAACTAACCTCTAATGTTTTACTGAAGTGTTGTGTATACAGACAGATACAAAATTCACACACACATATGCAACTTGCATTAATGGTAGAATTATCACTTTAAAGTACATAGAAATTTATTTGATTGCTCATTACATTCAAATTTAGAGCGATGGGAGAGCAGAAAGAGCCTTGGAAGTTGTTGTGAAGACTTGGAGATTGATCTATCAGTAATTTACAGTAATTATTAGTGCATTTGGTCGGTTGTAGAAACCCTAGATTGATGCACCGATTCAGAAGTCTTTAGATCATCTTAGAGATCAGTTGAAAGTGATTAACAAGTAAGTCATGGCCACTCCCATACTTTTTGATGTTGCTGAGAAGAAGAGATACATATTCAAGAGGCATCCATTTAAATCAACCCTAGATGATTTAGAGGGAGCTTTCTCCCACACGCCTATGGGTGTCATGCATGTGGAAGATATTAGGGCTTACATCTACTACAAGAAAGAACCAGTAGGGTTGGATAGGTTAAGGGCACACATGGATACCATGTTGAAACTAGACAAAACATTCATGGATGAACATGTTAAATGGAATCATCACCCTATTGTTGAGTATTCTATGGCATATGAATTCTATGAGATAGAATGGATAAAGATCTTATTGAGAAGAATTCATGATGATTTGTTTTGGATTAGTGATGTACCAGTAAGAATCACCAGTGACTTGATACATGAGATGATAGGCCTTTCTAGGATAGGCATCTTCCTTCCTGTGGGCAAGGATGTCAAAAAGATGTTTGAGCTAACATGTAATTCAAGGAGTGATAGGTGTGGCATGACAATAGAGCCTATTGAACAAGAAGACATCAAATTGATGTCAATGATACTGGGATATAGGTTTCATCACACCAATAGGGTGAATAGTGTGCATGCGGGCACTATTCTAGCTGCCATCAAACTTGTGAAGGAAGATGGGGAATTCAACTTGTGTGAGATCTTGTGCATACAGTTGATTGATAACGTCAAGGCCATCAAGCATGACAAGACAAAGATATTTAGGTTTGGTTTATTGATCATTTACATGTACCTTCATATAGTTGGGAGAGTATCAGATTTGTATTTGGACAATACTATTCCAACCATGCCATAGATATCCAACAAAGCATCCACAAAGAGCACATTGAGAGATTATGTGACATTGGAACTGAAGACCTTCAGGGTCAAGATGCAAATGAGGTACATGATTCTAGAAAGTATTGTGGAAAAGTATAAGCATTCAATTTGTTTTATGGTAGAGACAGACACAACTTGTATGAAAGTTGTTGAACCAAGAACTAAGTGGATTCATCCACTTGGCTATGAGGTAGAGGAATAGGTCCTTGAAGCATATGCATAGGTATTACTATCAGCCCCCAAAGATCCTAATGAACCTAGATGGGGAACATATGAGGAGAAGACAAGAGAAGTAGATGCAAAGCCAAACAGTGCAGAAACAAAAACAAAAAAGGAAGGTTGCTAAAATCACATCATAAATCTTGAGAATACATGATGTGTCTCAAGATGACCTTGATAAAGCAAGGGATGAAAAGATTGCTTTGGAACTAAAGAGCACAGATTTAGCTAAGGCTAAATCACATGACCCCAAGATGAAGAAGATAAAAATTGAAAAAGATGATAGTCAAAAGGGTAAAGAAGATGATACTTCTTCTGTGCCCAAGGAAACCATTGACCTTACTACTCCTCCCGAGTATAAGGCAATTCCAAAGAGGAAGAAAGAGGTTGGCACTAGTCATCCATCCTCATGAGTCACAAGAAATAGAAGAAACACCCAAGCACCTCCTGAAGTAATCTTAAAACCCAGTCTCAATGTGCTAAGTACCAGAATAGTTGATGAGGGAAGAATTGACCAAGTAGGAAAATTCTATGACAAGTACAATGAAATAGACAAATTTGAGATTCATGGTATGTTGGTCAAGCACATGCTAAAGTTCAAGAAAATAGTCTTGGAACTTAAAACCACGATTCCTAACAAAGTATGGAATATCCTTGAATTCCAAAAGAGACAGGCCATTGAGGAAGATCAGTGGATAAGGGAAAAGATTCTTGATGATACCCTTCCTATATGTGAGCTAGAAGAGAGGAAATTGTTGTTAGATCTAGTGAAGCCTCACCTCAAAACAAAGACAAGGACTCTTAACATAATGGATAGAAATTATGATCTAATTGGAAAAGAGATAGAGAAAGCCTTTGAGAAGGTATTTATGGATAGAACATGTATCCATCTAATGCGCCCAAAGCTAATGTACCCACAATGATTTCCAAAGGGTCAAAGACCATCAAGGAATAATCTACAGGTCCTCAGGATTTAGCACTTGTAGTGGAAGTACAAATAGAGTTAGATAAGTCTGTGCCCATATCAGAATCACTTAAGGACATCACCATTATCATTGATAATGTGGAGATAGCCATGGCGGCCACTGACACAAAATTGGACAAATTTAAGGAAGCTTTTGTGAGCACACAAGAAGTTGAGATATTATGCAGTAGCACACCTCCCACTCATCAAGAAGAGGTATTAATTGAAAATATAACATATGAGAAAGAAGAAGAGAAAATGAAAGAGGAAGAAAAGAAAGAAGAAGATCAAGATCATGAGAAAGATGAAACTTCTATTGATCTAGCCAAGATAAAACTAGAAGTGATGGATAGCACTCCCATCACTCCCTCCTTAGCATTGTTGTCAAGTTTGACACCTGACACATCCAGTTTGGACTCATGGAGAGAAGAAGACTTGATTAAGTTCAACATCTTAGCTATGGAGAAGGAAAAGGAGAAACGAGTCATGAGAAATCCTCTCCTTGTGGAATCTATGAACATACTAAACAGTCTATTGCCTGAAGACAAGAAAGTATATAAGGTACACTTAGTTGATGATGTGAGTATAGTTATCTTACATTTCAAAAATAATTTTTCAAGCCTTGAAGAATCTACATCCAAAGTTGTAGAAGAGAAGTACCTGAAGAAGGGATTGAATGAGTTGATGAGAAACTTTGCACTAGATCTAAATTCACTCAAGACAAGACAAGCATCTTTAAAAGAATTTGTTGATCAAGGAAGGAAATTCATTGCAAACTGATGGATCAGGATAAGCTTACTTATGCCCATCTTAAGAAAATACAAGATGAAGAAGCTATGATTGAGCAGGTCAAGAGTTCAATGAAAAACACATCCACTAATGTGAACATATGAAACAATATCTACCAAGGTCAATTGGACAAAATTGAGAAGGCAAAGAAAGAGATGGCAAAAATAAGGTCTAGACAGACTCAATTGAGGAATGTTCTTGTGCCCTCACTAGATATTCTCAATCAGAACATAAAGGAGATTGATGCCACCATGATAACCTATGATCAAGGTTTGAGCATGGATTTGAAGAAGATGGAGAAGCTTCAATATGCTTTATGCGCCCATCTCCAGATAGTTAACTCTTTGATAACTTTTTGAAAGAAGGAGATCCAAAACCTTAAGATAGCATATCCAAATGTTTTCCCTAAGTAAGTATGTGCAGATATAATTTTTTGGTACACCTTTGTCATTAATGTCAAAGGGGGAGTTGTCTATAGAATATGGAGTATAATATGTATAGGGAGATATAAGATTATGTACAAGAAATGTATAGAAGACAAAAGTTTTTTGTGTTAAGGGACAGTTAGCAACTTGGCCATATTCCTTTGTCGCCATCAATGACAAAGGGGGAGATTGTTGGCAAGTTGTCTATACTAAGGTATATGACTAGATATAGTGTTTTCATTATGGCAACAAAGTCATATAGCAGTTTGGAGTTAGCGCACTTGATGTAAAGATCAGAATTCAGTTAAGTGTTGAAGACTAGACAATGTACAGAGTTCCTACAGCTCAGAGCATCAGCGCATGTGTGTATAGATGAATTATGGTATGCGCCCTATAATTTAAGTTGGTTAGACTATATTCTTGATTAGTCTATGAGCACATGATCAGATGTGCAAGGATGAGAAAGTTACAGTAAGTTGAAGTTGCACAGCCAGTGTGTGCCAGAAGAGAACAGAGCATGGAGCTAATAGTTAGTATTTTGGTTTGCGGTTATAATGTAATATTGTAAATGCTATGCACCCATTGTATTTAGGTTTCTGACATGTTTATATATATAATTGTAAGCATGCTGAAGCTAATTCATTTGGAAGCATTGTTTGTAATTAGTTATAGGGCCGACCTAATTGTGTATTTTGTATGAGCACATAAATATAAGAGCACCCATTGTATTCGGTATGGAAGTTGATAGAGAGTTGTAATAAGCATAGAAGAAGTGTGTGAAGACACTAGAAGATGTATTAGATATTTATTAGAGGTCAAAGTATTAGCACATCAAAGGAACTGATCTGACAAGCAGTGTCACAGTGATAGTTCATCCTGCAGATATAGTGTGTATCTAAGATCAGAAGGTTGTAGCCTTCACCACTTGAGTAGTGAGCTCTTAGATAGTGTGTCCTCTCCCCTAACAGGGACTATTGTAAAAGACTGCTAATAGGGTCTGACCCTTAACAAGGTCTACTATACTTAAAGCATTTTAAAGCTACTCCTAACAGGGTAAAGGATCTTCTAACAAGGATCACAAAACACTAGTGCCGAATATTAGTGGGTGTCAATTCCCACCAGGGTTTTTACCTATTTGGGTTTCCCCGTAATCATATTGGTGTCATGTGTTGATTTCATGTTTGATGTTTATGTGAATGTTTATTTTAGTACTTAAGCATTTAAGTTCATAATAAAGGTTAAAGTGAAAAGTTAAAATACAGTGAACACTGATTCACCCCCCCCCCCCCCCTCTCAGTGTTCTTATTCCTAACACATACCTCCTTGAATTTGAAAGCCTTGCTCTCAGTTCCAACTCTAAGATCCTTAAGAGCATTCTTCTTTTCTTTCCATTCAGCGTTGATTGGCATTGGAGTGGGTACTCATATTCAGAAAGAATCTAATGATGCTGGTGAGTATGGATGGTTTTGTGGAGGATATTGTGGTTAGGATATGGAGATATCCCAACTAGATAAGTGGATTGGAATGGATTTTTGGGTGAAGGTTTTTGGGGATGATATTTTTGTTGAGGTGCAGGGGTGTATTTTTTGTGGAGGATATGGAGTCACTTGTTGTTATTGGGAGATGATGGGATATTGTTGTTATGATGGATAGGATGACGCTTGTTGTTGCTGTGCTGGGAAGTATGGTTGTTGTGGGGGAGGTTGATGGAATGGTGTAGCTTATTGATAGGATTGGCCTTGATGCACTTGGCTTTGGGCTTGGCTGATGTAGGTGGGATGCATTCTTGCATTTCTTAGGGGTGGATTAGTTGTTTGAAAGTTGGAGACAGGCGGTGGTTGTGCAAGGTAGCTAGTGAGATGAGATGAACTTTGTTGTTGTGGTGGGGGAACTATTTGAGAAGCGGTGGGTGGTACGAATAGATAGTTGGTATATGTAGGAAAATATGAAGCTAGCAGAGGTTGTGATAAGTGGTTGTGCAAGGTAGCTGGTGAGATGAGATGAACTTTGTTGTTGTGGTGGGGGAACTATTTGAGAAGCGATGGGTGGTACGAATAGATAGTTGGTATATGTAGGAAAAGATGAAGCTAGCAGAGGTTGTGATAAGTGTTGTTGCATTGCTTGAGGTAAAGTGGCTTGTGGGTTTGTGGGAATCGATATGTGTGACTGGGTTTGTATTCCCAAGACATACATTTGGGCTTGGTTGAGGCCCCAACAAGATCCTATTAATGTTGTAAGTTGTAATCTATAAGATGTTGGAAATGCAGATGTGATGGTGGGAGTTTGGGATGTAGATGGGGGATTCTTAGATCCTATGAAGGGCATTCCTATTGTGAAAGTGGTGTGTTGGGCTTGTGTGTTGGAGATATAGGGTGGAGGAGGAATGTATGTAGAAAAAGTATACTAAGTGATGGGTGGAATGAATGCTTGGGTGGTAGCTTGTTGGGAAGCAGGAGGAACTTGTGTTTCCCCAAGGAAAGGTGGTGCTAATGTGGAATCTTGTTGCATGAAAGAGGGGAACAATTATGTTTCCCCTAAAAAGGATGGTATTGATGCAATATCTTGTTCCATGAAAGGGAAATAATTTCATTTCCCCTGAAAAGGATGATGTTGATGAGGAGGCTTGGATCATGGAAGGTGGAGGAACTACTTGTGTGGCAATTTGCATGGGAGGTGGAGGTTGATTTTGTGCAAAGCTTTGGGCCTGAGTGGTGGCTTGAGATGTTGTAGATGATGGTGGAATTCCCATGAAGGAAAAGGGATTAGATTGTGTTTTTGTTTATGTTGTGGGACTTGTGAAGATTCTTTGCAAGAGATGGGGGATGGGTGAGGCTATCTAAAATATTTGCAAGTCAAGATCATGGATTTATTGGATGATGGGGGTATATGCTTCAGCTGGGATATGGATAGTTTTTATGGGGATGAGGGGTTGGAGATGTGTTGGAATGGAAGTACCCTCTTATTAAAAGTTTTCCAATATAGCTCATCTATTCTGATCAATGATTGCACTTACCATTTGTGCATGCCCTGGATGGCTCAT
This sequence comes from Chamaecyparis obtusa, assembly GCA_027943335.1. Classification (NCBI taxonomy): domain Eukaryota; kingdom Viridiplantae; phylum Streptophyta; class Pinopsida; order Cupressales; family Cupressaceae; genus Chamaecyparis; species Chamaecyparis obtusa. The sequence continues at coordinate 312,095 of BSBK01004234.1, read as the reverse complement.
GTATGCTTCCATGGAGAATGAAGTGGGGGGTTCAGTTGGATCTTCCCATATATTATCTACTTATGGGGGTTGTGGATTATAGGTCACCAACGTGTTCTTATGATCATTGGGATCAAGTGAACTAGTGGCCAAGTTGGGATCCATATTCCTTCTCTTCTTGGGTTGCATCTTAGCAGGCATGAAATGCAGATCTAAGAATGAAGATGTTGATGATGGGTAGATGCAAGATGCTTCTAAGAAAAATCTAAGGATAGGATAAGCCTATGCAAACCTAACGATATGATGCAAGGATTTGGATCAACTAAAGGATGGTGGGATGCTAAAGGATGGTGGAGGATCTTAATGATAAGGATGGTAGAGGGTTACTAAGTGTTGGAAATGATTTGTTGGTTCCTGATGTAGGATCAAAGAGGATTGTCAACCTAAGATAGACTATTGATCTTCAAAAGATAGGATTCTTGTCAGTGTATGCCAATCTCTTGCTCAAGATGATGAGGCCTAAAAAGACAACTACAAGATGCTCTAGATAATGCTTAGTCAAAGAGTACTACTAGGATGATTCTAATTTGGTTTAAGGATTAAGTAGACTCAAAAGATATGACACTAAGTGTTTTTGGATTTGGATAACTAGATTTGCTTCGGGGATGATGGATTCGAACTTTGATATTGGATTCTGGATTTGGGATCAAGGATGATGGGATGAGGCAAGGATTTTGATTTTGGATTGTTGATGGAGGATGATGGAGGATGACCAAATGATGCTATTCTAAAGGATGACTTAAATTCTGCTAAAAGGATGAGTTATGATGCAATCTAGGAAGATGACCTATGATGCAATCTAGGATGATGATATATGATGCAAGGATGCAACTGTGAAAGTGATAAAGATGTAACTAAGAATGAATTATGATGCAATGATGAAACTAAGGATGATCTAGGATGCAAGGATGTTGAGATAGGATTGTTGGATTGTGAAAGAATGATGAAAATGCGATGGGCCAAACTAGTCTTCACTCTCTAGATTGAAAAAATGATGATTGACCTGAAATTGGGCTGCAAATTGTTTCACTCTTGCGTTGTAACCCACATTGTCCAATTTTTCCTGATACTTGGTTTCTACTTGGATTTCCTTTAGGGAAGGTTGGTGATCTTTTAGGTCTCTTTATGCAATCTTCTTTTCTTGATAGACACATGAATTGGATAGCTTGGCTTTCTTATGCTTGATTGAGTCAGACATAGTTTTGAAGGATTTGGCAATTGGATTGAATCAATGCTTCTAAATATCTTGATCTTTTTTGATAGGTTCCTAATTTGGCTTCTAGTTTTGATTTGTCTCCAATGGAAAAGGACAAAAAGACTGAATAAATATTCTGAAAGAAATCCTGACAAAGGACAAAGCAACTTTATGGGATACAAGCAAATGAGGACCAAAGATTTTGATACTGTTCCCAAAAATGTGTATGTTCTAACAGATGTTTTGCACTAATTTTGACACTTTTAAAACACACCAACAAGAACTACCTAAAAGAAAAGCTAGTATCAAAATATTTTCCCACAACTTGGTACCCCAAAAAGGATATATATGGTGAGTAATCTTAAGGTGATCTGAGAAACCACTTGGATCAGTCCTTGCACAAAGATTTTGATACCTTCTGGAGTAGATCAAGAAGCCTCTAATTAATATGTGTTGGATTTGGTCTATGGCATCCTCCCAATCGATTTGTACACACATGACTCACTTAAGAGCCTAGTTGACCATGCCAAAATAATAGGAATATTCACCTACCTCAAGCTGCCATCAACACGCATCGCCCGAGCTTGAGGGGATGAAGTGAGAGTTTGATCAATGCTTTATTTCTATAAAAGTCAGGGAAGTACCGGTTTGAGGTCATTCTCCAAAGAGGAAGCACTTTTCTCTTTGGACAGGCCTCACTAGAAGTAGAACAAATGAACTTTTCCTAGTTCAGTTTGGTTTACATCACTTAGATTATCAAGGTATTGCAAAATTTGAAAGACTCCTAGAAGCACATCAAATAGAGTTCTTTCCTAAATTGATTACGTTTTTTTAATTCCAATACCTTCAAGCACAAATGTTTAGGATTTGATTTGTTCTTTCTTTGAAAATAGGAAAAAGCCCCTTTGAAAGATTTTGCAAGTGTTTTATCCTTTTGCATTAGAGATTGAGTTTTCCCTTTTTAGGATCCTAGATTGAACTTTGAAATGGAATGAAGTTGCTTTGTTTTTCAATTTGTGCACTCAAGATTGTGTTTGTTTAGGACTCAAACGAAATGACTTTTTATATTGACTTTGGTTCGGGTCATTCAAGATTTGGTGCTTAGTTCAAATTTTTTAAAATCTTTCCTAGATTTACACTTTGAGACTTATATAAAACCTTCAAAACATTCAAGATTTGTAAATGAGGTTCATTTTAACCAAAAAAAAAGTATGCTGAGTGATTTTGACCACTTTAGGATTGATTGGGATTGATTTGAAACTATTTAGGAATGATATACAGATTTAGTCCTTTTTAAGCACTCAAAATTTGAAGTGTTCCTAGATTGCATGAAACCCTAAAACACTTAATTTTTGGATGAATGAAGTTATTTTTAGCCAAAAGAAAAACATTATGAGTGATTTTGATCACTTTAGGATTGATTAGGATTGATTTGAAACTTTTTAGGAAAGATATGCATATTCTTGTTTTTTAGGCATTCAAGAGTGAATGAAAGTTTATTTTAAGCTTTGCATGGAAGTTTATTATGTTCCTAAACATGCAAGAGAGTTAATAGGTCTTAGGATATTGATGATTTGGTTACCAAATTTTCTTCCAAGGAGTACCTGAAAACACCACTTAATTTTTGGATGAATGAAGTTATTTTTAGCCAAAAACAAAACATTATGAGTGATTTTGATCACTTTAGGATTGATTAGGATTGATTTGAAACTTTTTAGGAAAGATATGGGGATTCTTGTTTTTTAGGCATTCAATAGTGAATGAAATTTCATTTTAAGCTTTGAACGGAAGTTGATTATGTTCCTAAACATGCAAAAGAGTTAATAAGTCTTAGGATATTGATGATTTGGTTACCAAATTTTCTTCCAAGGAGTACCTGCAAACACCCAAGTTAGAAACTACAAACTTGAAGCCTTAGAGGCACCACGAGGCCTAAATGAACCCTAAAAACTAACAAAGACCAAGTTTAGGGCCTTAAAAATGCCCTTTGTTTCCCATATGAAAATCCAAGACAAGTTATTTTATGATATAGTGTCATACAAGTTTATATAGGTTCCCATATGGCAATACAGGGGTCTCCATATGACAATTCATGCCAGAAGGTGGGAAAAAGGGCTAAAAACACTTGAAAAAGCCCATATGGAAATATACATGATCTATTATGACACTTGGGGAATTACCAAACATAAATCCATTCCAAAGAATGATTTTTGTATGAGTCTTCCTCCAAGGATGCCTAGGATGTTCACAAAAAGTGAGTTTTTTAACCAAAAAACCCTAAAAAAGTAGTTTGAAGAGCATGGTGGGGTCTCATCAGATGTACCAAAATGTGATAAATGTAAACCTAACCTATTAAAAAAATGCATAGACATTAAAACATTAGTAAGAGACAACATATACCTAACATATAGAAAAACTATTTGCAGGATACCTCAGATAAAGCTTAAACGAGAGCCCCCTGTCACAGTTTGATTTGTTCTTGGAATAGGGATGTGGGTGTGCTCTTGAAGTAAAAAGATCATGTCCCAAATGATGTTTAGGAAGGATCAGGATCATTTAGAAACCATGGATACCCCATGATAGCACAAAACTAGGTATGGTGAACCTGTTTTGCCCCTAGAGTCCCAAGGATCCAAATGAAGCTAGATGTAGTTTCTAAGCTATGAATGCTTATGCAAGGTTGATTTTAACCAAAAGATAAGTGTGATATGGATGTAAATGATATTAAAATATTGAAAATGAACTGTATTCAATCCATTAGGCTAAGCTAGAGTGAGTTAGAAAGCATAAAAGTGAGCTAAATCGAACAATATTAGAAATTATGCTAAGTCTAGATGAAAATAAACATGATAACAATGCTTAATATGAAATATGTGAATTGGTGGGTTTCTTTTGGAAGGAGGATTGTTTATAGGATTTGAGGAAGGGCTTGGGTTAGGAAGGGTAGTTAGGGTCAGATTCAAGGTTAGGGGTAGAGTTAGGGGTAAGGTTAGAGGTATGGTCAAGGGGATAAGGGTTAAGGGTTGCTCACAAATGTGTGAGAAACAATAGGGAAGTGTGCTAGAGGACCAAGATGAAAGAAGAGACATGGGTTCTCATTAAGAGGCTGTAAGAACCATTAATGAGGGTGTAAGGGGTCATTAATGAGCACATAAGGCTCATTAATGAGGGGGTTTACCAGAAGTCAAAGGATGAGGGTTTAAACAAAGAGGGTTAGAAATCACCCTCTATGCAGGTTTAGGGAGGGATTAGGAAAGTGAGGATGGGTTTAGGGTTTTCTAGAAGATATCTAGGGTTTTGGGGAATTAAATAAATATTTAATTTATTTAAAGATTTTTTAGACATAATTTATTAAATAATTAATAAATTGGAGGGAATATAATTCAAATTAGATTTAAATGCTTTTGGGAGGGATTCTTTAATTCAATGTCTTTAATTAAAATAGGACAAGGGATAATGACAATAAAAATAAGTTAATTAATTAAATAATTAATTGAGAAATGATGATGTCATTAGGTCTTTTCTCAACTAAAATAATTTTAATTAACAAAAGGATTTTTAGGTGTCTACAAAAACATAATTATAAACTATTGCATTATAGGCATATTTCATAAAAGGTTTATAAGGTCTAAGTCATGAAATTCATAGTTTATAAGGCTACAAGAAAACCTTCCCAACCAAGTCAAAGTTAAAGACTAAAAACATGGAAATAGAGACACAATAGAAGTAAAAAGTAAGGACTAAGACACAACACTATATAAGATATGAGAAAAATTTTATGTTGATCATGTGTCAAAGTCCTAAAATGTACCGAGCATCAAATTTATTAGTAGCATACCCTCCAAGCCATGTTTCCATGACAACAACAGACTCTATTAGGTACTCAATCTCCTCTCCATCAATGATTGTGGTAGATAACTTTTTTCCCTCTATACAATGCATGACACCAAAAGTAATATGTTCATTCTTCCTTATTCTCATAAGCAATAATTGCATATGCATGACCTAAATTTTATTGAATGACAAAAGTTAATTTCACAAGATATGTAAAATATAATAAAATAATTTAAAATTTTGATTTCAACTAACTAATAAATCACAATACCTAGTTTTCCAAGGTCAAATACATGGTTAAAGTCCATTGATACTTCTATTTGGCTCAACTATAGTGCTTTTGGAACTTGATATGTCTCAACAATAGCCAAACATCTACAAGACCATTCATCAATCAACTCTTTTAACACACATTCCTCCCACAAAAATTCCATACATGAAGAAAAATAATACAACCCCTCTCATCTAAATAATCAGTGAACTTGTATTTGAACTTATAAATGAGTGAAACTCACTCAATCATATAAGTATACAAAAATCTATGTAGTTTAAAAAATTAGATTCATTATTTAATAAAAAATATCTAGAAATCATAGAATTAAATTCATTACCTAGTCCCATTGTGGAGTTACACCATTACACAATTGTTAACATGCATCCATTAACTTAGCACCACCTTGATCCTTCATTTCTTCTCTAGAAAGAACTCTTTTTACACATGCTCCTATACCATCATGCTCTCTCTTTTCCATGTCCAGTTTTGGTAAATTCCAAAAATGTTGAACACCACTTCTCACATGCATCCTAGTCAACCAATAGAAAATCTTAGAATTATTTAATTGTGATGTGCTATTGTCTAAACATATGATGTGTTGATTGTATCTAATATTTATTTCCTTAAATTATCATAGAGAAATTAAAATCATCCTTGCACAAAATCTATGGAATGAGTATGATCGTCACTAATATAGAAATGATACTCTCTTAATATATTTTATTCCTTCTTTTTATTATCATGTGCATGCATGAATGTTGTATTAAAAAAAAGTAACTTGAGTAGAGTATTTTTTATTAAGGAAAAGTAGGTTTTGATGGGGCCCTGAAACCCTATACAATCATATTTTAAGGGGGGTCTAGAACCTTCCTAAGACTAGATGCTGCAAAAAAGTAATCATTTAGCTTTTAGTAGCCTAAAGTCAGCCTAGGGATAGCAAGAACACAACAGCCAAGAAAGACAAGAAAACCAAGGAACCGGTTGTCCAAGAGGCCAATGCTTTACATAATGAATAGGGTTAAAATGGATTCAACACTATTCAGATGTAAAAAGGAAAAGGGGGGAAATATGAGATCTATCTCCTAACCCAAATTTCCAATGAAGAGATCCAATTTGATCAACCAAGAGGTTAATACACAATTGAATCAATTTATGGAGAATATGGAAGAGAGAGAGAGAGAGAGAGAGAGAGAGAGAGAGAGATTAAATATAATATTTCCCTATGAATGAAATTTATGCTTGGAGTATGAAATAATTGAAATACAAATACTAACCTCAAATTAGGGTAGATTTGGAAAATGTTAAATTTTGATGTCTATGTGTACTTTTAGGCAATTCTAAAACTTGTTCTAGACTGGAAATGCCGAGACAAAGAAAACCCAGAAATCTTTCTCCAAGTTGAGCTCAGGTCAGGTTTGACCCTCATAAAAGGTCAAATACTACATTCTTTATTTGAAGTCTGATTAGAATTCTATTCACAGATCTCGGAATTTTTCCAAAAAGGGTATCCAAATTCACTCTCAGATCTAAAATTCTGCACCTGTACCTGCAAGAAAATGGGGGGTTTTCCTTGGTCAAACCCCAATTTAGGAATTAACCTTGAAATTGAATTGAAATATAGTGTGCATAAACAAACTAATTGAAACAAATCACCTCGCTTATGTTGAAGTCCTTGTAGAGGATTTGAATCCTCAAATCCACAAGTAGGAATGCTTCAATGGATGTAGGATGAATGTAGGATGTCTCCAATCAATGGCATTTGATCTTCAACACCAATCTTGACTTGATCTTTGCATATGAGAAGGCTTGAATGAATGTGGAAGGATGGATCATTAAAGGGGGCTCCAAAGAGATTGAATCCTTCAATAGCTAACAATGGATCTCCTTGATGGATGAATGCTTGAAGACTTGAATGCTTGAAGACTTGCAATTTCTTGATTGAATTCACTTTCTTGCACTTGAGAGCTCGCTCATGAAATTTCTTGAGATGTGGTGTGAAAATGAGAGAGGAAGGCCTCCTTTTATAGTGAACTAGGGCACAATCCTCTAGAGGGGCTACCTTGGAGAATTAAATCCCAATTAGGTCCTAACCTTTAGAAAATATACCTAGATTAAATGAAATTAAAGGATTTACCATCCCAAAACCCAAAATGATTAACCCGAAGGCGAGAAAATAAATATCCCGAAAGCCCGAATCCTAGAAATTCTGGATTCTGGAAATTTGAATGAGGGGGGCAAAATTGAGGTTGGACCTGACCTAGTCAGGTTCAACCTCTATCTTGACCTAGTAAGGTTTGAGCTCGATCCTGACCTAGTCAGGATCAACCTCAAATTTGACCCTGGGCCCAGATTCAGTCAGAGCCAAGTTAGGAGGTCTCAGGGATGCCCAGAAACCTAGAAATGATATCAAAATAGGATAGAATGTCAGGGATAGACATAAAATCCTATGATGACTATGATGAAAGCTAGGAGGACCTATTTCTGAATCCTACCTAGAAAAAAGAGCCATGGAAGAGGGAAATTAAGGAGAATCCTCGAGATCCTAACCCTAATTTCACCTAGAATGAAGAAATCAAGTGCCCAGAAGAAGTGGAAAGCAAGGAGAAAGCCAAATACATGCAAAGACCCAATCAAGGCATTTAACATGACCCCAAACCACTTACTCAGAGGGCTAAATTCTCTTATCATGGAAGTGATTCCATTTTAAGATGATACACATAATACAATAGATCTCAGAAGCAAAGAGATCCAAGGGGATACTTAGGCTCCCCAAGCCACAATAACTAGGTTTTGGCATGGCTCCCAAAACAATACTTGAGATTTCAATTGAACCATCAAAAGGAATACCCAAAGCTTAAAAATAGAAGCAATCATTCAAATCCCCAACTCTCAAATGTCTTCCATCAAAATTATCAACACCAACCTCCACCTCAATAGAAGATGACTCCACCTCAATAGCAGTAGTCATCAAGAGACCGATAAGCAATGCCTTCACCAAAAAAGGACAAAGGAACCTAGAGTGAGAGGGAAAAAGAGAAGGGATAAAATCATCAATGTTCCCAAGAAAAATAAAATCAACACCCATGATCTTCCCCACAAAAAAAAGTAGGACACCAACATCCCAAGAGGAGAAGCCACCCAAGAATAAGTACCAACACTCTAAGAAGACATCTCCAACAAACAAGGGGTCAAGAGAAGATGAAGTAAATCATAAGGATAGAGAACATAAAGGTCCCCATTCTTAAGAAAATCAACACCTACCAATTTCCACACTTCAACCACCATGACATCACCTTCCCACAAAGAGAAGCCGCTGAAAGAGAAAAAAACAAGCACAACAAGAAAGCATATCCACAAGAGAAGAGACCCTGAAGTGAGGGAGGGTAACTGAAAGGCTGATAACAACAAATCATTCTCTCTTAGGAAAACTAGCAAAAACAATCAACCTCACCACAATAATTAGGTAAGTAACTTCCCCCAAAGAAAAGCCTCTCAAAAACCAAGAGCAAGAAGTAAGGGGACACACCACATGAAGAAAAGGACCACAAAGGAAACGAAGAGAACTAACTGGCCTAAGATTGTCAAGTCACCCTAGCATAAAAAAATCAAAGCCAAATGACATCCCTATCTCAGTAGTGAAGAGCCCAAAGAACCATAAAGAGAGACAACCCCAACCCCTACACCAACCACCATCACTAAGAAAGAACACCACCGAAGTGGAGCCACCACTAAAGAAGAAAAAAAAGGCATAAAGATCCCAAAATAGAGAGAGGAGGAAGAGGGGGTTGAGATCATCAAATTTCCCTCCTAAAATAAAACCAACCTCCCCACCCTCAAACAACTCTAAGATCAAGAAATCTCCTCAAAGAAGCTCAACACCAGCACCAAGAGAGAACTTGAGTAGAGTGTTAATATTGAGATCACACTTTAATTTACAATTGTAGTGCATAATTCTTAGCAAAATCTACAATATAAATAATTGTACCAAGAGGAAATATATCCTTAAATAGCTTTAATTATCCATACAACCATCAAACCCTATGTGTATACATTGCATACTGAAAAAATCCTCATAAATATAACTATACATACATACATATATATATATATATATATATATATATATATATATATATATATATATATATATATATATATGTATGTATATGTATATATATATATATATGTATGTATGTATGTATGTATGTATGTATGTGTGTATGTATGTATGTATTCACTAACTCACATATGTTCAACTGTTTTCCATCTTTAACCCAATATAATATTGACTTGTATTTTTTAAAAGTCACTAGTTTTTTTTCAATTTCATGTGTTCTATCTAAAAGACACATCTTTGTAAATGTTGCAAATTATCATAGATAACACATGATCCTTTCAAACATGACTTCTTATAAAAAATATATAACCATGATCTCTTTTACACAATACACTTGAAATAAAATCTCTTCATGACTAAAACACATATGTGTTAAGGAAAATTGGCACATACATTTTTTTGGTTCCTAAACTTAAGTGCTAGCACTTTGGCCTCCACTTAAAAATGACTTTGTTAAATTGAAATGAGAGAGGGAGAGAGAGAGAGGAATTTTAATACCCAATACCCTCAACTAGGAGCCCTACAAATGCAAACCTGTATCCTAAACCTTATAACATAAACCATTAATCTTGTATCCTACACTTTGTATACCCTAAACCAGGTATATCCCACACTCTATGTACCCTAAACCCTTAACCATATAAAGGGGAGGGAGAGACACCAACCTAGGGAAGGAAGGGAGGAATAAGAGGAGAGACATGCTCCTCCCTTTGTGAGATCATATTGGCAATCAGGTGAAAACACTTTCTTTATCCTATGATGATCAAGTCATTGGATTTTCCTTCATAATTCAAGTAGTTTTTTTTGTTTTTATCCTCAAATAAAAGTATTCTTTGGTACAAATGGAATCAAGGAATACTTGACTGAATTCCCTCTTCATTTTTTGAAACGTTTATCACTCTTACAAAGAGTGTGATAAGGGATCCTCCTTCTGGGAGATCATATTGCTTCAGATATCTCTACATTATTATGCTCTCGTGTCTGAAACTAAGAAAATTTATATAAGACATCCAAGACAAGATTAGAATAGAAGAAGTCATCTTAGGTGAACCTAAAAATGTCTATTTCATACACACTCAAGATAACAAAGCCTAGAAAAGCATATAAAATCCTTAAACCTAAAAGAAAGCATAGAAAAACCATTGAACCTAAAAGAAATCCTAAAAAACTCAATTGGTCTATTAGAGTATTCATGATATATGCATGCCTTGAAAATATAAGTTATCTAGATGTATTAAAGCCCTTGTGAGTGGAAGAGATGGTTTATGACTATTATTCCACATGTACAAGTACCTCTAATTGGATTGTAAATATCTATAAGGATGTATATGTCCTATTAGGACTTCAAAATTCTTGTGTGCTCACATGTTTGATTTTTTTTGTATGGTCTCTACATTGTTTTATGGTAACTCAAAAAATTTCTAATTATATGGGTTTAACCTTATAGATTTATACTCTTTGTTGTATTCCATTAGTGCTTTTTGTAGTTGGTGATTGTCTTTTAGGGTTTCATCTTATGTCTTCTTGCACATTTTATCCACTAGCCCCTCACATTAGGCTTTAGCTCTTGTTGGTTAGTGATTAATTTTTCTTAAGTCATGCATATCAATATCCCTTTAAGTTCTTAGATATGACTCCTCCCCCTTCATAACTTAGTAAAAATTTAGGCCATGCTCATAATTGAAAACTTAAATGGAACACCTCATCAATGAAGCTTTATTGTATCATTGGAAGAATTTTTGCATTCCAAAGATCTAGTGACTAATGACATAATATTGTGCAATAAGGAATTAAGTCTTTTTTGAAGTTGTAGTATATTGTTAGGAACTTTTTTGGATCCCAATGATCCAAACATGAAGAAGGTATACATGCATAGGCAAAACCAAATTTCATTGGTGGGACTCTTCTATCTTGTTGGGACCCTTTTCAAATTCCAAAAATCCAATGAGGAAGATGAAGTTGTGTGCATTAATAGGAGATTTTCATTGGTGGAACATAAGTATATCATTTTTAGTCTTTTTAATCCCAAAAAATCAATGATTTAAATAAAAGGAAGTACTAAATCATCAGTGGAATCCTTAATTATCATTGGAAGCCTTTTTAGGTTCCAAAAGCCCCATAAAAAAGGGCGATCATATGCAGATCTGAAGGTGGAGTTCATTATTGAAACTACATTGTGTCATTGGAAGCCTTTTTAGGCTCCAACAACACAATGATCATTAAATAGATGTGGTTGAAGGTTGGTGGGCCCAAAATCATCATTCAAATAGTGATGCATCAAGAAGGACTTCTCCTTTCCAACAATCCAATGATGATAATTAAAAGGAAAATGTTCAAGGAACTTTGACCAGAGTGGGACAATTATATACTATTGGAATCTCTTTCGAGTTCTAGTAACCCAATGACCATTAAGTAAGGATAATTTTTGTGTGATTCCTAGTTCATCTATGAAATAGTGAAGTATTATTGGAAGGTCTTCTCCTTTCTAATGATCCAACAATATAAGCTATAAATAAATATTGATAGGATCTAGCCTATTGTTGAGATCATGATGCATCATTGAAAGAGATTTTTCCTTCCAATAATGAACCAATGGCATGCAAGGAGGAGATACTAGTAGGTTCTAGTTTAATTGATAGAACTATGACACATTGTTGGAAAAGGCTTTTGCCTTCTGAAAATTCACAAATGGTGAGAAAAGAAAAGACATGGTGGGCCCTTTGACAGTATTGCGTGACAGGTCACATTGGTAGACTTGTAGTATATCATTGGGAGATTCTATTGGTCCCAACAAACTAATGATTTAATCAAAGTCAAAACTAAAGGTTGATTGGTAGAAGTGTATATCATCACTAGAAGATCTTCTGAGTTCTAGTGATCTAGTGATACTAGCAAGTTGTAAAGTCATATCATTGGTAAAATTAAAATTCCACCAATAACCATAAATCATTTGGTCAGTTATGGGAATTCAAAGTTATCTAATGATGTCACTAATAGTGAGTATTATCACATGAACAGACATGGATGTCCAACATTAGATGAATCAAAATATGGAGTTTCCATTCAATTGCATTGTAAGGAATTTATGTTGAATGCACTGGACAATTGAAAATGTGGGTGGATCAATTATCAATAAAAGCTTTAAATCCTTTTATTGAATCTATTGGTGTAATTAATTATTCCTAATTACACTTTACTTAATCTTACTTAGGTTAATGCATTGCATAGTAATTTGTGATTGAGACACCTAGGAGTGTGGACATCTAATAAGCACATGGTGTAGGAGAAATTTGACTTTTGGTGTGATAGTTGTCATCACATACCTCATTGTGTGTGAGATCCACCTTTCATGCTCTTATCACATTATCATCCTAATCCAATGCACATACCTTATTGCATATTGGAGGATGATCCACATTTGGTGGACATGTGATTACACCTAGCATAAGTGATAGCTTATCAGCTCCTTATCATTCTCTCATATTGCCTTTCCTAAATATTGAGGCCTATTATGTAATCATTTAATGGAGCATATCATTAATTCATTGGATCTATTCAATCCATCCTTGCATTCATATTTTCTCTCTTGTGCTTTTCTTCAACCTCTAGATCCTTGGTTCAATATTTTCTATTTGCAAATTCTTACAGAATCATATCCACACAACATATCCTTAATTTATTAACCATACAAAGATATAAACATGAAAGATCACATAAATCATCAGACATAAGGAACAACTGATTTACAAGGAAAAACTTGTTAAGGCAAAAATCATGGAGAAGATTAATTCTCAAATATATGAATACCTATTAGGGTGACATCAATTAAGGTCATTTTTACAAAAAAAGGCTCATTTCCAAAGGGCTCACTTCTCAAAGAAATAAGGCTCACTATTGAAGAGCTCACTGCCTAGATCAAGAAGGATAAAAGTGAATAGATCCATTGTTGATGCACAAATATAACACAACCTAATTGTCTATAGGTACCTTTGACTCACTTCTTTTGGTATCTAACACATGAAAGTCCACACTGATCTACACTACACTTCACACTACTTCATACAAACAAGGAGACAAATCCTCATTCATACATCCACATCACATGTACACACACTTACACAATACTCACATAAGTATATACACATGACACTCCTTTTCCCACTAGTACATTTGAGGTCAACTTCTGATGGCCATTTGTCAGATTTGCAATGGTCATTTGTTAGCATTTTGACACATGTGTCCGTCATAGTTTTTGCATTGGAAATTGTGACGAAAGAGATATCTGTTAGTTTACCAACACCCCATCATGTTGGAAACTTGCACATGATAATAGCTTTGTTATGGCATTTCTTACGGTCCCTCTATCAAAATTCTGACACAAAGACCTATTGAAAATACACAATCTCTATCAGAACTAACTGTCAAAAAGATATCCTTTCTGACATTAGAACTGTTGGTATTACGACAGATCTTCAACCAATTTCTGATAGATAATCCCGTCGGTGACATAGCATTAGTGTCGGACCTGTCTATCAAAAATTGCTTATCTACAACATTTTACCTGTTGGAAGAACGATGGTAGCGCAGCGTATCTTTGACAGGTTTCCCTGTCAGACATATAGCATTACTATTGCAATAATTATCATAAAGTATTTTCTCTGACATTTGATCTATTCGATAGGCGATGTTTTGGCCTATATTCTGATGGGAAACGATGTCGGATGTATAGTAGTGTTGTCGGAATTAATTATTAAGTTTCAAAAAATCGACAGATATGCACATTAAAGATAACACAGCTCAAGAGACCATCATAGGTTGTCTCTTTCTTGGGTCTATATTATTTTTTACCTTTCATTAGCTCATCAAATCTAGGGATTTGAAAGAATTTAATAGAATATTTTCATGACAATGTATATTATTTAAGTTGACATTGCACGAATTTATCTACTTCACGCACTTATAGACTATGAGGATGGTGATAAAGAAGCATGACCATGGGAGGAGATGCTTCTTTATTGCCATCCTAATAGTCTACAAGTGCATGAAGTAGATAAATTTGTGCAATGTCAACTTAAATAATATACGTTGTCATGAAAATATTCTATTAAATTCTTTCAAATCCTTGGATTTGATGATCTAATGAAAGGTAAAACATTCTATCAATAATATAGACCCAAGAAAGAGACAACCTATGATGGTCTCTTGAGTTGTGTTATCTTTAGTCCTAGTTACTAGGTAAGGCCTGGAAGACTTATACATGTCGATTGTCGAGAATAATCACCACCTTGCATTTATGTACATTGCACAAATTGATCCCAGTCTCACAAAAACATTTTACACTTGTACATCTCATCAACACTGGAGGCCTAAAGTAATTTTATATGATCACTAGCACATTTTGTGCATGGATGAGAAATAGTATCCAAAGTTTCTAGATAACCATTTTTTAGAAGAGGAATGAGTGGAGGCCAAAGAAGGGATAATTGTGAAGGTTTTATAGATGTAGGTTACTAAATCATCATCTCTGCACTGGTACTCAATCTGACCTCCACTCCATATACATCTCCTTAGAATCTAAAAACTCTCCATCATTGATTCCCATCATTTTTTCAGCATCTCCGTGGATTGAGACCTTAAATTACTGAGCTTCTCTTTGTTTCAAGAATAGTTTAACATTCTCTACTTAACAAGGCCAACCATGTGAAGCTGGAAGCTCACTTGGCCCCTCCTAGGAGCCTCTTATGACCCTTTACGACATTTTAAGACCTCTAAGATGTATTCTTAGGGATCGTAAAGGGTCATAAGGGGTCATGGGACACAACAGATGAGAAACATAAATGTAGGCATCATGGTCACAATTTTTTGGAGATGCAACATAATTGAGTGGTTTTTCGAGATGATATAAAGTAGTGGTTGCTTTGCATCATCTGGGAATAGCACTCAATTATGTTGTGTCTCCAAAAAATTGTGACCATGATGCCTACATTTATGTTTATCAGCTGTTGTGATATGTACATCACAGTCTATCATTATTGCAGCAGCAGAGCCTATATTCCACAACAAAAAGGAAGACATCTTTTTAGCCTAGGTCTAGATCCTACCCTAATTGTCGAAGGATCTAGGGCCAAGCTCGAAAGATGTCTTCCCATTCTGTCTGCAACATTATGTCCATCCATGATCTCAGGAACATTATCATCTTTCCACTCTTCATTTGCCAAAATATATCGCTTCTTCAAGCTTGCAAAGTAATCTTATTAATAAAAGAACTCTTGCCAACATTAGGGTACCCACAGATCAATATAGTTGATGTTATTGGTGCTTGTGCTCAAGGATATTGATTCACTATTTTGAAATGGCCAAATCATTTTTATTTCAATTGTAGAGAAAAAGAGTGGAAGAAAATGAGTGGGTGAAAGCTGATCGAGTGCGAGAGAAGGCATTGCATTTTATTTGATCATGAGTGCTCTCTGAAATGATCAATCATGTTTTCTATTCGATTATTTTTGGTGCTTTTTTTCCCATATTTAGTAGATAAAAATAATGGTGGTAGCCACTTAGCCATCTTTTTGATGTTCCAGGTATTTTACAAAGATATAGGTGTGTGGATTTATCATTCAATTTCTTGCAGTTATTGGTCAAATGCAAATATTTTGTCACGTTGAAAGGGAAAGATATCAGTTTGGTGTTTTCGGTTTATGTTAAAAGTTGATTTGGTAAAATCCTCAAAAAACACACTACATGTTCTAAATTGTAAAGAAGTTGATAGTTAAATGTAAGATATATATTTGATCCATAGTAATCAAAAGAAAGGACATGAAACTTATAAGGAGATTTACCAAACCAAAAATATAAGCGAATAGGAAACATGATTGGTACCTTATGAATTGGTTTTTGAGGTGCACAATCTTCATCAATCTCCTCAGAACAAGACCCCTCCTCATGAAAAATGCATTTAACACAAAAAACAAATCTACAAAACTGAACCAATGGCATGTTTAGAACAAAGAAATAGATTGATAATAATATGCTGAAAATTCTATTATGTTTAATACATGCAAAAGGACCAGTCCCAACAATTCTTAAACATACTTTATCTGATATGATAATAACATGCTAATTAAATTGATAAAGGTGTTATCTGCATGTAATCTACCAATTACTAATTACACAAAAAACAAATTTACAAAACTGAACCAATGGCATGTTCTTCGTATGTGATTTCTTCATCTTTCGAGCCTCTGGCATCATATTTGACCGCAAATTTCAAATGCATTGCATTTTATTTGATCATGAATGCTCTCTAAAATGACTACATTATACTAGTGTCATGCCCTAGCCCATGCTTTATCTCCATTATTTTATGTTATTGGTGCTTGTGCTCAAGGATATCGATTCACTATTTTCAAATGTTTGGATCATTTTGGTCGTGACTATTCCTCTAGTACACAGTCAGGAAATGTGACTGCCTAATGATTATATGTAATTTTGAATGGATTAAATGCTTTATTCTTGGTAGAAGTGAATAGAAGGAATAGTTTTGGTGTTAGGTTTCATTTATTATTGAATTCAATGGTTTCCAAGATGTGTTGAGGAGTTTGCTCCTTGTTTAATGTTAATTGTTCCTGCACAATCCACTCATACAATAGTGAAATGCTATGTGATTGAAAATTTCATACAACTGGTCCTTTGGCATGTATTAAATACAATCCAGTCACTTATTGAATGCTTTGGAGACTACTGGTTTACCTATCCATGCGTTACCAATGACTAAGATTCATTAAAGGATACAAAACCCTTCATTTTGGGGTTATTGTGTGTGGATTCAAATGTAGGTTTGATTTGGTTAATGTCTAGAAGATATCAATAAAGTATTTAAAGAAAATCTTACATGTTTGGAGAGGTTTGAAAGGCACTTATCATGACTTTACCCTCACAAACAGCGGCATAGACTAGTTGTTATCATGCAATCAGTGAGTGATCCTTCATTCTCTTAGTCTGCCCTGCATCCAAACATATTGGAAATACACAATACATTGATAAAAATTCTTTCAAAATCCCCCTTCCCTCAAGGGACACTATCAACCATCCCTTCCACATAGCATTTCACCATTGTATGAGTGGATTGTGCAGGAACAGTTAACATTAAACAAGGAGCAAACTCCTCAACACATCTTTGTTGTAAACATGCCATTGGTTTAGTTTTGTAAATTTGTTTTTTGTGTTAAATGCATTTAAATGGAACATTAAACATAGTAATAATATGCTTAATCTATTAGTAATTGTAGATTAAATTCCCATAACACCTTTATCAGTTTAGCATGTTATTATAAGATACTAAAGAAGACCTGCTATTTGTTAAAGAAATCTTCACTATCCCCCACAATGAAGACAATGAAGATTGACCTCCTGCCCCACAACAAAGAATATTGTAATAAGAATAAGATATAATATAGTGTTAGAATAAACTTTGAACAAAGACATTTAATGCTTAAGTTAATGATCTAAAAAGCTGCAAATATAGGAATTGAAAAAGAAGATCGTGCCAAGAAACATTTTCACAAATATGAAATGTGAGGAAAAGTAATAACATTAACAATGCCAAGATTCACAACATTAAATTTCACCTGCGGATGAGTTTTTGCAATGGGTTGCCCAGCATCAAAAATATGTTGAGTTGCATTTGAGCTCTAACTAAGAGTATCATGTGGAATAGACCCTAAACTTTGAAAGTGTTCTCCAGCCTGGCAATTCAAAATTCAATCTAGGTAAGCATCAGTAAGTGAAATAAATTATAGACATCAACATCAACATCATCATAATCATTAGAAATAAACTTTAAAGACATATTTTGGATAGTGTTATGTTTCTTGAAAGTTTTTGTGATGATTCTAAACTTTAAAGACATATTTTATGGCTTAATGATAACATAGATTAGTGTTTTATTTTCTGATGGAATGTTGTTGATCATTCATGGTCTTGTAGAAACTTTTGATTGTTTTGATTCTCAAGTCTTGAGGTTGTTTCTCAATGTGATATAGACTGACCACAAGATGGTTCAGTTGGTCCTCTCTTTCTATTTAATCATTTGTCTTCTTCATGGTGTAAGTGTCAATATGTTATAATCCAACTAGCATGTCATACCCCCACTTCTGACAAACCGCACAGCATGCAAATCACAGCCAAAGACTTGGGTGATTAGTATACACAAATAGTGATTACCCTTAGGAAATAATGATCATTAATATTCATTAATGGTAGGCGGTGATTCCTTGGTAATAAAGGCATTGGCATCATTCATCATCTTAACCAAGTCATGGGTGGTGATCTTTGAAATAGCACAATTAGTAAAAGGAAATAACAACATAACATAATTTGGAGTGAGGAAGAAGGAAAATTGGAAAACAAAATATGGAATAATCAGGTTGGAATTAGAGAAGAATTCAGAAATAAACTAGAATTAGAAAAAAGCCAAGTTATCTGGTTCTTTGTTTGAGGCTAGGTTCCGGTTCTACTTTTGTTCTCCTCTAGGTTCGACTTGGGTTCCTTTGGTAGGAACTTGGGTGCCTAGGCCAATCCCAGGTGCACCTGCAGTATTTTATTCATAATTTTATAGGCTAACTCATTATTATGGTAACATGGGTATGACCACACTCCATGCCTTATAATGGTACCCGGCATGGAGTGTGGTTCAAATGAAGTTGAACCAAATGCTGACCATGATGGCTATGATAATGATGAAGATGAATATGAATATTAAATCTAAAATATGGCTTGTAATTTAAATTTTCATTGTGAATGAAGAAACTATAGATTCAAGTTGACTCATTCTATGTTGTAGTATATTTGTTCCCTAGATCTACCATATTATATGTGTAGCATGCAAGGGACATCTTCTACTCATCCATGTATCAGAGCTTGGTGAGAGTTCTTAGGAGAAAGAGAAGATGTTAGTGTGAGATGGAGAAACCAATCTTAGAACACCACTTGAAGCCTTGCAATGTTGAGAGTGGGATAAAGGCTACACTTGAGACCCTATATAAGGAACAAACTTATTGAGCTTCACTTTGTTTCGAGAATAGTTTTATATTCTGTACTAAACAGGGCCAACCATGTGAAGGTGGAAGCTCATTTGGCCCCACCCCCCCCCCCCCCCAACATCACTCTAAATTCCCCGTTAACATCTAACATTCATTCATTATTTCATCCATTAATAAAATGTAACATTCATTAATTATCACATGATAACATTCATTCACACATTAATAAAATGTGACATTCATTAATTATCACACGATAACATTAATTAACACATTATAAAATTTATGAACATTCAATACAACATAATTAAACTCATTGGCATATAAAAATCAGTCATTATCAATTAAGGTGCATAGATGACAATCATTTCTTTTCATGATCATCTACCCTCTCATTAGATCTCAATGCATGCCTAGTTCTTTGTTGATGCAAAGGGGGGTCATCTGCAATAACATATAAAATAGTTAAATTAAAAACATTCTATTATAATTAAAAACATTAAAAACATTTTAAAGTATTTCAGTACTTTATAGGCCATAATCGTATAGCTCTTTACCTGATCTAGTCACATCATCAACATCGAGGTCAGTTTGTCTAGCCTCGGCCTCAACCTCAACTTGCTCATTAACAATGGCCTCTACACTCTCTACAGCTGCAATACAAATTGTTACATTAATCCAAACACCAATTGCAATTAAATTTGTATTACTACACCAATCAATTTAAGATGTTTACTTGTATTACTGTGATGCACATCCTCATTGTCATCAACATGCATAGGTTGTGTACAGTAAGAATCGGTAGGCTGCATTTCAATTTCATACGCATTCATGTTATCATTGTTTTCTTACTTAAAACAAATTTACTCACCTTATGTTGGAGCTTAACATCAAATGCTTCTTTATCTCCATCCTAATAGTCTACAAGTGGATGAAGTAGATAAATTCATGCAACGTCAACTTAAATAATATACATTGTCATGAAAATATTCTATTAAATTCTTTCAAATCCCCAGATTTCATGAGCTAAGGTAAAACATTCTATCAATAATATAGACCAAAGAAAGAGACAACCTATGATGGTCTCTTGAGTTTTGTTATCTTTAGTCCTAGCTATTGGGTAAGGCCTGGAAGACTTATACTTGTCGATCGTCGAGAATAATCACCGCCTTGCATTTATGTAAACTACACAAATTGATCCTAGTCTCACAAAAACATTTTACACTTGTACATCTCATCAATACTAGAGGCCTAAAGTAATTTTATATGATCACTAGCACATTTTGTGCATGGATGAGAAACAGTATCCAAAGTTTCTAGATATCCATTTTTGAGAAGAGGAAAAAGTGGAGGCCAAAGAAGGGATAATTATGAAGGTTTTATAGATGTAGGTTACTGAATCATCATCTCTGCACTGGTACTCAATCTGGCCTCTTGTCCATATACATCTTCTCAGAATCTAAAAACTCTCCATCATTGATTCCAATCATTTTTTTAGCATCTCTGTGGACTGAGACCTTAAATTATTGTGCTTCTCTTTGTTTCGAGAATAGTTTAACATTCTCTACTTAACAGGGCCAACCATGTGAAGGTGGAAGCTCATCTGGCCCCTCCTAGGAGCCTCTTATGACTCTTTATCACATTTTAAGACCTCTAAGATGTATTATTAGGGATCGTAAAGGGTCATAAAGGGTCATAAGGGGTCCTGGGACACAACAACTGAGAAACATAATTGTAGGCATTGTGGTCACAATTTTTTGGAGATAGCATAATTGAGTTGTATACCCAAACAATGGAGAGCAACTCCTACACCTCTAATTCCAAGTTGACTACATATATTGCTCATGAATACAAGGTCCTCCAACAGATGTATTCAACTTGGAATCGGGGGTGCAAAATTTTCTCTCCATCACTTGGGTACACAACTCAATTACGTTGTCTCCAAGAGATTGTGACTATGATGCCTACAATTATGGATGCCTACAATTATTTTTCTTAGCTATTGTGAAATCTACATTTATGTTTCTCAATTGTCGTGTTTATGTGCATGTTTTTTATGTGTTTTGGATAGTAAGTCTAATTTAATTTATCCATGGACTAAGACCTTAAATCATGTAATGAGGACACTTAGAACACTAGTATATGAAAATTTCATTATTTAATAATAAAAATCTATTAAAATGTTTATACCTTCTTCTCCCATTTGCTGGTGTAATTCCTCTTTGAGTATCCCCTTTCTCATTTGCATCCAAAATGAACTCATTCCAATCCCTCACTAGAATAAAGGGAGGATGCTCAAACTTTAGCAAGACTTCATACCACACAATGTTTGTAGATTATGTTCAATGCATTATTTATGTTCGTAAATCAGCGTTGCGTACAAATCTACGAACAGTGCTTAGTACAAAGCCACGCTCAAGCTTGAAAATGATAGTCAATCCATAGTCAAGGTCAAGGAACAAATGGAATAACCAAGAACACACTATATGTTAAATCATGTGATTGATAGTAGATTGGGGCTCACCTGAGCCATAAACATGAAGAATTATTCTAAAAAAAGATGTAAACCATGTATATGTGCACTTGAGGAAAAGAGAAGTTACGTCATATCCATATTAAAATATTGGTTACAATATGAAAATACTAAACTAACTAATTCCTGAGTTCATCTCTGCATATGGTCGCAACAAAGATATGTGATTACAATACAGAGAAGGCATTGTAAAAATATAATTTTGGAATTTGCCCTAGCCTGACACATTTTGCACTCAAATCCTTCATCGTGAATAAGTGGAGATGGGTGGATAGATGCAGATGAGTTGTCATCGACCCAACTAAAGTATCCACAGCCATTATTTCCCTGTGATGCCCAGTCTACATTAGTTCTTATATTATAATGAATAGTATTTACATTAGAAACATTAAATATATACACATTAGCAACCTTTTTTCTATTTGGGCAGCACCAAAATTGTCATCCAAGGTTGTTCAGTGTCTGTGAAGTCTTCAACACACACTACCCACCACCACATCGATAGTTTGGCACATTGACAAGAGTCATCGAGCCTATATATCAATAATGCAATGCACCATCGTTACTACATTTATTATTTTTATATGATTATTTTTATATGAAATACACCAAGGAGTACCATTAGAAATATTAACCATTTACAATAATCAAAAGTAAACCTAAATCAAATAGCTCATTTTTTTATCAGCATGTGTAGTCTCTATGTATATGAAAAATGAAAGAAATATGAAGCTGAAATAAAATAGTGAACAAAATAGTATTCCACATAGACTGAATGAAATATGCCATCAAAAGAAGGTGACAAAATCCTATCATGAAGCACATACATAGGAAATCAAAAAGGGACAAAAGACAAGAAATAAGAAAAATCATTACAACTATAGAAAAATCATTTATACTATAATCAAAAAAAGAAACACTGTTTGTCAACAATTTTCAAAATCATTAGGACTATAGAAAAATAATTAAGACTACAAAATCAAATTTTAGAAATGGATGGTTCTAATGCTTTTCCATTACAATAATTGAGCATTCATCATTTGGTATTGTGTATTCCATTTAAGTATGTCAACAATGTTCAAAATCCTATCACCAAGCACATACAAGAAATAAGAAAAATCATTAGGACTATAGAAAAATCAAGTTCTAAAAATGGATGGTTCTGATATTGCTTTGCCATTACAACAATTGAGCATTCATAATTTGGTACTTCTTGGTGTATTCCATTTAATTTTTTTAGTTGTCATGTTTATGTGCATGTTCTTTATGTGTTTGGCTTCTCTCCCTCACAAGGGATGCGTCAATAGGTAATTGATTTGAAAGCATAATGATTTGATAGTCTTTTTTTAGGATAGGCGTAATCATCCCGCCAACCTTAACTAGCAAAATTTGTAATATATGTCAAGTACTTATAATCAGTATGCCCAACAAACAAAGACTTAGTAGTAAAAGCATGTCCTTTGGTTTACTAGTTTACTTATAATCAGTATGTCCTTTGGTTTACTAGTTTAATCTAGTTTAAGAATGGTTTGTTTCATGTTTGAATGTACCATTGAATGAAGCTTGGCTATATTAAGTACAATCTTAAGACTTGTGACTCTTCAAATTCTCTTGTTTCCTTTAGACCTCCAAATATGTGTACTTTGAGTAGCCCTCCAACAAATGGACTTGTGATGATTTTCACAATAGTACATGTGTAGGAGGACTACTAAAAGTACTGCTTAGGCAAATCTGAATGTTCATCACTTGTGCATATAAGAGTTGATCATAGAAGGTATATGTTGCTGGGTAAGCTCCCAATAGTGCTCAGGAAAATATGCATGTGCATCACCTGTGCATATGAAGTGGCTCTAATGGAAGATACAATCACTAAATTCTGCATACTCCTTATTTTGTTCTGTGTTGATATTGTCAGACATGGTCTTTCTTGAATGGAATGACTCGTTACTTGTACATTGACTAGAATGTTGGTGGAAGAAGGATGATTTTTTTGCAACCATTTTTTCAACTCTAATTTTCTCAACACAAAGGGACATTTATCATAGCCATAGAAACATGATTATTTTAAAATGAAATACACCAAGGACTACCATCAAAAATATTGACTATTTACAATCATGAATAGTTAACCTTAATCAAATAGCTCATTTTTTATCAGTATGTCTAGTCTCTATGTATATGAAAAATGAATTAAATATCAAGCTAAAATAAAATAGTGAACAAAAATTCAAATTCAAGGCCTAATTTATCAAGAGCAACAAACATTAGGATGAAAGAAAAATCATTAAGAGTATAGAAAAATCATTAGGACTATAGAAAAATCATTAAGACTAGAAAATCAAGTTCTAGAAAAATCATTAAGAGTACTATAGAAAAATCATTAAGACTACAAAATCAAGTTCTAGAAAAATCATTTAGACTATAAAATTAAGTTCTAGAAATGGACGGTTCTGATGCTTTGCCATTACAACAATTGAGCATTCATCATTTGGTACTTCTTGGTGTATTCCATTTAAGTTTTTTAGCTGTCGTGTTTATGTGCATGTTCTTTATGTGTTTGGCTTCTCTCCCTCACAAGGGATATGTTGATAGCTAATTGATTTGAAAGCATAATGATTTGACTGTTCCAAGTAATGTTTTTAATCCTTTGAAGTTTCTCATGATCCTAATGTAAGTTGATTGGATTAAGCAATTTGGGGATCCAATATGTCTTTAGGGGAGTTCAATAAATGTTTTGGAAGACTTAGAGGAACTATTAGCATGACTATTCCTTCATCTACAGCGAGTTAGACTGAATTTGCTAAGTTTTTCCTTTGTTTTGAAGTGTATTTTGTAATCTATTTCCTTTCCATGGACCCAAAGACCTAGGACCCATGGAAAAAGGATACTAACAATTTATTATACAACTCTAATGTTCTTGACTTGCAGAGTTTTGAGAAAGTAAAGAGAACACTAGCTATGTTTAATGTTAACTGTTCCTGCACAATCCACTTGTAATGTCCCCGCCAGGGAACCCATAAGGAATCAGGTCTTATGACCAAAAATTGCAACTAACAATTTTATTTTTTTCTTAACATTACATCATTACTACTTCACATTTACATTCTTTAAGGTTCCCTTAATGAATTCATTCACTTACATATTTACATTACTTATCCAAATTGAACCAAGATACTCACAAGGCCCTAAGCAGTCTAAGGCTCAAAAGATAAAGAAATCTAAGGCTCAAAAAGAACATAAAGATGTAAAGATATGTCGTAATGCCTTTGGGCCATGCATGTACTTGTTATTATCAGAAAGATGTAATTGAAAAGAAAAGCAATGTAATTGGGAGGGGTAGTTCTAGGCTTTGTTTCAAGGGTTGTTATTTGAAGGATTAAAGTTGGAAATGTATAATGGTGTGTCAATGCATGTGGGAAGTTTTATGTTGTGTTTAATGAATTTCTATACATTATTTTGAGTTTAATCTTTTGTTCATACTTGGCTTTTGGTAGAGTCCATAGTATAAGGTCAGAACTTGTTCGGGTGGCCTGAGTGCACCGAAGAGTTCCCGAGACCTATGAGATGGATCATTTTGAGATTACTTGAGGTTTTCATGGCTTGTGTGTGTGGGGGGTAAGGGGATAGGAACCTTAAGTGAGTGGCTCACCATAGGTGTTGGAACCCTAAAGTGGTTGCCAGATGATCCTATGGGTGGGTTTGTAAAAAGTGATAACCTTAAAAAAATTAACTTGGGAAGGGGGGATTCAAAAGATAATGAAAGAAAACATAATAATGGCCACACAAACCTAATTGGAGTAATGGGACCAGGGATAACTACCAGGATGGATCCCTATTCATAAAAGGGGGACCGGGGTTACATGGTTGCCAGGAAGGATCCCAATATACAGGTTGTGTGATGACACTCACTTAGGTGGTCTCCTAGAACCTTAACCTTGGTGTTATAGTATGATGATATTCTATATGCTTTATTCTTTTTATGGTCTTATTTGAAGGATATTTTAATTAAATTTATTAAAACCTTGATTAAGTCCTTACAGGAAATGTTTGGTTGCTCCTCCAACCAACTATGGAAGTTGGAGAAGTTGCTTCCCGTAAAGCAACTCCTCCAACCACATAGTTGGAGGATAAATAATTAAATATTTTTGGTGTGAGGGGGATGATAATTTTGGATGATGATTTTGGAGGATTAATGTTCCTTTGAGTTGTCTGTAATTGATTTCTCTAGAAATTTTTACTGAAAATTTATGTGAGTTGAGAGTCTCTAGTTTGTGAACTCAAGTGTGTGAGGTTTTCATGGAGGAAGATTTCTAGAAGGATATCCACTCAAGGATTGAATTTTCACAGAGATCCTCTAGCCGAGGGAAGAGGATTCTCCGCAGGACCCAAGGTAGGGTCTAAACTGGGAAGAATCTCCATTCTTCCTCTATTGTGTATAAATGTGTTTGTATATGATATGATATTAAATTATAATATGATTGTTTTACTATGTATCCAAGATTATTCCTTACAGGTTCCCTAGTGGGGACATTACACCACTCATACAATAGTGAAATGCTATGTGATTGACAATTTCATACAACTAGTCCTTTGGCGTGTATTAAACAAAATAGAATTTTTAGCATATTATTATCATTCTATTTCTTTGTTGTAAACATGTCATTGGTTCAGTTTTAATCTACTGGTGTCATACCCTAGCCCATGCTTTATCTCCATTATTTGATGTTATTCACTATTTTGAAATGTTGACTGTGGTTATCAAATGGAAAAAATAGAAAAAAAAAATTGTACACTAAAAAAAAATTTCACGAAATGGATAGTACTATGTTTCAACTTTCAAGAAAAATTGTACATGAAAAAAAACTTTCAAGAAACATAGTACTATCCAAAATATGTCTTTAAAGTTTATTTCTAATGATTATGATGATGTTGATGTTTATGTCTACAATTTATTTCACTTACTGATGCTTGCCTAGATTGAATTTTGAATTGCCAAGCTGGAGAACGCTTTCAAATTTTAGGGTCTGTTCCACATGATACTCTTAGTTACAACCCAAATGCAAATCAACATATTTTTGATGTTGGGCAACCCACTACAGAAACTCATCCGCAAGTGAAATTTAATGTTGTGAATCTTGGCATTATTAATGTTATTACTTTCCTCATGTTTCATATTTTTGAAAATGTTTCTTGGCACTATCTTCTTTTTCAATTCCTATATTTGCATCTTTTTAGATCATTAACTTAAGCAATACATGTCTTTGTTCAAAGTTCATTCTAACACTATATTATATCTTATTTGTATTACAATGTTCTTTGTTGTGGGGTAGGAGGTCAATCTTCATTGTCTTCATTGTGGGGGATAGTGAAGATTTCTCTGACAAATAGCGGGTCTTATAATAACATGCTAAACTGATAAAGGTGTTCTGGGCATTTAATCTGCAATTACTAATAGATTAAGCATATTATTACTATGCTTAATGTTCCATTTAAATGCAAGGCAGACTAGGAGAATGAAAGATCACTCACTGATTGCATGATAACCTAGTTTTGAAGGGTCACTAGTTGAGGGGACAGTCAAGGTCCGGATGATTGGTCCATTGGAGGACCCTATTTATTTGTATTAATTGCTATTCAAATTGGATGCATGGATTTCATGTGAATTATCAGCTGCTATGTATCCTACAACTGCATCTGTAAATCTGCATATACTTCTCTAGGGTTGTAAGCCACTTAGAGATCAAAATAGAGAAACTAAATCAAAATCGTTCTTTGTCCTATTTCCTTTTAACAAAGTCTCAACTATCAATGATATAATAAATTTGATGCCCTAAGCTATCAATACAAATGATGTCTAGCTAGAAGCTCATGGGTTGTCCATTTGATAACCATAGTCAACATTTCAAAAAAATGGATATCCTTGAGCACAAGCACCAATAACATCAAATAATGGAGTTAAAGCATGGGCTAGGGCACAACATCAGTAGAATGCAGTCATTTTAGTGACAACAATATACAATGGCATCATTAAATGTGCCAGTAATATCAACAAACATGAATGCAAACATTTGAAAACCAATGGCATGTTTACAACAAAGGTCTAATAGAACTTCCAACAATTCTTAAACATACTTTATCTGATATGATGAATTATTAAACAATTAAGGTTGGAGTAGACATAGTTATCACACTTTTTTTTTGTGTGGTACAAGGAAGATTTGGCTAGGTCAAATCTTCCTTCATGCTAGTAGTCTACAAAATTAGACCTTTATTAACAATTGATCATATCAGATAACTAGTATGTTTAAGAATTGTTGGGACTGGTCCTTTGGCATGTATTAAATAGAATATATAGAATTTTCAGCATATTATTATCATTCTATTTCTTTCTTGTAAACATGTCATTGGTTCAGTTTTGTAACTTCACTGTTGTATGAGTGGATTGTGCATGAACAGTTAACATTAAACAAGGAACAAACTCCTCAACACATCTTGGAAACTCCATTCACTTCTACCAAGAATAAAGCATTTAATCCATTCAACATTAAATATAATCATTAGACAGTTACATTTTTTGACTGTGTAGAGGAACAATCATGACCAAAACAATCAAAACTACTTTCACCCTTGCACAAGCTATTCCAAACTTCAAGTAAAATGAGAAATATGATATATCAAATCATTCATATTTATAGTAACCATTCAAAGGATCACTTTGTCAATGAACCCTCTGACTGTACCCCTAAGGCAGAGAAAGGAAACCTCAAAATAGAGAAAGGAAACTTAGTAAAACTAGTCTATGTCATTGTTTGTGAGGGTACAGTCATGATAAGTGCCTCTCAAACCTCTCCAAACATGTAATATTGTCTTTAAATACTTTATTGATCTCTTCTAAACATTAATGCATGGACAGTCAAACTAGTAGTCTCCAAAGCATTCAATAAGTGAATATGAATGTTTGAAAACTTTCCTCTCAACTTCCCCAACCACTCCTAATCGGTTAGAGGGATTAGTTGAGTGTTTAGACACTAAAACTTCTTAAACATACTTTATCTGATATGATGAATTGTAATATCAACAAACGTGAATCCAAACATTTGAAAATAGTGAATAGATATCCTTGAGCACAAGAACCAATAACATCAAATAATGGAGATAAAGCACGGGCTAGGGCATGACACCAGTAGAATGCAGTCATTTCAGTTGAGTATTCATGATCAAATAAAATGCAATGCATTTGAAATTTGTGGTCGAATATGATGCCAAAGGCTTGAAAGACATTTCCCATCAAAGATACCAATCAAAGATGAAGAAATCACATACCTTCTCTCGCGCTCAGCTTGCACAAAGGAAGATTTGATAGCCAAATCTTCCTTGTACCACATGAAGAACATGCCATTGGTTTAGTTTAGCATGTTATTATCATATCAAATAAAGTATGTTTAAGAATTTTTGGTAAGGATAGGAATAGTGGAGATTCTATAAATATCCCTCTAATCAATTAGGAGTGGTTGGGGAAGTTGAGAGGAAAGTTTTCAAACATTCATATTCATTTATTGAATGCTTTGGAGACTATTGGTTTGATTGTCCATGCATTACAAGTGACTGAGATTCATTAAAGGATACAAAACCCTTCATTTTGGGTTATTGTGTGTGGATTCATCTGCTTTAGCCAAGAAGATCAAGAAGATGGGGCAGGAGGACATTGTGGTGGAAGAAGTATTTAAAGAAGAAACAAGAAGCAATAGAAAAGTTTTCAGGAGTTTGGAACAACATTTCAAAATCCATGAATGGTATGGGTAAGGTGACCTTCATTCTTGGCCGTGACTTTAATGAAACATTGGATATGGCCGATAAGAAGAAGGGTCACTTGTTGATTGTGTTCCTTGAGGGAAGGGGGATTGTGAAAGATTTGTTATCATTGTATTGTATATTTCCAATATGTTTTGATGTAGGGCAAACTAGGAGAATGAAGGGTCACTCACTGATTGCATGATAACCCTATTTTGAAGGGTCACTGGTTTAGGGGACATTCAAGGTCTGGATGTTGATAGTAATTCCTTGAGGGAAGGGGGATTGTAAAATACTTGTTATCATTATATTGTGTATTTCCAATATGTTTGGATGCAGGGCAGACTAGGAGAATGAAGGATCACTCACTGATTACATGATAACCCAGTTTTGAAGGGTCACTGGTTGAGGGGACAGTCAAGGTCTAGATTTTGATAGTGTTCCTTGAGAGAAGGTGGATTGTGAAAGTCTTTTTATCATTGTATTGTGTATTTCCAATATGTTTGGATGCAAGGCAGACCAGGAGAATGAAGGATCACTCACTGATTGCATGATAACCTAATTTTGAAGGGTCAATGGAAGAGGGGGGAATGAAGGATCACTCAGTGATTGCATGATAACCCCACCAAGCATTCTTTCCTTTAAGTTTCCACAATATCTCAAAATATGATCATTATTCTTTACTTTCTTCTATATGATATTCTTTCTATGGTTTTGTTATCTTAGAAATATATCAAAAACATTGCAGATGTGCATATAAAAGTAAAATATTGTCCTTCAATTGTTCCACATTGAAGCATTTCCTCTTGGGATTATTCTCTTTCTTTGTACAATATCTGTCAAAAATGGTTCCCATATTTCTTCAAGATCTATTTTAATCTCTATATTGCAATTTTGATTAGATTTGACCAATAGTTGATTTCATTGGTATTTTATAGCATATACTCCTAATGTGAAATGTGGAGAGAAAGAAAGAGACACACTAGGTATGAATTACATGATATACCCATCATCACTTAGCACTTAAATAATAAATTATGGACAGGGAACAACCCCCTAACTTCTAGATGTTTGTTTCATGTTGGCCTCTTATTATATGCAAAGGTGGGCCTATCTTAGGCTAACAACCATAGTGTAGGGGCCATAAATTATGAATCCCAAAATAGTGCACACTTGTATTAAATTAGGTTCACTATACTACAAGGGAATGGATACAATGAAATAGTGCCTCATGGGGATGGAAGCAACCATTCACCAAGAAAATGATTGTGTCTGCAATATTTACTAGAGGCAAAGAACATAATTTGGTTCTAGAAATTACTCTTAGAAGATAATGGCACCCACAAAACACTTGGAAAAGATAGCACTCACTATATCTTTTATCACTCTTCTAAAGCTGGGACAATAAATCTCAAAGATTGATCAACGAATTCTTGAACACAAAGAACCATTGACAGTTATGATTCATGTGTACAATAGCCAACAACCAATTGTTCCAATCATGGTGTCCAATAATTATGTTAGAAAAAGCATCTACAAATCCCTTACACAACCATAATAGATTCAAACCATGAACCATAAGAACCCAACAATGGGACTAACAAAGATACAGCCTAAAAAAATCTTGATCGTATTCCACCCTTTTGTAAGGCCGAAGAAGTAACTCTATCTTAAAGCTACACATTCCTCTAGATGAAGCTCAAAGGTCAGGTAGTTGAAGCATAGAAATACCTGAATGAATATAGGAATAATTTGATGTACAATCATTTGCTAGCTTGGTTTGTGGGTTTTCCACATAATATTTTCCCTTTAGCGACATTTATAGTTTGAAAAAATTAGAAAAAATTGTTTCAGATTTATATTATCCTTTTGAACTAGCACACTGCTATCAAAATGCATAATCATTGGTCATGTCAAGAAAATTCCTATTGATTAGTAGAATATCATTATAAAAATTTTATGCATGGATTTCTTGTGAATTTTTGACTGCTATGTATCCTGCAACTATGAAAGGAATAGTGTTGGTGTTAGGTTTCATTTATTATTGAATTCAATGGTTTCCAAGATGTGTTGAGGATTTTTCTCCTTATTTAATGTTAATTGTTCCTGCACAATCCACTCATAAAATAGTGAAATGCTATGTGGAAGGGATGGTTAATATTTTTCCTTGGGGGAAGGGGGATTGTGAAAGACTTGTTATCATTGTATTGTGTATTTCCAATATGTTTGGACGCGGGCTAGACCAAGAGAATGAAGGATCACTCACTGATTGCATGAAAACCCAGTTTTGAAGGGTCACTAGTTGAGGGGATAGTCAAGGTCCAAATGATTGGGCCATTAGAGGACCCTATTTCTTTGTATTAATTTCTATTCAAATTGGATGCATGGATTTCTTGTGAATTATCAGCTGCTAGGTGTCCTGCAACTGGATCTGTAAATTTGCATATACTTCTCTAGGGTTGTAAGCCACTTAGGGATCAAAATAGAGAAACTAAATAAAAATCATTCATTGTCCTATTTCCTTTTTAAAAAGTCTCAACTATCAATGATACAATAAATTTGATGCCCTAAGCTATCAATACAAATGGCACCTAGCTAGAAGCTCACGGGCTGTCCATTTGATAACCATAGTCAACATTTCAAAAAAATGGATATCCTTGAGCAAAAGCACCAATAACATCAAATAATGGAGTTAAAGCATGGGATAGGGTACAACACCAGTAGAATGCGGTCATTTCAGTGACAACAATATACAATGGCATCATTAAATATATATGCCAGTAATATCAACAAACGTGAATCCAAACATTTGAATATAGTGAATTGATATCCTAGAGCACAAGCACCAATAACATCAAATAATGGAGATAAAGCATGGGCTAGGGCACGACACCAGTAGAATGTGGTCATTTCAGTGATAGCAATATACAATGGCATCATTAAACATATATGCCAGTAATATCAACAAACATGAATCCAAACATTTGAATACAATGAATCGATATCCCTGAGAACAAGCACCAATAACATCAAATAATAGAGATAAAGCACTGGCTAGGGCATGACACCAATAGAATGCAGTCATTTCAGAGGACATTCATGATCAAATAAAATGAAATGCATTCGAATATGATGCTAGAGGCTCGAAAGATGAATAAATAACATACCTTCTCCCGCGCTCATCTTTCTCTCCTTTTCTCCCGCTCCTTCTTTATCCAATCGAAATAAAAATGATGAGGTTGTTTCACTTTTTTTTAATGTATACCCTAAATCTGTCAAAATTTTGATGGTCAATTAAACAGCCATCGGAATACCGACTTCATCGGGGCCTATTTTAAAAAAAAACCACCAAATTCATAATAAAAAGTTACCCATTGGAAACTTCTGTCGAAATTTGGCCCCAAATGTAGTAGCCTTAATAATTCATCCTTTATTCATACCATCCTTTCATTTGCAAAATATCCCATTTTTGGCTAAGCATCTCAACCAAGTACATTTTGAGTTAGGTCCACAATAAACATTCTTGCGGTGGAAAGGAATGAGAAGTGGACCACAACACACCTCATCTAGGACCAAAAATATCATACATGTTACTTTACATCTTGTGTTCAATGAGACAATTAATTAAAATGTAAATACCATAGGTTATCTAAACCTAGAGTAAGAACACTATTGAACTTTGAAACCATGTCTTTGAACTTAAAATCTCATGCCAACTAAAATAAATGAATCTAAGGACATTAAAATATTTCCAAAGCCAAAACATTAGAAATCATTACACAGATAAATATGAAGCATGCATTTCACACAGAAAACATTGTTAAATGCAATCATACTTAGACAAACACCAATTCTACTACAGTACAATCCAAAGTAGAAAAAAATGAATCCAATATCTTTAGACACTACTCAACAACATATCAAAAACTCATCAGTAGATTTGTAGCATGAAGAATATGCAGAACAAGATTCTTAGCACCACTACATAGAAATCACCAATGACAATAGCAACATATTGTTCCATTGAAGAAAACTATACTAACTCTTTAATCAACCAAACTCACTCAACCAACAATTCATTCTACTCAACATAATAATCATCTCACAATTGTGCTTATCTCCCCCTAAGGGAAAACCACCATCATTAGTCCAGATTCAAGATTATGCATTACGTTCACTAGACTAATACACTTCCTTATACATTTAGCTTTGATAAGGAGGGGCAATCACCCCCCATTTATCCTAGAGATACTCAAAAGTATCCTTAGAGAGTGACTTGGTAAAAATATCAACAATCTACTTTTTTGTAGGTACATAATCAATCTTTACCTCATTCTTGAAAACCTTTTCTCTTAGAAAGTGATATTAGACAAAAAAAATGTTTTTTCCTTGAATGCAGCATCAACTCCTTTGAAATATTTATTGTACCAATATTGTCACATAAGATAGAAATGGGCTCAACAAATATTATTCCAATATCTTTACAAATATATTTCATCCATAGTATCTATATACAACATGAGGCAACAATAATATATTCAACTTTGGTAGTAGGTAAGGATATTGAATCTTGTTTTGTACATGACCAATAAACTAACCGGGGTCTAAGGAAAAATGCACCTCCACTTGTACTTTTCTTGTCCTCCACACATCTAGCCCATAACTTCAATATAAGTCATCAAAGTGAAATCTGATTTTTAGGATACCATAGGGCATAGGCTTATATTCCTTTGAAATATTTGAAAAATCCTTTTCATAGCAACAACATGTGTTTCTTTGGGATCTTGTTTAAATATGGCTACAAGACAAACAACATGAATAATATAAAGTTTACTAGTAGTCAAGCATAACAATACCGTAATCATTGATATGTATTTTCTCTCATTATTCTTAAGAGATTCAACATATTTTCTCAACTTATATCCAGTAAGAATAGGAGTACATAATAGTTTTGCATTTTCCATCCCAAACTTCTTCAACATTTCTTTGACATACTTTGATTGTAAAATAAAGATACCTTCACTTTTCTAATTAAATTATGTACCAATAAAGAAATTCATTTCCCCAATCATAGATGTTTCAAACTCTTCTTACATCTCATCAGAAAACTTCTTACACATACCATAATTTCCTCCAAAGATTATGTCATCCACATAAACAACTACAATCAAGATATCATTTGTTTCAACCTTAAAATAGAGATTACTATCAGTAGTACCTTTTTGAAATCATTTCTTCATTAAATACATGCCAAGCCTTGCATACCAAGGTCTAGGAGCTTGCTTCAATCCTTTCCATGCCCGAATCATTTGATAGCTTGAAACCTTTTGGTTTCTCTATGTACACTTCTTCTTTCAATTCTCCATCTAGTAATGTAGACTTGACATCCATTTGATAAACATTAAAAATTTTGTGTTGTAAAAGCCAAAAACATTCTAGTTGTCTCCATTCTTTCCATAGGAGCATAAGTCTCCTCAAAATCAATTCCCTCCACTTGTGTATAACCTTTACATACAAGTCTTGTTATATTCCTCACTATGTGTCCATCTTCATCCAATTCATTCTAGAATATCCATTTTGTTGCAATTACATTATTATCAGGTAGTTGAGGGACTAGCTCCCAAGTCTAATTCTGTTACAAGTGTGGTTGTTGTCACACCAAAAGATCGACTTGTTAATACCTGATACAATCACTAGACTTATAAAAGACACATGAGGCAGTTAAGCCATGTCATAAATCCCGAGGGGAGCACTGACCATTATACCAACAATCTCCCCTTTAATGTTACCCAAGGGGATTCTAACCTGTGACCAAGCTCAGATACCACTCGTTACAAGTGTTGTTATTGTTGCACCCAAAGATGAACTTGTTAATGCCCAATACAACCACTAGACTTATAGAAGAGACTGGAGATGGTTATGCTATATCATGAATCCTGAGGGGAGTGATAGCCATTATGCCAACAAATTCTTGTCAATTTGACCCAATTCTTCTTTCATAGCTTTCATCCAATTTTGGTCACTTCAAGATTCTTTTATGGCCTTCAATTTAATTTCTAAAAACAAGCATAATTTAACCTATTCTTTAGCATCTTTACTTCTTGCGATGACACAAATCTTCCTTATGTCCAATAATCAATTTCTCTAAATAATTCTTCTACACATACCTAGGTATCTTAGGAATAGTTGTTAGAGCAACTTCTATATCATTCTGCACTTCATTTTCTTCACTATTCTCTTCTTCCTCTTTAACAGTTGACTCATATGATTCATATCCAACTTCTATTTCTATGATTCTTAGAATGTCTTCATCAAATTTCACATTTTTTCTTTCAACTATGCTTCTTATTCTTTTATTGTATCACCCGTAATATTTTCTTTTAGTAAGATAGCTAATAAATTATCCTTCATCATCTCTAGTATCAAACTTTCCAAGAATTTGTTCATCTTTTCTAATATAACATTTACTTCCAAATACTCTAAAATACTTCATAGAAGGGGTCATTCTATACCATTACTCATAGGATGTCTTTCCAAAGTTTATTTTGATTTGAACTCTATTAGGCATGCACATTGCAGTTTTTATTGCCTCTTTCAAGTAGACTTTTGGTAGATTTCCTTCTTTTATCATTGTTATAGTCACTTCCAAAATTATTATGTTCATTCTTTCAACTACAACATTATGTTGTTGCATTCTAAGAGAAGACAAGTGTCTCCCAATACCATGATTCTCACATAAAGTGTTAAATTCTTTAGAAGTAAATTCTCCTCCTTTGTCAAATCTTAAGCATTTGATTCTCCTATCTATCTCATTCTCAACCATATCCTTGAATATCTTGAACTTATTTAGAGATTTTGATTTTTCTTTTAATAAATTAATTCAAGTAATTCTAGAATAATCATCAATTAAGAGCATAAAGTATCATCCACCTTATTGACTTCTTCTTTTGGTTCAACAACAAAGATCAATGTGCACCAAATTCCAACAGTCCAATAGAAAAAAAATTCTTAACATTGAAAGTTCTCCTTGTCTATTTTACAAATTGAAATTATTTGCAAACATTATTAATAGGCCTTGTTGGCTTCAAAAAATATCTCACAACTTTTATTGAACTAATCATTACCAAATTATGAGAATTGACATAATACATCCTCCAGTGACATTGCCAACTTTCATTGATCTAGGACATCTAACAATATCTAGTAGTAGTCTTCAATTGATAAAAATTTCCATATGTCCATTTCTCAAAGAAGTCACAGTTTTAGATCTCTTCTTAATTTCACAACCATCATCCTAAAAATAAATTATAACCATTTCCACAAAACTATCCAACTCTCAAAAGATTATGATTCAAGTCTTTAACATAGTGAATATTATCAGTGTTATTCTTTCCATCAAAGTTGATAGAACCTATTCCAACTATCTTTGTAGTTATATCATCTCCAAATCTAACAACACCTCCATCACATTTTTTAATCTATACAAAATTACTCTTATCACAAGTCATGTGATTAGAACATCCACTATCAATGGGTTGTTCATCTCTATCTCTTTCAACATAAAAATAAGAAGCAACTATATCTTCAATTTTAGTATCAACTTCAAGAGATTTTATTTTATCAGATTTTGCTAAACAAGATTATTCTTTAACAACCAAGAACAAGTATTCATCATCTTCTTCACAACCAGATTCATCATTGAATAATGATGCAGGAGCATCTTGGGTTCTTGCCAATCTTGTATCACCAAAAACATGTTAGAGTTGTTAGATGTGCTTGGTAGATGCTTTTGGGCTCTCAGTAAAGTGTTCTTGTTTCCCCCAATGGGGCTCAGTTGCTACTCGATTTGGTTGCTACTAGATCTTTGTTGAGGCTGACTTCTGTAATTGATTTTGGTCACAGAGTTAATGATTGCATCAATCATTGGGAAGTGTGTGGACCTAAATCTAGGTCATCCTTTTCTCCAATATTGGATCTAATGGATCTTAAGGCCAACCAATTTGAAAGTCTCTTGTATAAATAGAATAGTATGTTGTGGATCATTATGGAGTGAAAGTAATAAGGGAGACTCGGTAAGGAAAATTTTGTTCAAGACCATATCCAGAGTTGTTGATAAAGTGTGGAAGGTAATCATTGACAGTGGAAGCTCAGAGAA
Organism: Chamaecyparis obtusa; assembly: GCA_027943335.1. Classification (NCBI taxonomy): domain Eukaryota; kingdom Viridiplantae; phylum Streptophyta; class Pinopsida; order Cupressales; family Cupressaceae; genus Chamaecyparis; species Chamaecyparis obtusa. Next base: position 274,120 of record BSBK01004234.1, on the reverse strand, counting down.
TCTAGCATCTAAGGAAATGGTTGCAAAGTTACAATTGGAAAGGTTGAAACACCTGAAGCCCTATCAAATTTCATGGATCAAGGATGAGCATACACTTTTGGTAAGTGAACAATGTTATGTGAATTTGAAGATTGGAAAGTACTATGATAAGGTGTTGTGTGATATTATGCATATGGATTATTGTCATATTTTGTTGGGTAGACCTTGGAAATATGATAGACATGCCATATATGATGGGAGATTGCATAAATGTACTATTTGGATTGATGGGAGAAGACAAATCTTATTACCTTTGATTGAAGAATCTATTGGTAATATTTGTACATTTGTGAAAGTTTGTTTGATGGAAGGAAGAAATTTTGTTAAGGATTTGAAGAAGAATGATGTATGTTTTTTTGTGATTCCTAACAAACCGAGTGAGAAGACAATGGATAGTGTCCCTGAAGAGGTTGATAAATTACTCATTGAGTACAAAGAGATCATTAATGATTATGTACCTAATGGTTTACCACCAAAGAGAAGCATTGATCATTGTATGGATCTAATTCCTAGAGTTAGTTTTCCAAATAAAGCACCACATCGGTTGACACCTACCGAGAATAAGGAACTTAACTGAAAAATCCAAGAGTTGTTGTAGAAAGGTTTGATTCAAGAAATTTTGATTCCATGTGCAGTACCAGTTGTATTAACACCTAAAAAGAATGGAGAGTGGTGAATGTGTACTGATTCCAGAGAAATCAACAAGATAATAGTGAAATATCAATTTCCTATACCAAAAATGGATGACATAATGGATAGTTTGAGTGGAGAAAAGTATTTTACTAAAATTGATTTGAAGATAAAATATCATCATATCAGAAGCCGAGAAGGTGATAAATGGAAGACTTCTTTCAAGATAAGAGAAGGTTTGTATCAGTGGTTGTTTATGCCTTTCATTTTAACTAATGAACCGAGTACTTTTATGAGATTGATGAATGAGGTTTTGAAGAAATTCTTGGGTAAATTTGTGATTGTAAACCTGGATGACATTCTAATATTTAGTAAGACTATAGAAGAACATTTTTTTCACATTAAACATGTATTGCAGAGATTGAAAGAAGAAAAGTTGTTGATTAATTTGAAAAAGTGTTCCTTCATGAAAGAGGAGATTGTATATTTGGGATTTGTGATTTGACCTGATGGTTTGAAGATGGATCCTGAGAAGGTTGAAGCTATTTTAAATTGTCCTACACTTGAAAATGCTAGTGAGGTAAGATCATTTTGTGGTTTAGCAAGTTTTTATAAAAAGTTCATTAGAAATTTCAGTGCAATTTGTAATGCTATGACTGAGACTATGAGAGGAGATAAAAGAGAACTCAAGTGGACACATGGAGCTAATAAATTTTTTGAGACATTGAATCATAAGGTTGTTGAATTGCCTATGTTATCTTTACCTAATTTTAATAAGGTATTTCAAGTTGAATGTGATGCAAGTGGCGGTGCAATAGGAGCTATTTTGAGTCAAGAAGGTAAGCATGTTGCTTTCTTTAATGAGAGATTGAATGATGCTAAAAATAAGTATTATGTGTATGATCAAGAGTTCTATGCTATTGTTCAAGCCCTTAAGAAATGGAGACATTATTTGATACCGAGTGAATTTGTTTTGTATACTAATCATAAGGCTTTATAGTCTTTGGGTAGTATGAATAAGTTGAATCAGAGACATATGAAATAGATTGAGTATTTGCAGAGTTATAAATTTGTGATAAAATAGAAGAGTGTAGTCACTAACTGAGTTGTTGATTCATTGAGTAGAAGAAGATCTTTGATGACTAAAATGAGAATTGAGTTTGTTTGTTTTCATGAAATGAAGGATTTGTATGAAATTGACCTTGATTTTTTTGATTCGTGGAGAAAGTGTAGAGCACCTATTCAAGATCAACTGAGTATTAAATGGGAAGACTATTTCATTCAAGAAGGTATGTTTTTGAAAGGTATTTAGTTGTATATATTGAGAGGATCAATGAGAACTAATTTGATAAAGGAGAAACCTAGTAGTGGTTTGGCTAGATATTTTGGAATTGATAAAACATTGAATTTTCTTAAGGAGAGATACTTTTGGCCACAGTTGTATAAGGATGTTCAAAAATTTGTGAGAAGTTGTGGAGTTTTTCAAGCTACAAAGGGATTAAGTCAAAATAATGAATTGTATACACTGATTTCTATTCCTGAGAAACCTTGGAGTGATATCAGTATGGATTTTGTTCTTGGCTTACCGAAGACAACCAGAGGTAATGATTTTATATTTGTTGTTGTGGATAGATTTTATAAAATGACACATTTCATACCCTATAGGAAATCATCAGATGCAATGCATATAGCAGATCATTTCCATAAGGAGATTTTCAGGTTGCATGGATTATCGAAGAGTATCATCTCTGACCAAGACAGTAAGTTTGTTGGTTATTTCTGGAAGACTCTATGGAAAAATTTGGGTACCGAGTTGAAGTATAGTTCTACATTTCATCCACAGACTGATGGACCTAAAAAAGTTATAAATATAATTTTGGGTAATCTATTGAGATGTTTAGTTGGAGACAAAATGAGCAATTGGGATTCTATGTTGGCATGAGTAGAATTTGCATACAATAATTCAGTGAATAAGAGTACAAGAAAAACACCTTTTGAGATTGTTAATGGCACACAACTAAGAGGTATATCAAATTTGAATAACATTGTTGGAAAAGAGAAGAGAAGTGCTAAAGGAGAATAATTTGCTAAGTTTATGAAGACAATGCATGACGAAGTGAAACATAAGTTGGAACATAGTAATCATAAATATAAGGATAGAGAATATAGATCAATAAGACATAAGACTTTTACAGTTGGAGATGAAGTAATGGTTCATTTTAAGAAAGGCAGATTTCTTGTTGGAACCTATGGAAAATTGAAGATGAAGAAATTTGGTCCTTGTAAGATATTGAGAAAGTTTGATAGTGAAAATGCTTATGAGATTGAGTTACTTGATGACATGGATATATCACCTATATTTAACATTGCATATTTGTATGAGTATCATGAACTTGATGAAGAAATGACAGTACCAAATGATTATCCTAAGAATTAGAGAGAAGAAGTTGAGCAGATTTTGGAACAAAGAGTTGGTAGAAGCACAAGATGAAAATAGTACATGGAATACATGGTAAAGTGGAAGAATAAATAAATTGAAGAAAGTTCATGGATTTCACAATTTGAGTTGGATTTAGCTCAGGTTGTACCTTATGTATGATTCAAAGAATCATCTCAAAATAACCTCGGGTGTCTAATGCAGGAGCATCTTGGGTTCTTGGCAATACTGTATCACCAACAACATGTTAGAGTTGTTAGATGTGCTTGGTAGATACTTTTGGGCTCTTGGTGAAGTATTCTTTTTTCCATCGATGGGGCTTGGTTGCTACTTGATTCATTTGTTCACTGAGTTGGTTCAGTTGTTCACCGAGTTGGTTTTGGTTGCTTGGTAGTCTTGCTCACCAAGTGGTTTATTTTGGATCTTTGTTGAGGTTTACTTGTACAATTGATTTTTGTCATGGAGTTAATGATTGCATCAATCATTGGGAAGCATGTGGACCTAAATTTGGGTCATCCCTTTCTCCAATGTTGGATCTAATAGATCTTAAGGTCAACCTGTTTGATGGTCTCTTGTATAAATATAATAGTATGTTGTAGATCTTAGGGAGTTTTGGGGGGTGGAAATTTAGCATACATTTAGCAGATAGAATCTAGAGGTTGGATCCTTGCATGTATGAGGACTACTTTTAATTGAATTCTATTATACTGGCCATCACCAAGAAGGCCTTACAGCCTGACATGTATGAAGTTTATCATGATTAATATATGAGTTTTCTGCATTATCTCTCCCTGTCTTGTGTAGTTGCTTCTGAGTGTTGTTTCTACAAGAAGGTTGGTGGTTGGGTGTGCCTTTGGCCCCATCCTCCTCTCTCATGTCAAATAATTACTAGCATCTTCTATGATATTAAAATATTTCTTATTAAAATTTCCTTTTCTTTCCTTATTCTTTTGATTTGCAATTCTATCAGGATATCTAGAAGCATAATGGCCTATCTTTCCACAAATGAAACATTTAAAGGGTAACTTACCTTTGTACTTTTCGATTCTTGTCTTCATTTTTCTCACAAAGTGTGTCTCAATAACATCAAAGTCTTCCTCATCAAATTTCTCTTTTTTTCTTGATTTAGCAGCCTAAAATACAACATCTATTTTTGTACCTCAAATTACCACATCTCAAAAGTAAGAAAAGAGCCATACATATATTCTTTGGTATACTGATTTAAATTTTGAGCTTCCTCTATAACAAAGCCCTTAGAACAATAGGGTTTAGTAAGAGTTATGAGTACCTTTTGCACAATACCATTTTGTTCCAAATCACCATCAAGACCTCTAATCCTAGTCACAATAGCATCTATCTTTTTCAAATAGCTTGTTATATTGTCATCTTCTTCCATATGCAAGATTTCATACTTAGCCTTAGAATTTTGCAACTTAGCTTGTTTGACTATATCATTTCCTTGATAAGTACTTAAATTTTCCCAAACATCATGAGCAGTGTTTAAAGATTCAACTTTTGTTAATTTAGTTTTATAAAGAGCACTAAAAATAACATACCTTTCCCTCTCATTTTATACATATGCCTTGACCTCATTAGGAGTGTTCAACCCATTCACCAATTGCACATATTGTTTCTCAACAACCTTCCAAGTATCATAACTAAGAGAGACCAAATATCCTTGCATCTTCACCTTTTAATAAGCATATCCAAATCCATCAAACATAAAGAGTGTCAATTTGTGTGCCATCAACATCTCCATAAATGGTTAAGCTCTTCTCCAAGGAATAAAATCTCTAATACCAATTGTTGAATTCACATGAAAACTAAGAAAGGGGGGAGCTAGTTGTCAATAAAATCTTTAAATCCTTTTGTTGAATCAAATCCACAAAACTTATCCTTAATTCATTAACCATGGAGTGATATAAACATGAAAGAGGACAAAAATCATCATACACAAAGAACACCAAATTTATGTGTAAAAGTCTGTTAAGAGAAAAACCACAAAGAATATTAATTCTCAAATATGTGAACACCTATTAGGGTGATACTGAATAAGGTGATTTTTTTTCAAAAAAGATCACTACTTGAAGAAAGAAGGCTCATTGTCAAAGGGCTCACTACCTAGCTGAAGAAGGGTAAAAGAGAATAGATCTACTATTGATGCGCAAATACAAAATAATTGAATGATCTATAGATATATTTTACTCACTACTTCTAATAGCTAACACATGAAATTCCACACTACTCTACACCACACTTTGCACTACTTTATGCATGCAGGGAGATAGATCATTTTCATACATCCCCATTGCATATGCATACACACAAAACTCACACAAGTGTATAAAATTTCCACTCTTTTTCCTCAACAACTCATCCTTTATTTATATCATCATTTCAATGGTGAAATCTTCTACTATCATCTAAGCATCTTAATCGAGCACAATTTAAATTAGGTTGGCACTAAATATTCTTACAATGGAAAGAAATGAGAATTATACTACAACACATCTTATTTAGGATCAAAAATAACATCATACATGTTACATTCCATAATGAATTTACCTATACAATAATTTAAAGTGTAAACACCAGATGTTGGCTAAACCTAGAGTAAGAACACTATTAAACTTTGAAACCATGTCTTGGAAGCTCAAAATTCCATACCAACTGAATTGAATGAAGCTAAGGATATTAAAAGCTCCGTTCCAAAACCAAAACATCAAAAACCATCATGTAGAGAAATGTGGAGAATGTATTTCATGAAGAAAACACTGTAAAAAATAGTCATATTGAGACAAACATCAATTTCATTATACTATGATCTAAAGCACAAAATCTTGAATCCAATATCCTCATACACTACTCAACAACATATCAAAACCTCATCAATAGACTTGTAACATAAAGAATATGTGAAACAATATTCTCAGCACCACTCCAAAAGAACAATTACCAAATACCACAACAACACATTAACATCAACAATAACCACACTAACTCATCAATCAACAAAACTCACTCACCCAACAACTTGTTTTTATCAATTCTATAACATTTTTTATGTATGTGGAGAGGAAGAAGTGAAGGTGAATTCTGAAGATGTCCTATGACGGTTTGCTTTAAATATTTTGAGCCCTCAATAATTTGTAGATGAATTGAAGGCACCATTAGAGGGTAAGTACTCAAGCCCATGTTGGTGTTATAGTTAAATTTATTCCTAGAGAAGATAACAAATTGTGTCCCAGGGTTTAGTAATAAATTTTAGGTGTGATTAGTGAAATTAGAGAGAGAAATTTAGTAGTTGTATTGTGAGATTTTGATTTTTCTAGAGTGATTTACTCAAGATGTATAACCCTCTAGAATCCTCATCCCAACCAAAACTCAAGATACATAGAAAGGAGAGACATGTCAACCAAGATTTGATTGATCAAATGCCTAGTTTTGGTACTAGACCAATGTGGTCCCAAAGTGTCAACCCTGATGTAGATAGGTTCAAAGACTCCCAACAACACCTAGGGAATATTTGGATCTTGAACAAATGATATGATGTATGTAGGTATCACTATAGGAAGATGTACTTAGACATTCTTATATCTCATCCATGGAGATTTAATTTAGGGAAGTTAGTGGTTCCTAATGTGTTCATCAATGCAAAATTGATGAGGGAATTAGATAATAATTACAACCCTAGGGAAAAAAACTATTCTATAGATGGGTCTACATTCATCCTTATCACTAGAGACAATATTTGCAACCAACTAGACTCCAGTGAGTTGAATCTAGGGGAACATCATGAATAATCCAAGAGATTAGATAATGATTACAAGAGATTGAGATTACCTTTGTATAAACCAAAGGATGAGAATAAGAAACTAAGGGTGTTCTTTGATCAAGAAAAACCATCTTATTTAGAGATGCTTTAAATAGTATTATCAAAAGACTTATTACTCTGTATACAAGGTTTTAGATATGGAGGCCCATACAAATATGTTGACTCACACCATGGTATTAACTGTTGATATCTAGAGCTATGAAAAAAGACCCTTTGACTATTTATTTAGTTCAAAAGATAATTAAGGGATTAGCATCTTATACAAGGAATGATGCAATTATCCAATTTTGGCACTACTCATTGTTAATGTATATTATCTTGTATGAGGGACAAGAGAAGATAATATGGAAGAAACCTTTGAGAATTAAGGATGAGGACAACAATGGAAATATACACCCTACCTAAATGTGGACTTCCATTTGGGACAATAGGTGCAATAGGTTACATTATTTGGATTTTAAGGAGTTATTTATAAAGAAAATATATATGGAGTTGGGGCATCCTTGGGATTATAATTTTTTATTGGAGATTTAAAAAATTCTAAGACTTAAGGAGAAGAGAGATAGAGTACCTATTGATAAAATTAGGGAGATTGGTATTCCTTTGAATATTGTATCAAAATTAGGGTGTGTGGTTTCGAAGGAGTTCCCTATTTTCTACCAAGGACTGTGCCTAATAGAGTATTTTATTTGGAAATTGTTAGACAAATGAAAACATCAAATCAGCTCCATTTCAAATCTCACAACAACCAGTCCTTTTTTTCTTGCATCATTATATTTTGGTGATTTTAAGGTTACAACTTTTGAATGGTACATCCTTGTTGATAAAAAAAATTGAATACTACAGCTTGGAAAGTGGATATTTAAGAAGGTGGTTTGATACTAAGGGTTTTATTAATGATGCTAGGTTGGCATGGAGATTTGGAGGATATGCCTATATCTATTTTATTAATGATAATTTTATAATGAACCTACCTAAATTGTATGTTGCAAGAAAAATTGCAATATATAACAACATCATGGTTGTAGAGAAGTGGAGGGTTAGGCATAATCCATCCTACAAGGTTACGGGAATAGTATGCCAAGTACTTGCTCCACTGACCTAGGGTATAGGACTGGACTTTGTCGCTAACATTTTAGCCACCACTTGTAGCTCAATTGGTTGGGACTTGAGGTTTTCTCCCTCGAGGTCATAGGTTTGACTCATCTTCATAGTGGAAAGGGTTGTGGATCAGTTTCCTTTACGAGAATAGTGTGCCAAGTACCTTCTCCACTGACCCAGGGTATAGGAATGGACTTTTCCACTAGTATTTATTTCGTCACTTATATCTCAGTTGGTTGGGACTTGAGGTTTTCTCCCTTGAGGTCACATGTTCAACTCAGTTTCATAGTGGAAAGGGTTGTGGGTCAATTTTCTTTATGGGAATAGTGTGCCAAGTACTTGCTCCACTGACCTAGAGTATAGGACTAGACTTTTCCACTAGCATTTGGGACTTGATGTTTTCTCCCTCAAGGTCACAGGTTCGACTCAGCTTCATAGTGGAAAGGGTTGTGGGTTAGTTTCCTTTACAAGAATAGTGTGCCAAGTACTTGCTCCACTATCCTAGGGTATATGACTGGACTTTTTGGCTAACATTTAGCCACCACTTGTAGCTCAGTTGGTTGGGACTTGAGGTTTTCTCCCTCGACGTCACAGGTTTGACTCAACTTCATAGTGGAAATGATTGTGGGTCAATTTTCTTTATAGGAATAGTGTTCCAAGTACCTTCTCCACTGACTTGAGGTATAGGATTGGACTTTTCCACTAACATTAAAGCTGCCACTTGTATCTTAGTTGGTTGGGACTTAAGGTTTTCTCCCTCAAGGTCACAATTTTGACTTAGATTTGTAGTGGAAAGGGTTGTGGGTTAGTTTCCTTTACAGGAATAGTGTGCCAAGTACCTTCTCCACTGACCTAGGGTATAGGACTAGACTTTGCCACTAACATTTAGCTACCACTTGTAGCTCAATTGGTTGGGACTTGAGGTTTTCTCCCTCCAGGTTACAGGTTCAACTCAGCTTCATTGTGGAAAGGATTGTGGGTCAGTTTCCTTTATGAGAATAGTGTGCCAAGTACCTTCTCCACTAACCCAGGGAATAGGATTGGACTTTGTCACTAACATTTAAAGCTGCCACTTGTAGCTCAGGTGGTTGGGAATTGAGGTTTTCTCCCTCGAGGTCATAGGTTTGACTTGGCTTCATAGTGGAAATGGTTGTGGGTTAGTTTCCTTTATGGGAATAGTGTTCCAAGTACCTACTCCACTGACTTGGAGTATAGGACTAGACTTTTCCACTAACATTAGCCACCACTTGTAGCTTAGTTGGTTGGGACTTGAGGTTTTCTCCCTCAAGATCACAAGTTCAACTCAACTTCATAGTGAAAGGGTCATGGGTCAGTTTCCTTTACTGGAATAGTGTGCTAAGTACCTACTCCATTGAACTGGGGTATAGGACTAGACTTTGTCCCTAACATTTTAAGGATAAAATAAGAATACTATTATAATGAGGACTAGACTTTATCGCTAACATTTAGGTTTTTTTTTTGAGGCAAAGAGAAAGGAGTGATGGGTGGTAGAGGCAATTTGTAGGTTCATCGAGGGTTTCAACACTTTTCTCATAGTCGTCTGGACTTCCTAAAGATTTCTAGGACTACTCCAATTGTACAAGCTACATAGAGTACAGACCAGTCAAATCATCATTTACAAACTTGTCCTTTTGCTGCAAAGAATATACTAAATCAGGAAAAGAAGAAGGGTTTGACAGGTGCTAGACCTCTTCATCATATTTTTGTAGGTAAAGCAATAGTATAGCCAACTAAACCCTTCTTTGTCAATCCTAGATTCAATATTTCGCATAAGCAACATTCTCAGCCTGGACACACACAAAGTAATCAGATCCACAAGACACCTGGCTCAATTCAAGTAGGAACAAATGTTTGAAATGTGCAAAATAGATCACCACCACTTCCCCCAAAATTAGTTCATCATGTGCAATTTTAGGGCATCAGTTCTTTAGAAGTGGTGGAATCTTCAAAATCTTGGGAATAAACAAACCCAACACCACAAATAGAGCCACAAGTTGAACAGTTTCAATTTCCCTCACATAATCAGGTTCAGGAAAAAAAAGATTTCAAATCTAGTTTTGGGTGGGAAAAGTTTCACCAACCTTGTATCAATACTTTCAAGCCTAAGACTCAAGATCTACACCATACGCAAGGGCAAGTACGTAACAATCATCTTGGTAGGCGACTAGTTTGTGGTAAGTAACCTATTTTTGACATTTGTCATGGCACACCCCCTGGTTCTCCTATCCACATCAAAGAGGTGAATGTCAATAGTAATCCAAATGATACAACCAGTAAAATTAGTGGCCCAAGGTTGTAGGATCCAATATCCCCCTTCCATCCAAAAATGTCTTCCTTTGCTTGGAGGAAAAAGTAGCAGCCTACGATAGAACATGAGCATATGGTAGCCCAAAATGTGGAGATGCGTTCTATCACTTTATTAGAACAACTGTTACAACCACATATCTCTTTTCTCTAGTAGAAAGTTATTATTGGTAAGCTTAAAAATTCATCTATTACTTTTGATACTATTTCTTTCTCGACGAAAGATGATTGGGTAGGATTAAAGGATAGTTTTATGGTGGATCTTGTTTCAAATTTTTTTATAGCATTGTTTACTTCCAAGCAATCTAGAGATGCTATACAAAAATTTAAAGGATGGTTTTGTAATGGCTCTAGTATTTTTACTATGCCATATTTTCCTAACTTTAAATCAGAGTCTAAACAGTGTTGATTCTTCCCTTGTTGGATTGCCTTCCCTTCTCTACCATTGGAATACAAAGACTTGGATATTATAGATATTTTGGTGAAACAAGTTGGAATTTTCATTAGACATGACCTTCTCCCTTTTTAATATCCATCTTGAGAGGTTAGGGTTTCTCTCCTTATTGACTCCTCTAAACCGCCCCTAAACTTAATTAACATTAAGTCAAAATGGGGAAACTGGACTTAGAAGATTGTGATTCAGGATGAATCAGAAATTCATAGATACCAACACCAACTTGGGCACTTCAACACACAATTTCAAGTGATAAATCAACCACATAACTAGGTTTTTAAATACCATATTTTAGATCCTAGAAGATGTTCAACAATATACCAACAACTAGGGGATAAAAATGACATTCTCATTCCCCTGTCACATAATTGTGGGCATTCATCGATAGTCTAACTCTTTGACTTGAATATTCATTTGGGAGTCATATATTGTTGCTATTACAAAGTGTTCTTTTTTATGTCCATTCTCAAGTTTTCCCTATGCATCTTTTATTCAAAATCTTCTCAGTGGGTGATCACGGATTCAATCACTCCCTTGTTCTTAGGTGGCAATACATCTGACTCCAAAGAGAAGCTAGTTCATGAACTTATATTCTTTAATACTCCTATTAATATGGTGGATATTAATACAATTGACAAATAATTACAGCCTTTAGATCTGGACATACAAAATTTTGCTAATTACATATTAACCTCACTAGCTTCTACTATGATTAATGAAATTGCAGTAGAGGAAGGGGTCATTCTTGACCCAGAAAATTATGATGATAATTTGATAGCACATTTCCCTTTGATTTGTCAAAAGGGGTATCAACTCAAATTATAAATTTTACAGGATGAAGGATTGGAAAATCATGAAATTCAATGGATTCCCTCATCATCCTTAAAGAATAATGTTGAGATATAGTTTCCAACTAAATTGCAAGACACTGGCTCCCCCTCTCAAGTTCTGCATTATTCTTAGTCTCAGGATATCATGAATCTAGAAGTCCAAACCCCTGGTCAAAAGAGCATATCAAAACCAGATGATACTTTTGATTTTTCTCAGTCATTGTCAATTGAACGGACTCCTAGATCAGAAAATGCAGATAAGAAAATTTCAAAAACTAGGGGGTGGAAGCCAAAGAGCTTAAAGATAAAAGAAAGCAATGAGTATTCAATCCATATTGGATGGAACATTTTCTATCACCAAAAGAGTGACAAGGAGTACAAAGGGTTCTCCTTGTCAATAATAAAAATTGCATCACGGAATGTCAAAAGCACGAATGCCTCTGACAAAAGACAAAGAATCAAGCAACAAATTGATTCTCTTAGAGAAGATATCTTCATATTGCAAGAGACCAAAATGTCAAATGAATTATTCAAGAAAATGGACAAACAATGGCCTGCATGAAAGTCTTCCCATATGCAATCTTTGGGAGCCTCAGGTGGTCTTCTTACTCTATGGTATTAAAACTATATTCAAGGTTAGCTCATAGGTCAAGATCACAACTGGAAACTCATGAATATGGTGTGTTATGATTTTTCTTTCACATTGCTTAATGTTTATGGGCCATCAACTACTTTAGATAAGAAAAATGTGTGGGAACACTTGATCAATATCATTCAATAAGAAGAAGACCAATGTATCATCATTGGAGATGATTTCAATGCAAATTTTATCACATGCATATAAGAAAGGTGGTATATACCCACATCCTAGAATTATGCAAGACTTCTCCAACTTTGTCTCTGATAATGATCTTCTAGGTGTCATTCCAAACAATGGTCACTTCACATGGAAAAATACAAGAACATGCTTCTTACAAATTTCTAAAAGATTATATAGGTTTTTTATCCCATAGAGCTAGAAGCTTTTACAAGTTACATTCACATCAGAAATTCTACCAATTTTGGAATCAAATCACTTTCCACTACTATTGATTATTGATTGGATCCATGCACCTCAACAAAGGACATTTGGTTCATCCTTCAAATTTGAAAGCATGTGCTTCAGACATTTACATTTTTGGGCATTGTTAAAACAGTGGTGGACTGTAGCCCCTTTTTACAAAGGCACCAAGATGTATCAATTTTCTAAAAAGCTCAAGTTTGTTAAGCTGCACATAAAGGATTGGAATTCTAAGGTTTTCAAAAAAAAAATTGAGTAAAAATAAATTGTTAGTAAATTGCTTACTGATATAAATCAACATATTGTTCAACATGGTCTCGACTTTGAATCATTTAGCAAGCATAAAGCACTACAAAATGAGTGGGAAGAAATTTGTTCTAGGAAAGAAGTGTACTAGAGACAAAAATCTAGGGATTTGTGGCTAAAGGAAGGAGACAATAATACCAAGTACTTTCATGCTTAGGCCAAGCAAAGGAAGGCAACAAGTGCTATTTTTTCAATACATCATAGTTACACAGGGTGCCTGATTGAAGATGCTCAAGGAATCAAACAAGAAGGTGAGGCATTCTTCAAGAATCTCCTTTCTCCCCCTACTTCAAATTATCCATCTGATATCAAGACAGAGCAACTTTTGAGGTCTATTCCAAGATTAGTGTCTGAGGATGATAATAAAGCATTATTAGCCTCATTTTCTCTTGAAGAATTGAGGAAAGTGGTGTTCTCCTTCCCATCGGATAAGGCTTCGGGCCCTGATGGATTCACAACTCTATTTTTCCAACAATGTTGTGAGTTTATATGCATGGATCTCCTAGCGGATGTGGAGGAGTCTAGACAAAATGGCTCAATGCTCAAATGCTTCAATACAAAAAATATTTCTATTATCCAAAAAATTAAGGCCCCACACACATTTATAGATTTTAGACCTATATCCCTATGCAACATGGTGTACAAAATAATAACTAAAGCTATATATTTAAGACTACAAGCTCTTGTGCCCACAATCATATCTCATGAACAAGGTGGCTTTGTTCTAGGGAGGGAGACAATGGAAGGAGCTCTAGTAGCACACGAAGTCCTTCACTCTATTAATACAGACCAACAAGCTAGCTTTGTTGTTAAATTAGACATGATTAAGGCTTATGATCAAGTGAATTGGGAATTCTTATTCAAAGTGCTTCTCAAATTTGGATTTCACAAGAAGTGGTGTAAATGGATTAAAGCTTGTGTCTCAAGAGCATGGTTTTCAGTGTTTATCAATGGACATGCACTAGGTTTTTTTCCTTCAACCCAAGGTGTTAGACAAGGTGACCCTCTTTCTCCAATATTGTTTATTATTATGGTGGATGCATTCAGTAGAAGCATTAATTGAGATCATGAAAATGTATTGTGGAAAGGTTCTCAAATTACAGGAATTTCATTATCGGTTACCCATTCTTTCTTTGCAGATGATACTTTACTATTTGGAAAATCCTCCATCAAAGAAGCTAAACATATAAAAGGCTCCTTGGAACAATATACTTCTATTTCAAGGCAAAAAATCAATCCAAATAAGTCAAAAATCTACATGTTCAACACCAATGCAATAATCTCAAATAAAATCATCAAGATTATGGGATTCATGGTTGAACAACTCCCTTCTACTTATCTAGGAATCCCTTTCTTTGTAGGGACTAATAAACCATCATTTTGGTCTACTGTGGTTGATAGAATTAAAGCATGAACTTCAACTTGGAAAGGTAGATGGTTATCATTTTTAGGTAAAACCATACTTATTAAAATAGTTCTATCAGTTATTCCTGATTACTATATGTCAGTCCTCAAAGCCCCAACATCAATTATACAACAAATTGAGAAACTAATTATAGAGTTCTTTTGGAAGGGTAATGTTTCATAAGTTAAGAAAATACCACTTATTTCTTTGGAGAATATAGCCTAAGAACATTCACATGGCAGAGTTGGACAACATAATTTATCTCATAGAAACAAACTTTGGAGAGAAACTGATCTGGCACATGTATACCAAGCCTACTGCAAAATGGTGTCAAATTATGCAACATAAGTATTTAGATGTTCAAGATCCTTCATGAATTTTCATTGTGGCAGGCCTACCTAAAGGCTCATTAGTTTGGAATTTCATGCTTAAATCAAGACCACTCATTACTAATTACATTTCTTGGGAAGTAAATAATGGCTCCAATGTAAAATTTTGGACAGATTCATCGAATGGCCTCCCACCCTTATCTCATTTGGAGAATTGTAAGGAAATCAAGAACATCAATATTAACATTTGGGGACCTAATCTTTTGGATTACATCTTGGCTATAAATATTTTTTCATGAAAAGTAATACGGAAAGAAACATCTCTGCTACCCATCAATAATCAACAATCTTCTCTTTTATTATCTATTTTCTAGTAGCGTAATGTTTACGTTTCAAAACAAGAAGATAAAGTTATGTGGGTGTCATCCAAGGATGGAAAATTCACAATCAAGGAAGGGTACAAAGCATTACAACACCTCGAGAACAAAAAACTAAAAAGAATAGCCTATTTCTTTTGCTAGAATCCCTCTGTTCTACCTAAGGCAGGGTTTTTTGCATGGTTAGCTCTCCAGAACAAGATCTTAACTAGTGACAAGCTTTCAAAGTTAAGGATTGTTGATCAGTTTAAATGTGTACTATGTGATAAAGAAATAGAAATAGTGGATCATCTTCTTCTTGATTGTGAATTTGCAAATCATTGTTGGATGTTTGTCATCAGCAAGTTGTACATTCCATTGCCCCTACCAAATAAACTATGGGACTTGTTTGAAACATGGCCCTTGATTTGCACAAATTCTACCTTCTCCTGCCTATGGAAATGTGTTCCTTCTATAGTTGTTTGGGCTATTTAGTGGGAATGCAATAAGAGGATCTTCAAGAAAAAAGTCACTCTAATCAACATTGTACCAAACCAATTAGAAATTTCAATATCAGAGATCACAAAGGCCAACTTATTTGTTATTAAGTGCAATCATTATTTTTTGGTCTGGGATGGGTGGATAGTAAAAGAATATTCAAATACCCATTGGAACAGTTCCAAATTGGAGATCATTACATAGTGTCAATAGATCTAAGGTTAAATGGCAACCCCCAGATAAGGATGTCATCAAGATAAATTTTGATGGGGCTTCGAGAGGAAATCCAAGGCAATCTAGAATTGGAGTTTTCATTAAAGGTTGGTTAAGAAAACTTATTGTTGTGAAGGATTCACCAATTAGCCCGAGGATGAATAATGTGGCAGAGGCACAAGCTCTTTTGGCAGGTCTGGTGCTGGGAAAATAGGGTGGCTTGCATAAGATACATATTGAGGGAGATTCATTAGTGATCATTAATGCTTGCATAACAAAATCAATTCAAAACTAGCAGCTGGCTTCCATTTTCAAACATGTATGAAAAATTCTACAATCCTTCACGTGTTATAGTATCTCTCACACCCTTCGTGAAGGTAATAAACTTATAAAATGGCTATCAAACTATGGTTGTGATGGTAATAATGTGAATACTTTTAATCCACATCAATTCACGTGGGAAAACCCAAACTACAAGGCTCTAATTGAGGATGATGCAAACAATATCATTTCCTAATCTTCACATATCCTTTATCCGCACAAGTTATTTTGGAATTATTACAAGTTAAGCATATGCTTTTCTTATGACATCACATCTAATCATAGAGTACTACACTTGCATTTGCACATATGGAAACACTTAATTACAATGATGTGGAATCGCTAAAATGGGACTTTAGTTTTATGGTACTCATTTTCAATTATTATTACCTCCAATTTTTAAAGATTTGTGATTTAATCACATGCCCAAAACTAATCATCAAATTAATTGGAGCATCAGTTGACACACTTGAAGCATGTCTACAAATTACACATTTTCAAGTCATGGCTTTCACGCGACATTAAATCCTCAGCTAACAATTCCCAACTCACTAGTTCAGCTTGGCTACATTTCTCTAGTCCTAAATCAAGGCCTCAAATTCCTGCTTGACTTGTAGAAATTGTTGGCAACTACACTAGGGGAATATATGACATAGAGTGACATACTCAATTAGAAGTTGACGCAAATGAAGTTTCCATCTTTGCACACATCGATGATTATGTTTTGGACTGCATGTTTACACTACATAGCATACACATTCACAAAGCAGTGAAGGAATTTCTTGGTGATGAAATTACAACTTCTAGGGCTAAAAGGTTATTGTTTCCATCTTAGGTGATGTCAATATTTTTATCTAACACCATGCATGGAAATATTACAAAGTATACAATTGTTACATATTGTATATAACAAGATCATTGATAAGGATTTTCTCCGACTGGACAAATTTGAGCGGGCAGTTCAGAACTATAATTTTTGGAAAGGACATGGTCTCCTTGGGGGTTTTTTCCCTAGGCATTATATTCAGAACAATCATGCATATATACTTGTCTACGACAACATAAAATAGGATGCGGCTATCCTCCTGAAAGAATGCACCATCATACAAAAATTTGACATTCTAACATGCATAAAACCACATAAAAAGGCATAAACAAGACCATGGGATCCCCGACAAGAAAGGACACAAGTTCTTTCTTTTGACTGATGATGAGACATGTAGTAAAGTATGTGAAAGGTGAATTAGACCAAAAAAAAAATTAAACCATTCAGTCCAATGCACTGAAAAATCTAATTGCACAAGTAGACAGTAACCATGCAAAGGAGACTGGGAAGAAAGGACATGAAACAGACAGTTAGGTGTGGTGTAAAATGTTAGTGGTTACTACATCTAGTAATGGTGATAGGACAATGTCAGCAACAATTACATTTACAGTTACCTATTCTACAGATATAATGGCATGGAAAACACTGGTCAAACAACCTTCACTGAGCAGCTTAATAGAGGTCCCCTCCCTTAACAAATGCTATGTGGTCCCACCGAGAATAGTTGGCAAGTGGCAATCAGGTGTGATCCCATTGAGAGAAAAGACATGCACCTTGATGATTAAGGGATAGCGCAAACTATGAGTTCAAAAATGATCTAACGGTGAAGATATAAATGAGAAATTTTCATGTAAGGTACTTGGCCTATCACCGCAATCGGTCCACCATTTGATTAACCGCCCAAATAACCTTCACTGGGTGGCTTAACAGATGTTATGTGGTCCCCATTGACATTGACAACCATGGATAGGTGGCATTATGGTGTTATCCCTTAAGTAATTACTGAAGCTCTTTTAACATTTGCGAGATCATGCCTATTTGATGTGTGTCCCGATTCCTTTGACTTGAAACTCATAGAGACAGTAACCATGTGAAGGAGACTGCAAAGAAAGGACATGCAATAGACAGTTAGTTGTTGCATAAAATGTTAGGGGTTAGTGCATCTGGTAATGGTGACAGGACAATGTTAGGGACAGTTACATTTAAAGTTATGCAAACATGTCAAAAACACAGAACACTTGGGACAGTGCACATGTGCACTTACATTAGGGCATCATAAATGTAATTGTGCAAGCTATATCAATCGATTCACTGAAGCGAGACCAAACAAATAATGGTTACATATTCTACAGAGATGATGGCATGGAAAAAATTGCTGCATTCAAAAATTTTAAGACCGATGTAGAGATATTCATTTTTTATGGATGTTGTTAGGGATTTTTCTTGTAGGGTCAAACTTGGCAAGATATGGGCTTGATTCTCAGTTTAAAAGTGCTCCAAGCTTGCAAGAAAAGCCTAATTGATGAGGATTGGATAAGATCCTCCTTCTGCTTCGAGCTCCAATGGACTCAGGCGGGTATTGCCTATAAACAGGTTACTATATTTCAAGTAAGCTTTTGATTAGTGGATTTGGTCTTCACTGCCATGCTATTGTATTACTCAAATCTACTTCAATAAAAGATGATTCTGTAAACAGCTGAGAACAACCTGTTACAGAATATGACAAGGGAAATTACAAATGTAATAGCATGAACAATGGGATAAGGATGTGAATCCTTCTTCTTTTTATGAGTGCAACTCGAGGAAGGTTAACCTCTCAATTCGATTCTCTCTTCAAGGAATCAACAAATGTGAACTGGATCACTTTGATATAGTCCTTTCACAATGTGCATGAACTTAGAAACTGAAATGAAATGGTAATGAAATTTAGTGTTTGATGATTTAAAAGATAACTGCATCACAAACATCTAGCCAATGCCTATTCCATTGGGCAAAAGAGTCTGAATATAAATCCACAGGAAGATTTCAAGGAAATATAGTAGAATGCCTTACAAACTACCTGCAATCTGAATAGAATGCCTTACAATCTATTCTGTCACTCCTATATTGTAATCATCAAAATCTTAACAAAAATGTCTACTCTCTGTAACTGCATATGAGGATTTAATCCTTTCCTTGAAAGGAACTCATAATCAATTAAAATAGTTGCTTTACAACCAGTATGTTTTCAAATACCTTACAAGTTAAAACATACAAGAGCAAAACACAAAGTTAAGAGACAATAACAGGATAAGATAGAAATTATAGTGTGTTCTATTGAAAATGAACTTGCCCATTACATCCAAAGCTTGAAATTTTTGGAACTAGACACAAAACTGAGAAATTTTCTCTACAAAAAGATATTCAATATTCATCCTTTAGGGACATGCTCACAACAAAGCAGTCACAGGAACCCTCCAGAAACAGGAACAAGAACCTCTACACTTGAGAAAAGAAGGAGATAAATAGAAGAAGAAGAAACCCTAAAATCTCTGCTTGATCAACACCTCTCTGCTTGCAATCTAATCTCACTGTGTTCTCTCCTCTGAAAAAAATCTTCTCGAGCCCCTCAAAATCTAATAACATTCCTTACTTGCACAAAATCTGCTCATCTACTAGAATTTTGATTCATTCTATCCTTTATTTTCTGCAAAAGACAAGACATTACCTTTGCCGGACATGCCAAATCAAAAATGCATGGAGAAAAATCTCTGCAAAATCTGTCCCCGGATGAAAATGCCTTTACTGCTCTCATCTACTTGATCTGATCAAATTTTACCCACCGCCATCATCTTCGTCATCTTCTGGTGTTTTCAGAAATATATAATACTAATATATTTCGATAAAAACTGAACTTGCAGCACTAAAAACTTTGAGCAGCTCTCTGTCATAAAAAATTTTGAAATTATCCCAATGTCTGAACTTTGTAACTTTTTAAATCTTATATTTTTGGCTTTTTTCAATAGACTTCACCAGAAATCACCAAGTGGCATGCTCTGATTGGTTGCTCTAAACTGGTCTCATATGGAGACTTGGAGACTAGTCTCCAAGTCTCTTAATCATTTAAATCCTTTATGAGACTTGGAGACTACCTCTATCTAGAGATTGGAGACTAGTCTCCAAGTCTCTTAATCATTTCAAACCTTTATGAGACTTGGAGATTAGCTCTATTTGGAGACTTGGAGACTAGTCTCTTAATCATCCTCACTTAACCACTAGCATCATGAGACCTCGCGACCAGGCTAGTCTCCAGATCTCTGAACATTTTATGCTAACTGTCATCTTTCATGAGACTGGGCAACTGTGGCTCTCTGGATCTCTGAATGAATAGGCTCTAACCGCATGCATCTCCCAACCTTGCGACTAGCAATTATCTTCAGATTGCGGTGGTTATCTTCTTGCGACCTCACGACCTCGCAGTCTCTAAATCTCGGAATGATCTTCCTTAACCACCAATCATCATGAGACCTTGCGACTTCATGTTCCTCTACAAAATTTATCTTCCCGAGCATAGAAATTGAGGCAAGCACATGAGCAAACAAGCGTAGCTTCCAGCATTTGATTTACTTCATATGTGACTGTTCTTGTTTATAAACAACTCAAACTCAAATTTGCCCAGCAGGAGCAATGTGGGATTAAGTTCTGCAGTGTTTTTAAAGCTTTTCAAAATAATGTGTATAATGCCCAGCTGGCACACACCCCTAGGCAGGCCCACAAGGCTAAGGTGGCCACATAAGCCTCTCATCACTTACTTTACGTTCATATGGGGTGCCAGTGTATATAAATATCAAAAACTTCCCAATCCCAGTGAATGTGGGATAAAAGTCATGAAGGCTTTATGAATAATTTTGACAGTGCCTCACTCAGATGACTGTAACTCATGAATGCAGATGAATTTTTAAAATCGCTCTAGTGAGAATCTAGAGAACTAGCTTTGCGACAATATCTCCAAAACTCAGCCCGATCCAACGGTTCAAAAAAAAGTTATACCCTCCGCAAGATGACTATTTTTTCTTCTTCTGCAAATCCATGACTTCACAAATTCATGTTTGCAAAAACAAATCCATGGTGTAGATGGTATTTCCTTTAGCATCCTCCTTTCTTCAAAACATCCCTCTATCACATATTGGCTTCTCTTTACATGCTCAAAATGTGCCTCCATCCTTCACATTTTTTATGTAAGCATTCGACTCTCATGCAATGCTCACACACCAATCCTTATTTGTGTGTAGACACTAGCAGCAAGCACACCATCGAGCATCCTCCATGCATCAATAATCTTTATCCTTTGGGTCTCCTTTCACATTTATGCATTGGCATCCATTGCATAGAAAGTGCCTCCCTCTTATTTGCAATGCCATCATAAGAAGTCTTCATACAAAATCTTTGGATTCTCCAGCTGAGTATTTGAAGCACACACAAGAATTAGCTCCACTTCAAATTTGGCATCTTCAATTTCTATGATTAGCACTGTCTCTCCTATTTGATTTGGATCACAATCAATCTTCTGGTGCTTACCCAAAATGCCAAACTTTGGTAAATCTAGATCATAGCGTATCAAAACATTAATCATAATGTTCACCTTTTTCCATTTTACAATACTACCTACTAACACAACTGGCATCTAGAACTGGCCTAAAAAATAGACTAAAAGCCATCACAGGATCATGCCACTGGGAAGACAGGTTCACTTCTAACATGTTATCACACTCACGAAAGGAGATTTCCCAAAAAGATATAAGCCAGAAGATTTTAGCAATCAAACATGGCCACTTGAGAATTGGATCCCAATGTGCTGCCAAAATCACATAAGTTGCCTCCAGAACCGGCCTTAGAAAACTGACCCATAATCACCTGACCCGACCCCGACACTGAACATGCATGAACTTTGACCCACATTCTAATACTTTGCAAAACGGCACTTCATGACTGCAACCGGATCAAAAGATATTAATGTGTAAACTTGCCCAGTTCAAATTATTCCTGCAACAAACTTGTGAGAAAATGATTTTAATCGCCGTAATTGATTTTTAAAGGCAGACAAATGGATTGGCAGGGGGCTCAAATTGGGACTGGGGTTAGTACTCCAACTTTGCAAGACAACGCAAAAATAATTTCATCAAAAGAGTCAACTGGTCAAAATTTATTCACTGGCAAAGTAGGGCATTTGGATTCTGGGAAAACACACTCTGCAGAACTGAACACATTTTGCAAAAATTGCAAATGGATTGAGCCTAGAAACTTGGTCAAACAGATTAGTCATGGTTCTGAATTTGGCACAATTGGAGTAAAACATGATTGCAACATGACCCAAAAATTATTTTTCTCATCAGATCACACAAGTGTCTTTTACACACTGTCAAATATAGCCCTTAAAACTTCTAAACTTCTGGGTTTCAGCAAAATAGTGAAAACTGGAAATGGATTTGGCTTTGAAAAGTACTGAAACAGATTCACCAGGGGCTAAAATCAGACAGACCAGAAGAGGAACATGCCTAAAATATAGATCTATTATTAATTCTTCTTGACCAATCACCAGGTATTAGATACAACTTGACAAACAGGGCTTCCGATAATTGTTGAACAAGTGCATTATGCAATTATGAGAAAACACGTCCGAAAGGGGAAACACAAAACCTATCAAAACTTGCCACTGTGACCTAAAATCAGGAACATAGGTCAACTGGAGTACACTAAAGATGCCCCCACTCTTGGATTTTCATGACACTCATTAGAATTCAAGTTATTCAACCCTCAACTGGCCCTTCCCGGTGAATTTCACACTCCGCAATTTTTTGATTTAGATACCTCCTAGAAATGAACTGATGCAAACCCATTTCAATACTCGAAATGAAGGCTCAAATTGACTCATTGGGACATATGCAAGGTGTAGGACATTTAATTCTAATGATAGCACCTAAAAACCACCCGATCCATATATGCACTTTTATACCAAATAGAGCACTTAACAAGCAATTAACATGGTACTCAAAAATCCATGTTGCATTTTTTCATCCCAACAATGGCTTTGACTATGGATGCATGCCCCATGTGGGCATGCAAAGAACTTTCAAAATCTCATGGTTGAAGCAGACCACCCTGAAACATCAAATCTAGATTTTTCCTTCTCTTTTCACCTTTCCAAACATCTCTTTTCAAAAAATGGGAACCTCTACTGAAAGCAAACACAAAACTGAAAGCAAAGCAACTATACATATCGGGAAATTATTTACAAGAGGCTCAAAGCCTCAAACTGGATTCAACTCTTACCTCTGTCAAATAGATGATTCTCATCTCCATGTATCAGAGGTAAACTAAAATTATTGCTTCCATGTGTTTGATCAAAAACACTACCACTTTGCTTCAACATATCAAATGAAAAATAATCATCAGACTCATTATCACTTGGTAAAATAGAGTCACTAAAATACTATGAATGCTGATCACTGTTTGATATCAAAACATCACACCCTTGACCATTTCTGACAAGCTGAAAAAGTAAACATTATGGCTTCTTTTCATAGATGAAATCAAACACCTCATGAACATTGGTTTGCAACAAACCATAAGCTTCATTCACAATACTGGTTTGCAAACTAGGATGGAATTCTTACACACAAACATTTGATTGCATAAGACCTGATATAGCTTGTTGATCAGAGCTTTTACAAGCATCCTCTAAATCTGAAAATGCATCATCAAATAACAATTCATTTGTCATTGGAAAATCTGAAAACACACATGTAGTTTTCTTACTCTCCTCAAGAGAGTAATCAACACTCTGACGTACACAAGAATCATCCATATCAAACTCATCAAAATCTGAATCCACAACAGCATATGAGTCATCATATTCATCATACTTAACAAAATCAAATTTTTTCCAATCATATGCATTTCCATCTTGCACATTGTTTGCCTCAGAAGTAGGAAAAAGAAAATCAGTATAAGTTTCATACTTGCATCCACTTGCATGTCTTCATTATCAAACCATATATCAACCGGGCACTGCAAAATAGGGTCTACATTTGGTGCATACCTCTGAAAATCAGTAGCTAGTAGTTCTGATATTTCTTCACTGCTCAGTGAACTTTGGACTTTACTTTCATTGGTTTTAACCTCTTCTTTGTTGTTGCAAATATCTTGTTCATTGGGAACAAAGATTGAAGTCTCTCGGCTCACACTATTTTGAACAAAAGGAGTCATCACAGTTACTCTCATCCGCATAATAATTGCTCTCTTGCTGATCACAAAACTCCTCCCTATTCTGAGAATAGAAGTCTGTCCTACCATGCTGATAATAAAACACATCTTTGAATCCAATGGAAACATCTGCAATTAGGTTTTCATCTTTAACATCTTGATATTCATCTACTTCACTATCAGCATCATAGTCAGCATTTTCATCACAGCTAGAGTCAGCATCACTAATATTTTCAGATTTATATTCTTCAAACTCATTTATCCATTTTTTGACAAGTTCAATACCTTCCTCTTTACACCTTGCAGACCATTCTACTGACTCAGGCATATAAAGTTCTAAGAATAAATGAAAATATGCAAACTCTTGGATTTCCATTCCTTTTGGCAACTTATCATATGCATTGGAAAACTTCTCATAAAACACATATATGGATTCTTCACTTATTTCTCCTACATGTCTTTTCAAAAATATCAGAACTTGGACATGTATTTTCTGACTCAACAATGCAATATCCTTTTGAATTTCTTCAAGATCTACTGGACAACTTTCAGATACAGAAAACATATCCTGATCTACTGGACCTAGAATCTCCATTGCATTATTTATCAACAATACATCTTCTTCATTCGCAAAGACTTTTATCTGATTATGCAATCACTTGACATAGAATCATACCATACTTCTGAATATGATGATTTGAAAAATGTGAAACCAGAAGTATGACCAAAGACTTTGAATCTATATTCCTTCTTTTAGTGACTTCTTCACTTAGTAAGGAAACAATTTATTTCATAAAACTTTGAGGAATACCTGGGAAAATCCTTTTGTTACTGTCCTTCCGAACCTTTTCCTATTTTTGTCTTCAACCATTGAATCTTTCAAGCATCCACCAGATCCTTGCTGCAAGTGTTCCCAACTAATCATAAACTTTCCTTCATCTAAGTGCACACTGGTGTAGAGATCTTTCAGAGTCGCCACTCACTACTGTGAGCATGTATAGAACTTGGGTTTTAACAAAGACAACAGACTTTCAGCAAGTCAATAGGATTTGACACATTTCTTCACCAAGAAGATATTCAGAAACTTCTTTTAATAACAATAACAACTAGGCTAGTAAATATGATCTGAAGGACTTTCAGATTTACAAAGATTTTATAACACTTTCCTCAACTGGATATGGCAGACAACTGGATTTATAAACAAACAGGCCAGGAGTTAAACTCAACTTGGAACCTATGTCACTTGTCTGATTGTAAAACTAATCCCCAACAGAGTTGCCAATTTGTTAGGGATTTTTCTTGTAGGGTCAAACTTGGCAAGATATGGGCTTGATTCTCAATTTAAAAGGGCTCCAAGCTTGCAAGAAAAGCCTAATTGATGAGGATTGGATAAGATCATCCTTCTGCTTCAAGCTCCACAAGACTCAGGTGGGTATTGCCTATAAATAGGTTACTATATTTCAAGTAAGCTTTTGATTAGTGGATTTGGTCTTCACTGCCATGCTATTGTATTACTCAAATCTACTTCAATAAAAGATGATTCTGTAAATAGCTGAGAACAACCTGTTACAAAATATGACAAGGGAAATTACAAATGTAATAGCATGAACAATGGGATAAGAATGTGAATCCTTCTTTTTATGAGTGCAACTCGAGG
This sequence comes from Chamaecyparis obtusa, assembly GCA_027943335.1. Taxonomy (NCBI): domain Eukaryota; kingdom Viridiplantae; phylum Streptophyta; class Pinopsida; order Cupressales; family Cupressaceae; genus Chamaecyparis; species Chamaecyparis obtusa. The sequence goes on along the minus strand of BSBK01004234.1, from coordinate 248,256 downwards.
AAGGTTAACCTCTCAATTCGATTCTCTCTTCAAGGAATCAACAAATGTGAACTAGATCACTTGGATACAGTCCTTTCACAATGTGCATGAACTTAGAAACTGAAATGAAATGGTAATGAAATTTAGTGTTTCATAATTTAAAAGATAACTGCATCACAAACATCTAGTCAGTGCCTATTCCATTGGGCAAAAGAGTCTGAATATAAATCCATAGGAAGATTTCAAGGAAATATAGTAGAATGCCTTACAAACTACCTGCAATCTGAATAGAATGTCTTACAATCTATTCTGTCACTCCTATATTGTAATCATCAAAATCTTAACAAAAATGTCTACTCTCTGTAACTGCATATGAGGATTTAATCCTTTCCTTGAAAGGAACTCATAATCAATTAAAATAGTTGCCTTACAACCAGTATGTTTTCAAATGCCTTACAAGTTAAAACATACAAGAGCAAAACACAAATTTAAGAGACAATAACAGGATAAGATAGAAATTGCAGTGTGTTCTATTGAAAATGAACCTGCCCATTACATCCAAAGCTTGAAATTTTTGGAACTAGACACAGAACTGAGAAATTTTCTCTACAAAAAGATATTCAATATTCATCCTTTAGGGACATGCTCACAACAAAGCAGTCACAGGAACCCTCCAGAAATAGGAACAGGAACCTCTACACTTGAGAAAAGAAGGAGATAAATAGAAGAAGAAGAAACCCTAAAATCTCTGCTTGATCAACACTTGTCTGCTTGCAATCTGATCTCACTGTCTTCTCTCTGAAAAAGATCTTCTCAAGCCCCTCAAAAACTGATAACATTCCTTGCTTGCACAAAATCTACTCATCTACTAGAATTCTGATTCATTCTATCCTTTATTTTCTGCAAAAGACAAGACATTCCCTCTGCCAGACATGCCAAATAAAAAATGCATGGAGAAAAATCTCTGCAAAATCTGTCCCCAGATGCAAATGCCTTTACTGCTCTCATCTACTTGATATGAACAGATTTTACCCACCGCCATCATCTCCATCATCTTCTGGCACTTTCAGAAATATATAATATTGATATATTTCGATAAAAAATGAACTTGCAGCACTAAAAACTTTAAGCAACTCTCTGTCATAAAAAATTTCAAAATTATCCCAATGTCTGAACTTTGTAACTTTTTAAATCTTATATTTTTGGCTTTTTTCCAAAGACTTCACCAGAAATCACCAAGTGGCATGCTCTGATTGGTTGTTCTAAACTGGTCTCATCTCGAGTCTCTTAATCATTTAAATCCTTTATGAGACTTGGAGACTACCTCTATCTAGAGACTTGGAGACTAGTCTCCAAGTCTCTTAATCATTTCAAACCTTTATGAGACTTGGAGATTAGCTTTATTTGGAGACTTGGAGACTAGTCTCCAATTCTCTTAATCATCCTCACTTAACCACTAGCATCATGAGACCTCGCGACCAGGCTAGTCTCCAGATCTCTGAACATTTTATGCTAATCGTCATCTTTCATGAGACTGGGTGACTATGAGTGTCTGGATCTCTGAATGAATAGGCTCTAACCGCATGCATCTCCTGACCTCGTGACTAGCAGTTATCTCCAGATAGCGGCGGTTATCTTCTCGCGACCTCACGACCTCGCAGTCTCTAAATCTCAAAATGATCTTCCTTAACGGCCAATCATCATGAGACCTCGCGACTTCATGTTCGTCTGCAAAATTTATCTTCCTGGGCACAAAAATTGAGGCAGGCACATGAGCAGACAAGCATAGCTTCCAGCATTTGATTTACTTCATATTTGACTATTCTTGTTTATAAACAACTCAAATTTGCTGAGCAGGAACAATGTGGGATTAAGTTCTACAGTGTTTTTAAAGCTTTTCAAAATACTAGTGCCCAGCTAGCACACACCCCTAGGCGGGCCCACAAGGCTGAGGTGGCCACATAAGCCTCTCATCACTTATTTTAAATTTATATGGGGTGCCAGTGTATATAAATATCAAAAACTTCTCAATCCCAGTGAATGTGGGATAAAAGTCATGAAGGCTTTATGAATAATTTTGACAATGCCTCACTCAGATGACTGTAACTCACAAATGCAGATGAATTTTTAAAATCACTCCAGTGATAATCTAGAGAACTAGCATTGCGACAACATATCTGAAACTCAGCCTGATCCAACGGTTCAAAACAAAGTTATACCCTCCGTAAGATGACTATTTTTTCTTCTTCTGCAAATCCATGACTTCACAAATTCGTGTTTGCAAAAACAAATCCATGGTGTGGATGGTATTTCCTTTAGCATCCTCCTTTCTTCAAAACATCCCTCTATCACATATTAGCTTCTCTTTACTTGCTCAAAACGTGCCTCCATCCTTCACATTTTTTATGTAAGCATTCGACTCTCATGCAATGCTCACACACCAATCCTTATTTGTGTGTAGACACCGGCAGCAAGCACATCATCGAGCATCCTCCATGCATCAATAATCTTTATCCTTTGGGTCTCCTTTCACATTTATGCATTGGCATCCATTGCATATAATGTGCCTCCCTCTTATTTTCAATGCCATCATAAGAAGTCTTCATACAAAATCTTTGGATTCTCCAGCTGAGTATTTGAAGCACACACAAGAATTAGCTCCACTTCAAATTCGGCATCTTCAATTTCTATGATTAGCACTGTCTCTCCTATTTGATTTGGATCACAATCAATCTTCTGGTGCTTACCCAAAATGCCAAACTTTGGTAAATCTAGATCATAGCATATCAAAACATTAATCATAATGTTCACCTTTTTCCATTTTACAATATTGCCTACTAACACAACTGGCATCTAGAACTGGCCTAAAAAACTGACTAAAAGCCATCACAGGATCATGCCACTAGGAAGACAGGTTCACTTCTAACATGTTATCACACTCACCAAAGGAGATTGCCCAGAAAGATATAAGCCAGAAGATTTTAGCAATCAAACATGGCCACTTGAGAATTGAATCCCAATGTGCTACCAAAATCACATAAGTTGCCTCTGGAACCGACCTTAGAAAACTGACCCATAATCACCTGACCCGGCCCCGACACTGAACATGCATGAAATTTGACCCACATTCTAATACTTTGCAAAACGGCACTTCATGACTGCAACCGGATCAAAAGATATTAATGTGTAAACTTGCCCAGTTCAAATTATTCCTGCAACAAACTTGTGAGAAAATGATTTTAATCGCCGTAATTGATTTTTCAAGGCAGACAAATGGATTGGCAGGGGGCCCAAATTGGGATTGGGGTTAGTACTCCAACTTTGCAAGACAACACAAAAAGAATTTCATCAAAAGAGTCAACTGGTCAAAATTTATTCACTGGCAAAGTAGGGCATTTGGATTCTGGGAAAACACACTCTGCAGAACTGAACACATTTTGCGAAAATTGCATATGGAATGAGCCTGGAAACTTGGTCAAACGGATTAGTCATGGTTCTAGATTTGGCACGGTGGGAGTAAAATATGATTGCAACATGATCCAAAAATTATCTTTCTCATCGGATCACACAATTGTCTTTTACACACTATCAAATATGGCCCTTAAAACTTCTGGACTTCTAGGTTTCAGCAAAACAGTGAAAACTGGAAATGGATTTGGCTTTGAAAAGTACTGAAACGGATTCACCAGGGGCTAAAAATGGAGAGACGAGATGAGGAACATTCCTAAAATATATATCTATTATTAATTCTTCTTGACCAATCATCGGGTATCAGAGACAACTTGACAAACAGGGCTTCCGGGAATTGTTGAACAAGTGCATTATGCAATTATGAGAAAACACGTCCGGAAGGGGAAACACAAGACCTATCAAAACTTGCCACTGTGACCTAAAATCAGGAACATAGGTCAACTAGAGTACACTAAAGATGCCTCCACTCTTGAATTTTCATGACACTCATTAGAATTCAAGTTATTCAACCCTCAACTGGCCCTTCCCGGTGAATTTCACACTCGGCAATTTTCTGATTTAGATACCTCCTAGAAATGAACTGATGCAAACCCATTTCAATACTCAAACTAAAGGCTCAAATTGACTCACTGGGACATATGCAAGATGCAGAACATTTAATTCTGATGATAGGACCTAAAAACCACCCGATCCATATATGCACCTTTATACCAAATAGAGCACTTAACAAGCAATTAACATGGTACTCAAAAATCCATGTTGCATTTTTTCATCCCAACAGATGCAACCGAATGTTACAGTGGTTAGTTACCGGGCCTATGTGACATTAACCAGCCAAATAACCTTAACCTTCACCTTAACAAATGTTACCGTGGACAGGTGGCAATGAGGCACGATCCCGTTAAGATAATAGAAGTTCACCTTAAGGATTAAGGGATAGCTGCAACCGTGAGTGTCGAGATATTGCTAGGTGGTCCCCATTCACAACCACAAATAGGTGGTTTTATGGCGTTATCATTTGAAATACTTACTGAAGCTCTTTCAACATTCACGGGATCACACCTATTTGACGCGTGTCCTGATTCCTTTGCCGACGACATAGAAAGCAGATGGTTTTTTTTATCGACACCGCACTTGCGAACTTGTGCACTTGCGCACTTGTGCACTTGTAATCGAAAACATGTAACATTTTCCATAATCACTCATGCGCACCTAGAAAGGAAAACATGTGGCAATGGGGCACGATCTTGTTAAGATAATAGACATTCATCTTGAAGATTAAGGGATAGCGCCAACCATGAGATCAAAAATGAGTTAACGATCAAGATATTGCTAGGTGGTCCCCATTCACAACCGCGGACAGGTGGCATTATGGCGTTATCCCTAGAAGTACTTACTGAAGCCCTTTCAACCTTCGCGGGATTACGTGTGTCCTGATTCCTTTTTCGGCAACACAGAAAGCAAACAATTTATTTTATCGACATCGCATTTACGTGATTACGTGCTTGCACACATATAAATTAAAACACATAACATTTTCTATAATCACTCATGCACACCTAGAAAGGAAAACACATAATAGTTTTGGCCCAAATTGCCGCGGGAAAAGGATGAGGGAATTAATTGCCACCAACTCACTTGTCATGCGTCTTCATTTTCATTTAATGCAGTCAATAAATGAAGTCTTGAGGAAGTTTTCCTTATAATTTACAGATTACTTCACTTTTAAGTAAGTTACCACTATTAATAGGATTACTTACTCCAAAGTTAATAGTCATTCATCCTTTCGAAAGATCTTTGGGTTTTCTATCAAGTTAATAGTGGTTCATCCTTTCGAAAGATCTATGGGTTTTCTGTCAAGTTAATAGTGGTTCATCCTTTCGAAAGATCTCTGGGTTTTCTATCAAGTTAATAGTGCTTCATCCTTTCAAAAGATCTCAGCATTTTCTGTCAAGTTAATAGTAGTTTTTCTAATTGAAAGGACTCTGTGATTTATGTTAAGTTAATAGTAGTTTGTCTATTTCAAAGGGGAAAAGAACCTTCCATTTTTATGTGAAATGTAGTAGTTTGTCCGTTTGGAAGGGGAAAAGTTCTCTACGTTTGCTTTGAAGAGGGCTTGAGTAGGAGATGAAAAATATTATGTATTTTCAGCTGAATTTATAAAATAGAAGAGAAGCCCACAATAGGTATGTTGTACATATAAATTTTTTAATCAGCATTTATATTTATTTGTATTTGTGTTGTTCTTTTGGGAGTTACAGTACGTCCTTACAGTAGTTTGTCTAAATAGTTTTAAAAATATGATTTGTTTTGGGTTTTGAACATTAGCATGTATTCATGTCACATTACTATAGACTTATTGTTTTAATAGTTAATGGATTTTTTTTAAATGTAAATTATCATTTTACCGTAGAGTTAATGTTTGAGTGGCTCAAGATTGACCTTGATCAATCATGTAATGTACAAGAATGAACCTAAAATTTAAATCATTAAATTGAAATTCAAATGTCCCTATGCATTTCTACTACTATGTATGGATTCACATAGCACACATTTGTATGGCGTGTTGTTATGTCATAGTATTTAAAGACCTTCAATGTACCATTAATTAATATGTTTGATTTGTGGCTGAATTTTTAAAATAGAAGAGAAGCCCACAACAGGTGTGTTGTACATATAAATTTTTTAAGCAACATTTATATTTATTTGTATTTGTGTGAATTTTTTGGGAGTTACAGTACGTCCTTACGGTAGTTTGTCTGGATAGTTTTAAAAATATGATTTGTTTTGGGTTTTGAACATTAGTATGTATTCATGTCACATTACTATATAATTATTATTTTAACTTTTAATGGATTTGGGTTTTGATTGGGTTGGGTTGTAGATTCACAAGGAGCACCAAAAATATTGTAGTTATAGGCATTGGGTGTCCATGGAAAAAAAAATCCAGTCTGGCTATGAATGTGTAGGGTATGGCTGCTCCTTGAATGACCATGCAAAAACACACAACGAAATGCCAAAATGTTCAAAAATACTCAGTAGTTTCCCTATGTAGTCATGCACAAAAAAAACAAAAATGATTGGAATGGTGAAAATAGAGAATAGTGCGTAGCCCTATGCACTTTGCCTTTCATCCATGTTATATTTAATTGATGTTGCGCGATTGAAAAACAACATTTGTACGCCAACATAGGTAAGTAGTGAAAGCAATAATTTCTCGTATCAGTATAAGCCCTTGGCCAACTAATCATATATTTGGGTAACCTTTTGGGCTTAGAAAAACATGCTAAGAGCACAAGACTTGATTGTGAATGCAAGACACAATGGAATGTTGATTTCACCTTGCAACTAGGCCTAATTAGCCTATGGTTTTCACTACAGGTACCTCTTTCGTCCACCCAAATCCAAATCCAATGCTTGGATCATGTGAGGATATATCTAAGACTACAAAATACCAAGTCGCGGGGCTTGATGATTCTCCAGTAGCAAATTGTGTGGATTGGTGTCATAATTAAGAAGGTGCACACATGGGTATGTACACATAGGGCATCAATATAAATCCACTTCCCTGCAAGTTGAGGACCTACACCTGAAAATTCTTAAAGAACATATCAAAAACATGAATTCCACCAAGGGCCATCAAATTCCCATGGTGGAATTGGAAATTATCCACAATTTTTGTGAAACCCTGGTTCAAGGTGCTTAATCCGAAAAACCAGGAATCAAACTTGAATAACTTTCAACTCTAAGGGGAACCGAACATGAAATCAAGAACTAATGAAACCAAAACTCTGGTGCAACTGAAAATATTGGCCTTTCATGCTCAGTCATTCGTACACGACCGTACGAATTTTCTGATACTCAGAATTGCAAGAAAATAGTTATATTTTATATTGATTTCGAATGCCAAATTACATCATATTACCTTCCACCCGCTTGTTAGGGCTTATGAAGGTCTTTCCAAATGGTTAAATACCAATTTTTAAACTATGTAGTCATTGGGAAGTTAGTTACAATCTTTGGCAAAGGTTGTCAAAGTTGCTCGACAACTTTAGTACTTTTGTTGCAACATTTTGCAACTTTTTATGCTAGGTGACCAAACTTGGTCCAAACCTAGATCTAATGATCCAACATGGATCCAAACCATTAAATCAAAAAAATAGCAAAATCATAAGGTTTTAGGCCCTTTGACCATCTTTGACTATAGTTGACCAAGGGCTTATACTTGTGGCAATCCTGGAACTAGGTCTTACAATTTGGTGTAGATGCCTAAATGATAGATGTAACCTAATCTAGAAGTTCCTAGGACTTTGATGAAGAATTATTTATTGTCGATGCTCCTGCATCAAATTTTATCCCTATAGAAGTCATGTGCATAACATTGTCCATCGGGAGTGGCCGCAAAGCTTACATCGAGGTAATTGCGATGTACAATATAGAAAATAGTTGAAGTTTTCGAATGCGTATTTGTGCACTAAAAAAAATTGTGCATCTTAAGTTGAATTGTGCAAGTGGTGGCTAATGTCCATAGAAAATGCACCAAAGACAATAAAAAGATGATAAACTTTTTTTTATCCAACTTGCGAAAACACAGTGTTGGTGTAAATTTACTGAAAATGGTTTATGTTTTCATTTTTTTTGAAATTTTGTCAACCTTGCATTCTATAAGGAGCTTAGACACATCTGTTATGTTTTTTGAAAACCCCTTATTGTTGTCAATGAACCACATATTTTGTTTTTTGATAGTTTTTATTAGCACTTTATAGTGATGGGGAGAAAATGCAAGTGGCACTTGCTTGCACAACTTGAAGTGCAAGATGGAGGTGGTGGTGTGCATCCTTTCTCATCTAATGAAATTGATTGGAGTCCAATTGGTGTGGAAGATGATGAGGTGACAGACTTGTGTGCCACAATTCTAGTAAATAGAATTGAGGCTTTTGTCGCAAGGGAGTCAAAGAGGGAAGGCATGGAATGTGCATTTGTTCATGTGAAGCACATAAAGCACAGGAATGAAGAGTACAGAGAAAACACAACAAAGATATATTTTGCATGAGTAGAAACAATCATCATTATAATCATGATCACAAATTGTCATAATTCATTTAATGTTTACAGTAGGACTCTCTTTATGTGTAGTTATTGGTGTTCATTTGGGCTAGATGATAAGAGGAACAATGCACAGCTAGAGAAATGCATCTGTCACTTTATAAAGAAAAGGGGTTGTCAGTGCCACTTCAACATTAAGGTTATGTTTGGTAGACCGGACGTGGCTATTTTGAGTTTCACTAAAATGTTTCACATAGATGTGGATGGTATAGATTGTCATGGTGTAAATGATCCAATCAATGAGCCACGTTCTGAGTTTGCACCTCACCTTTCTACGGAATGCAAGGCTTACATAGAGGACCTACTGGCAATGGATGTTAGTGTGGATGCTGTCATGGACAGACATCTGACTGATCCATATTTTTTGGGTATGTTGCAGAGGAGAGATACCTTCTTGATGTGGAAAGATGTAATGAATGCATGGAGAAGAGTGAAGTCTAGTTGAGCCCAAAGACATGTTCATGACCCCACTAGTATCCTTAAATGGAAACAATTGGATCAAAATAATTTCTTCTATTGGTAGTAGCCATAGAATGATGGGACTCCTTTCATTATGGGTATACAAACCCCATGGATGCTTGATATGATGGTTTGACACTCACACAATTCTATAATCTCCATGGATTCGACATTTTCCACCAACAAATATTGGGTGAGACATCTACAATCATGCTTGGAGTGAGTAGTGAAAAGTCTTTCCTATTCATTAGATGTCATTAAAATATTGTAGTCATCATTGTTGTGTTTACCACGTGCAGTATCAGCTGTACTCATTGGTCGTGTTTGACAAGCAACAACCTGGGTTTCCTATTGCATGGATCATGTCCTCTCATAACACAATCGAGGACATCGAAGGGTGGCTATCTATTATTTGTAGATGAGGAAAGGAGGCTAGAAATGGGTGGATGGTGAATGCTTTCTTGATTGATGATGCCAACGCTGAGATATAGGCCATTCAATAAGTTCTTTATCTCTTTGTTTGACCAGCCATTTCTACTAGCATTTCAACTCCATATGGAATTATGTTTACCCAATTTTTGAATACTGACCCCAGTCATCCTCCTATTCATGTGCACCAGGGAATCTTTTCAATGTCGTGTCATTCTATGCACTTGGCACGTGCGTCGAGCATGGCTGAAGAATGTGCAGAAGTATGCATCAAAAGATCGAGCGAAGGCAATGTTTCAACACCTTGGCACGATAATGATGACAATGGGTGAGAGTGAGGAAATCACTCATAGGTTATTATATGAGTTTTTTGTTGAGTTTTCTGATCAGCTGCAATTTCTAGACTATTTGTTTAGGACATGGTGTCAAGGGGACGGCCGTATAAGTAAGAGATCTTTGTCTTTTTGTGCAACCATTTTTGTATTTTGCAATACTTGTCCTATTAATTACAGTGCATTTCCTCATTGTACACACAAAAATATGGGCAAAAAGCTCTAGAGTCTTCCCACATACAAATCAGGACACAAATGCCACCATAGAATCATACCATTGCACGTTGAAGATGTGGTACCTTTGTGACCGTCAAAAAAAATGTACACATTGGATGGATCATCTATACTTCACCCTCATTTACAAGATGGAACCATTCTATAGGCAAAAGGAGAAGTTACAAGATGTTGGTTTCATCAAGAACAACGGGGTGCAAAGTTTGGAAAAAAGTATAGAGAAGGCAAAGGCAATTCCTGATGACGACTGCTTTCTTGATGAAAGTAGACTAGGATTCTACTTTGTGAGAAGCCAAATGTCATGTACTTTTTATTTGGTCAGACCTTGTGGTGATCACGGTTATGTGTGTGATTGTCCTTAGGCCCTACAGGGAAATACATGCAAGCACGCATTGAAGGTTTCAGCCATGACTATAGGACGCATTAGTGGCAAGTGTATGTTTTGTGGCCATTTACTCTTTAGTCAAATGATGTAATTTTGGTATGTATTTGTGCATTCATTGATTGCCTGTAAAATGAATTTGTGAATGCAGCTGATATCCACATGGAGAATGATTTTGTGACATTAGAGACAGATAGTTCTCCACCTCATATGGGCATGGAGGACGCATAACAGGGTGCATGTAGTTCAGACTTCCCTGAAAGGGAAGTTGATGTTCAATCACCTATCTAGATAATGGATCAATGGAATGAATTGATCGAGTTGTTGAAGTTAGTGATGAAAATGAAGCCACAGATAGATGACCAAGCGAAAGCATTCTTAGAATGTGTAGGCCATTTTCTTATCGATCTAGACCAGTCCAGGGCCATGCCATTCAGCCTGACTCCCAACACAAATCCATCTACAATGAGCACAATTCGGATGCATCCATGGTTTAGTGCTAGTAGGGTTCCCATCCCTCGGAGGTGACAATGCACACGTGGTTCTAACAATGACCAATTGAATGAAGTCTATCCTTCATAGTCATTTGTGTTTCCCACTGGTGGCACCAGGAGGGGGAGGTCTAAGAAGGATCCCTTACATTTTGCAGAACACGGTTGGCATGCTTTGTCTACTCCAACAATCATTGGTGAGCACTTAATATTTTGAAAAACACGTTCTTTGGGAATGGTTGACACTTGACAACATTGGATCTTTTTATTTTGCTATTCATTTTTATTGGCAGTCTTCAAACTTAATCAGCAATTGTTTCTTATGTTTTGCAACCACCACCAGTAGCTACCTCGAGGAATCATCGACGGAGATTATCTTATGATGGTGCCAGTGGTGGCGAAGTTTCCCATGGTGGTGCTAATTAGTTCGCATGCAGAAGATTTTGTTCACCTATTCTTTGCTAAGGTTTTTAATTGGTAATGACCCATGTGGTACACAGGTTTCACAAGAAATAGGAAAAACAAGAAAATAATTATTGGTGTAACTATCTACCTTTTCACAAGCTCAATATATAGAACCCTGATTTTAAACCTAGCTAACTCCTTACTTATATTAAATCCAAATAAAATGACCCTTGAAATCTAACAATTAACTTAACCCTAATCCTAATACAATTAACTTATAACCAATATTATGAAAAAAGTTGAGAAAGTCTAGGATTTAAGGGATCACAGTACAAATATATTATTTCTCTGTATTTGTTGTCTTCACATTGAATTATCAATTTGATGACCTTTTATATGGTACATTTTTTATATATCTATTGGAAATTAACATGATTTTTGTAACATACTTGTTAGTTTTTGGCAAGTGCAGAAACTCTTCCATTCAGCTATTGCTCACTTGTATTGGTAAGAGATGAACACATTAACAGAAGCACAGGGCAGGAGGTATTGTCTTCCAGCCATAATACCTTTAAAGATGTTTATAGTTTATAAACATATGTATGTTTTTGTTGATCATTTTAATTATTTGTTTTTTCGCTATGCACATCCTTAAATGATGTTGACTGTTGTAATATGCAGGTTTATGGCATTTTGTGTTAGAATGTTTCCAGCAGTTCACATATTTATTGAACTACCCGTCGAGATTCGCGAGATGATCATGTTGCATTTCATTGAAGCGGACTCTATCTAGAGGGGGTGGAGATGGTTGTTTTTCTAGATGGCGGGGGCAATCACCATTTGTCAATTGCAATAAATGTGTGGAGATTTTATCTCTCATATCTAGTTGACCAACCAACTATGGTGGATGAAGCAAGTCAAATTTGGTCTACAATGATGCACTAGCCGGGATGTTTGCCAAGGGTTGCAATCCTATGCAACATGGTAGAGACTGCCAACAGGCGAGAGGGCCAGCTCCTGTTGCACAGTGACTTCATCTATGTCGTATGTACACTTTTCCTGGGTAATCTAATTTTCTTGGACTGCATAGAAGGGTTCAGGACATGGTGAAGTCAGAGTCCACCTCTGAGATTTTGAAGGATCGCTTTGCGATGGCCAAGCCTAGAAAGCTGATTTTATCAGAATGAATTTTCATGAACATATACATGTTTCATATTGATGATTTGCATCATGTGTATTTTAAACTGACAAATGACTCTGCCAAAAAAGTAGTGTGCTTTGGGCATTTATGTAATTGTGTTTCTGTATTTTCTAAGATTTTAGTGCATTTTATATGGAGCTCAACCAGTCCCATGTTAATGTTTCAGTTGTCTATGGACAAATGATTGCGTACGCCATATTTGCTCCCCCATTTTGTCAGCACTTTATGTTTCTGCCGATGGTAATAGACAATGTTTTGTACTCGCACTTGATTACATAATGTGTTGTACCAGTCACCCATTCTCCCACCACTTCTCATTGGTGATGTTGTAAAAGGACAATTTTTGGTAGTTGGACTTGAATATGTAATATATTCTACAAGGGTTTTATACTTAGTTTTTTATCAATGAAATACGTTGTTTCATGTGTTGTCCTTAAATAAAACTAACCATTACAAGAAATTGAGAAATAGGTAGCATGTTTATTTATGTTGATAGCAACAATGGATAGGAAAGGACAATATGAGGACGTGTATATTTTGACGTAAAGATATCGTAAAACACACAGAAGTTTTACACTCATGTTTTTGACATAAAAAGCATTGAGCTTGAATGTATAAGTATTGCACTCATGTTTTAAACATAAAAAGTAGACTTAACAATTATCTTATTTTATATATTTTTGAAATATAAGATGAATGGGCTATTGTCAAAATTCATCAGTATTGTATTTATGTTCTTTTTATCCAAGAAATTTGGTTTTCACATATCAGGGTCCTTGCAGAGTCTCACTAATAGGAACAAAATCTAAAGCAAGGAAAATAATTTATTTTCATAAACTAAGAGGCGAGAGCCATAAATTTTATTTTATTTTTATAAATTGAAAAGTACAAACTCCATTCTTTGCAGGCACTGGTAGGAAAGAATGGAGTTACAAATACCTCCAGTGTTGCCCGGTGTTGGTTCCCACTTTTTCCCCCACTGTCAGGTTTACACTATGATGACAAACTGGTTAGTAACTGCTCCAAAGTCTAACATGAAAAAGTGCAAATTGATGAGGACTGAAGACATCCTCCTTCTTCTTTGAGCTCCACATCTCTTAGGCTGGTACTTCCTTATGTGCACACTCATGACTCTTCTTGATGAACGAAAGGCCTACAGATATATTATTATGGAATAGCTTTCAGACCCCTATATGTATCATGTACCCCAATGAAACCATAACCTTATGCAATAGTACTACTTTCATAGAATGAATCTAAAAACTAGAATGAACCTCCTACTACCTACTACCAACATGAAAGGAAAACTATTTCATTTGAATGAGTTTTATGTTGGGTTGAATGGACCCCTAAAATACCCTAAATCTCTCATAGACCAGTGCCTTATCCAATGGGTAGTAGAGTCAAATACATCACTACAACAGAGCGATGAAACAAGAAGACAACACATTCACCACTGATCAGATCACACTTCAACAATCCACCTGTGTACCCAGACATGCTACATATTCCTCCGATTTAGGATTTTGTGTTATGATTATGATTAGGATCATTGTAAGGATTATGATTTCACTAAGTGTAACAGTTTAGATCATTAATTTACTATTATCTTTATGAATAGGATTGAGTTGAAGGTAAGGATTATGATTAGAGTTAGGATTTAGAGTTTTGATTAGGATTTTTGTTAGGATTTAATAATTAGGTTATGATATTTTATAAGATTATGAACACTATTAGGATTGGAGTAAGGGTTTTCCATTTTTATTAGTAATCATGGTTTAAGATATTGAATATGGTTAGGATAATGGTTAGGGTTAGGTAGAGAGAAGTATCACTACGGTTACCATTTTGGTCAGAGTTCCGATTAGGAGTGGAGTAGATGTTATTATTATTGTTAGGGTAAGTTGTAATGTGATGTTCCTATCATGCTTGTTGTTACAATTACTATTAACATGATGAATAAACCCCTTTTTAGAGCCATATCCACCTCATCTATGCATTTCTTGAATGAGTCACTTTGTTGTGTAGAACAATACGCTGCATAAGTTAAAATTTGAGCAATTTTTATTTCTTTCTTTCTTTTGTGTGTTTTCTGTGAGTTCCTTCTTTGTTCGTAAAATTTACAATAGTTACATTGCAAGTACTATTAAAATAAAAATACTATTAGAATACAAATATACAATTAGTATTACTGGTGGGGTTAGGGTTTGAGGTTAAGATAATGGTTAATATAATGGCTAAGTTTACATTTATATCATGGTTTAAATCATCATATATAATTAGGGTGTTAAGATGACAAATAGATCCCTAGCTAAGAATCCAAATCACGTAATGTATGCATTTGTTAAATTCCTTTGTTAAATGAACCTCATTTTGTACAATACTATGGTGCTTAAGTTAAAATTTGAGCAATACATTTTAGTTCAATTTCAATTTTATTTTTTTTTCCTTTAATCCATGTTTGTTTACTAAATTTTAATTCTACTAATTAATCCTTTTTTATTTTTTTAGTAAGTTCTGTCAGGTCCCGTTCTGCCTAGGGGGCAGTACCCTTTTGTATTCCTTGAAAATAAAGATTACAAATGAGGGAGAACCTACATATTACAACCAATAGTGATTAGTGGAATAAGTACATTATTCCCTAACCAATTTCAACCAATCTTGCTCCTATCTCCTCTGCAAAGAACTTATCATTTTCTTGGAGAATGGCTCCAAACTTCACCTCATCGTACTGCTTAACACCTACTTTGAAGGCAGACCATGCCTTCTTCATCAATATATTTTTTCCTTCAGCTTCCAATGTAAAGAAACCCAACAAACCATTTCTTGTTAGTTGGGTATCAATGTTGTCCATTGCCTCCGCCACCTCTAGGTATATTTCATCTGCCAGGATTCTACGGGCTAGTCCCCTACCATGCAGAGGGTGTCTAAAAATTGTATGATCGGTTGGAACAACTCTACCACCAGTATGCCATCATGGACATGACCACCAGACCAGAAGTCACCCCCTAGGATTAACACCATAGTCACATGCTCCTTCTCCTTCGCTTTGCTAAAAATCCTTTTTAATTGCTCCTCTGATGTTTCCTACAACAATTCCACCTTGCTACACCAACATGTTATGCCCAGGTGATTTGCCATTGTGTTGTGAAAAAATAGAAGAACAAAGGAATATAAATAGAACCCTCTGCATCATTATCAAAGAGCTTCTGCGATGAAACATGGATTGACTGCAACATAGCCCAAGTTCATGAGATCAATCATGAGTCTCTCATGCACACCGTCAAAATCATCCCTTCTGTCTGTCCCAATATCTTAACTTGATCTCCTTCGCTACTTCAAATAACTTGGAAGCGACCTGTACATCTATCCACTTTTGCAACAGTCCTCCTTACTACTAAATACTTACTAATCCTACTGATATTGATTGAGGACGTGATCTCAATATTCTAAATCGAAAATAACCAAAAAATTTTGAAAACAAATGACTATGTTTTCGTAAATCTAGAAAAAAATAATATGTCCTCTAGTGAATTTTTGTCGGGAGGATAGCCAATGCCACTGAGGACATTCAAAAAGTATGAGGTGATTGATTCACGGGAAAATCCACTTCCAAACATCAAAAACAAAACTCTCTGGCATTACCCTACGCCTTTCCTTGTGAAAGTACACTACTCTTTTGACACCAATTAATCCTTGTTAAGATGTAATTCTATCATATAGACATCTAAAAAAAATTGTGCACATATCAACTAGTTTTAATTCATATATTTTTAAGATTTTTCTTCGTGAACCATAAAGATAAATATAGCAGATGTTTTCAACTATCAGTATTATAGCTACCAAAGTTTATATCATAGTTACAAAATGGATGTTGAAAATTATATATAGTTACATCATATGAACATGTGGAATGTAATTATACCTTGTAATGGTTTTTGCATTGCAAATATGTTTTTGGTGTTAGTCAGAAATGTCATCAATAAAAAGACTTTTAATATATGTTAGAAGCATACATTTGTAAGCTCCAATCTAAACTAGCGTACCCAAAATTGAATATAATTTACATCTATCATGAAAAATGAAATTTTAAAGAAGCATCAAAAGGTATGAAAGAGGAAAGTAGCTTAATAGTATACGACACACATGAAGGTCCCCAATATGAATGGGCATACATAAAAACAAGCAAGCTTAAATTTATGTGTCAATCAGGCAACCTGCTCAAGCACCCCTAATTGTGCTCCCCATTCAATGGCGTCATCATCTTGGCATGTTGTGGGTCAGCCTAAATAGTGTGTTGTAGTCTAACATAAATCTGGATGCTCGAATGCCTTGATTTGCATACTCTATCATGAGCTCCAGAACTGCATCTACCACCTACGTGCCCCAAGAAGTCACCTAATATGTACAGTCCATAACGATTCGCCCATTGCCTGATGGCCACATTGTCATAATAGATGTACATAAACTGAGTCTAGTTGTCTCTCTGAAGAGCATTGCAATAAAAGGTCCACACATCTATGTATAAAATAGTAAGTGTGCAAGTCCGTGGTCAAAAACATCAAGTGTTTTATGTGAAGTTGGTCCCAGTTATTAGAAAAATAAACATCTCTCCTTCGGTGGTCAAATTTGTGAATGCACCAGTGTTGTCCATCATCTCTGCATAATAGGTAACCGTTATTTGTTTGGTCCCGCTTGCATGTATCAATTGATAGAGGTTGTGCGATTACATTTATAATGCCCTATATGTAAGTGCGCAGGTGCGATGTGTGAAGCGTTATGTAAGTTTATTATTATCAGGATTTTAATTTATTAGATGCCTAAATTTAATCAACTATAAGTAATTAACTATATAATTTAGTATTAGGGTTGGGATTAGGGCTTAGAATTATTATTATTGTCATGGTAAGGGTCTACGTCATGGTTAGTATTGTGGTTAAGGTTACGAATTTGGTTGCGGTTGAGATTAGGGCTTACGATTAGGATTATCATTAGGGCTAGTGTTTAAAACATGGTTAGTATTAGGGTTAGGGTTTGGATTAAGGTTAACCATTAAACCTAGGGATGTGGTTTGGGTTAGGGTTAGGGTTAGGATTGCATTTTATTTAAAAGGCTAGTGTTTAATTTGGTTTAGTGTTGGAGTAAAGTATCAATTTGGTTTAGGGTCATATTTCAAGAGACCCATTGTTAATTTTTTCTTTCTTCCTTATAGGTCATTAATTAAAAAAATTATCACATATTTTAATTTGAAGTATATCTCTAGAAAAAAATATTGTTTGCACAATGATAGAGATATATTTTCGCCTATCTATACTAATCATATTATGTTAATTAATGAAATAATAGAAACATCATAAAACCATTAATTGAATGTGAAGAGAACAAATAGATATAAATAATATTTAAATCTAAATCTAAATATTAAATAAAATAATGATCAAAATCAAAATCCAAGAGAAAGATAAATCTAAATCTAACTTTAAAAGTTAAACTAAATCTAAATCTTAAAGTATTCAAAGTAAATCTTAAAGATTTTCCAATTTTAATTAAGGAAGAAGAAATATTTTTCACCATTTTAAACTATTATAAATTAATTGTCTAAATAATCCAAATAAAAACCAATATGACGGCATTGCCCTGCATATTTAAATTTAAATCTAAATATTAAAACTAAATATTAAATAAAATGATGATCAAAATCTAAATCTAAGAGAAATATAAATCTAACTCTAACTAAAACTAAAACTAAATCTAAATGTAAAACTAAAACTAAATATAAATATAAATTTAAATTTAAAACTAAAATTATAAACTATATATAAAAAATTATTAAATATAAAATAAAAATGTCACCCTTATATTTGGTTGGTTGCTTTCTATTGAAAAGGGCTTCGTACAAATGTAATGAGGAGACACTCGTTTATAATTAGAGAGCATGTCTTTATGTTCCCCAAAGATGTTAACTGAACTCTAATCATAGGTCCCTTTTTCAAACGTAACCATTAACTCAAATACAACTATATTTAGGACCTAATTAGACCTAATTACACTAATTAGAGTCAATTAGACCAATTAGGACCTAATTAGACCAATTAGACAATATAGGACCTATTAGGACCTAATTAGACTCAATTATACCAATTAGGACCTAATTAGATTTAATTCTAGACCAATTAGGATGGTATTAGACCCAATTAGACCAATTAGGACCAATTAGACTCAATTAGACACATTTATAACTAATTAGGACCTAATTAGACCCAATTACGACCTAATTAGACACAATTATACCAATTACAACCTCATTAGACTTAATTATAGACCAATTAGGAAGGTATTAGACCTAATTAGACCAATTAGGACTAATTAGAGTCAATCAAACTCATTTACAACTAATTAGGACCTAATTAGACCCAATTATGACCTTATTAAACAATATAGGACCTATTACGACCTAATTAGACTCAATTATACCAATTAGGACCTAGTTAGACTTAATTCTAGACCAATTAGGATGGTATTAGACCCAATTATGACCAATTAGACTTAGTTAGACACATTTACAACTAATTAGGACCTAATTAGACCAAATAGGACCTAATTAGACTTAATTATACCAATTAGGACCTAATTAAAATTAATTGTAGACCAATTAGGAAGGTATTAGACCAATTTCAACCAATCTTCCTCTTATCTCCTCCGGAAAGAGCTTTTCATTTGCTTGGAGAAAGGCTACAAACTTCGCCTGATCATATTGCTCCAAACTATTATAAATCAATAATCTAAATAATCTAAAAAAAAGCCAATATTACGGCATTGCCCTGCATATTTAAATTTAAATCTAAATATTAAATTAAATAATAATAATAATCTAAATCTAAGAGAAATATAAATCTAACTCTAACTCATTGAACTAAAACTAAATCTAAATGTAAAACTAAAACTAAATCTAAATCTAAATCTAAATACAAAACTAAAATTATAACTATATATAAAAAATTATTAAATATAAAATAAAAATATCACCCTTATATTTGGTTGGTTGCTTTCTAAAAAAAAGGGCTTTGTACAAATGAAATGAGGAGACACTTTCTTATAATTAGAGAGCATGTCTTTATGTTCCCCAAAGATGTTAACTGAACTCTAATCATAGCTCCCTTTTTCAAACATAACCATAAACTCAAATACAACTATAATTAGGACCTAATTACACTAATTAGACTCAATTAGACCAATTAGGACATAATTAGACCAATTAGAACAAATAAGACCTAATTAGACTCTATTACACCAATTAGGACCTTATTAGACTTAATTCTAGACCAATTAGGATGGTATTAGACCAATTAGACTCAGTTAGACTCATTTACAACTAATTAGGACCTAATTAGACAATATAGGACCTATGAGGACCTAATTAGACACAATTATACCAATTACGACCTCATTAGACTTAATTGTAGACCAATTAGGAAGGTATTAGACCCAATTAGACCAATTAGGACCAATTAGGACCAATTAGAGTCAATTAGACTCATTTACAACTAATTAAGACCTAATTAGACCTAGTTATGACCTAATTAGATAATATAGGACCTGTTAGGACCTAATTAGACTCAATTATACCAATTAGGACCTAATTAGAGCATATGGGACATATTATGGTAAGGGTTTGAATATGGATAATGTATGATTATACTTAGGGTTATAATTAGAGTTCAATTAGAGCTACAGTTTGGGTTATAGTTTAATTGTATTAGGATTAGGGTTAAGTTGAGTGTTGTATTTGAAGGGTCATTTTTTTTTGGATTTTATATAAGTTAGGATCTAGGTAGATTTAAAATTAGGGTTATAGCTCATTTTGGTTTAGTATAATGGATAGGGTTAAGTTTAGGGCTTAATTTATCAAGTGACAAGGTATAAAGTAGTTAATGATTATGGCTCAATTTGGTTAAATGTTCAAATAATTTGAAGGTTATGGTTTAATTTGGTTTACTATTATGATTAGGATGTCAGTTGATCATATGATTGTACACACATGATATAAGATATTTTCATTAATTATATAACATATAATTATAATTTTTTATATAATGGTAATTGTAGTAATAAATAATTTTTAAAATTATAATTATATAAACAATTATTGATTGCAAATCATAATTAATTTAAACCTTAATTTTAATTTTATTTGTAAATATAACAATAGTGCTAATTTTATTGTATAGATATATATTTTTTATTACATATGATTAATATTATTGTATATATAATATTGTATTATTATATTATACATAAATTATAATTATAATATAATATATTTAGAATGTATAATAATTATAAATATAATATTATTATTTTGATTTATATTATAATAATAATATATCATAATTTATCTTAGAAGATTATGTAATAGAAATATATATTATTTTTATTTAACATTTCCAATTAATTATAAAATAAAATATTTATTTACTATGTTTAGTTTAACTTGTAATATTTTGTAAGGGAAAATATATCACACATTGGTTTACCTAAATATTTATTAATGCATAGTTTACATATAATAAATTTTAAAATATTTTCAAAATATATATAAATGAGAATAAATATATATTATATTATATCATATATTTACAATATTTTTATTTACATTAGAAAAAGTGAGTTATATACTAAAATAAACTCATGTAATATAATTTAAAAATTAAAAATTTTAATATACAAATAATATAAAAAAGAAAAAGATTAATGAAAATCCTAATTAAAGACAGAAACAAAAATTGTGTCAAAGCCGAAAACTATGCAATGTGGAAGGAGCAATGCATTTTCATTAAATTAAATATAAAGTGTACAATAAATAACAAATGTGGCAAATTTTAATTGGTTCACTCTTGTAATAAGACTTCAAGTGATTTAGCCAATCAAATGATAGAAAAATTATTTCTATAAATTAAAAAGTTACAAATATTGCATCTAACTTTACAAAATATGAAATTTATTACAAAATACAAAATCTAAAAAATTATAATTGGTCTAAATAGTTTTATTTAATCACTAGTTAACACTAAAAACTCAAAAACCGATGCAATAGTTCTTGCTTAGCCTATCGGCAAGTACTAATAAGGAAGAAGAAATATTTTTCACCATTTTGAACCATTGCAAATGAACAAATTAAATAATCTAAATCTAAAACAATATGGCAGGTTTGTTCTCCATATTTAAATTTAAATTTAAATATTAACTTAATAATGATCAAAATCTAAATTTAAGAAAAAAGATAATTCTAAATCCAACTAAGTCATTTTTCCTAAGTCCAAAGTCCCCGTGTCATTTTTCCTAAGTCCTAAGTCCCCGTTTCATTTTCCTAAGGGTTCGACACTTTATTTAAGTGATTATCTTCCTCGCTAATCAAACAGTTGGCGCAATGCAGCAAAGTAAATATGTAGGATCATTAACCATCGCGGCATTACGACAGCTATCGATGCATCGAACACTCAGCATGAAAGAAAACCGTCAAATGTTTTGTAAGCAAAGATCGACGATCCTCATTTAAACTTATCCAAATTTGGTGGGAAAGGAAATTCGCCCATTGAGTTCAAATCATTCAAATTGTCAGATAAGTTATGGCCTGATCATGCGGATTGAATTGTCAAGAGTTAATGATTTTTGTGCGCAGTATATCTTTTCGATTGTTTCAATTCTAAAAGCACAAAGATAGATAATTTGTAGAGCCCGGGTGAAGAAATTTGCAGTGTGAATTACCATCTCGTGGGAAATCACTGGAATTGGTCAGTACTATATGAATTGTTGTATCCCTGCTATTATTTTCCTGAATTTCCTATTGAGAAAGTCTCGACGACCTTCCTATATGAAGAGGACCACCTCCTATACTTATAAAGAAGAACTTTGGTGATACTGGTAAAAGTTTTACTGACTACTCCAATTAATTCAATGATCATTTCAAGAAGCAATCAAAGAGCGAAGATGGAAAAGTAAGTAATGTGAAAGATTTCAACAAGACACTGGTTAAGGGAGAGACAGTAGATGGTACTATCTCTTCGCAAGTGATTAACCCTGAGACATTGACCTAGAAGGCTGAGTGCCCTTATGGGGAGCATTGGATGTGAGGAACAGAATATATCGAGCCCCTGTATATGTGGATTAAGCTCATGTGAGCTTGGTTATGATGTGTATAGACAATGAGGAGTTTGTAGCTGAGACCGTGGCACTTGGAGGTTCATCTACTATGTTCATGAATTTTGTGTTGATGGGACGACATGTAGAGTTGATCTACCAGTCTTTAATGCACTTACTCAACTTGCGATGGCTAAAAGGAC
Organism: Chamaecyparis obtusa; assembly: GCA_027943335.1. Taxonomy (NCBI): domain Eukaryota; kingdom Viridiplantae; phylum Streptophyta; class Pinopsida; order Cupressales; family Cupressaceae; genus Chamaecyparis; species Chamaecyparis obtusa. Next base: position 225,427 of record BSBK01004234.1, on the reverse strand, counting down.
TAAGTAGATATAATTTCTATATTGTTTGTTGATCATCGTTTAAGGAGAGAAGAGTTGTGAAGGATATCACTCATCTTACATACTGATTGTGTGCTTGCATGAAGCAAAGTCCCAGATTTCAGCGCATTACAGGTATTTAGATTTATATTGAGTGAAAAGTTATGGATGCACTGATAGTTTATGATGTTGTTGATAGACCCAGGTATAAGTTCAAGAAACATCCATTTAAGTCTTTGAGGATGATCCAGAGGGAGCGTTTTCACAAACCCCTATCAAGGTATTGCATGTAGAAGATATTAGGGCATACATTCATTGCAAATATGAAATCATCAGGGATGTAAACATCTACAGTGAATTGGGCACAATGATAGAAGAAAATGGATCAATGGTAGATGAGTTTAAATACCTACAGGATCAATCTATCGTGAAGCTTACCCAACTCACAGAATTCACGGAAGTAGAATGGTTTAAGATCATTCTTAGTAGAGTACATGATCAGTTTCTTTGGATTGGAGATCATCCAGTAAAAATGTGCATAGATGATACATGAGATAACAGGCCTAGACAATGAAGGAGCCCTACCAGTTTTAGAAAAGAACTTCAGGAAAAAAGTAGAAGCCCTAATGCATTCCAAGTGGGACAAGAGAACAATAACAATCAATGACATCTATCAGCTAGATGTTAGGTTGGTAGCTATGTTGTTGGGATACAAGTTGTTTTATAGCAGCAAACCTAATTCAGTTTTTGTTGGAGTTGTTATGATGGCCTATCAAATGGTCAAGGAAAACAAGAAGTATAACCTATGTGAAGTTCTTGCATATTAATTCGTAGACAATGTGAAAGCAATAAAGAAAAACAAATCTAAAGAATTTAGGTTTGGGTCTTTGTTAGTTCATATGTATATACATATCATTCACAAATTCCCTGGCATGCAACCCTGTGCATGGAAAGCAGATGTACCTACTAGGATTCAGATTTCAGAGAGTTACAAGAGACAAGACAAAAATTGGGTTGATGGGGAATTTTTTGCATGGATCAAGATACTTCAGAGGCAGATGAAGGAAAGGTATAGGATACCTGAGAGTCTAGTTCAGAAATATGAAGACACTATCTATTTCATGGTTGAAATTGATTGTGTTTTCTTTGAGGCAGTAGTACCAAGAAAGAAATGGTGTTATCCTATGGGATATGAAGTCAGTGAAAAAATATTAACTATGCATGTAGAACATGTGTTGGCAGCAGAGGTAGACCCTGCAGAAGAAAGATGGGGAACTTATAGAGAGAAATCATAAAAGGTAATAGAAGAACATGAAAAAGTTAGAAGAAAAAGAAAAATAAACAAGATTGTGGAAGATATTACTGTGAAGGTGGGAATCTCTAAGGAGCAGTTGATACATTTAAGAACAAAGATGGATGCATCTTCTAGCATTGGTAACGATGCACCTATTCCTACAGAGGTAGATAAAACAGTAAGTCCTACCATTGAAATTGTTGATTTGTCAGTTACTCAAGAGGAGGTAGCACAAGAAGTTGTGCCTGTGAGCTTGCCTAGGAGATATAGAAGATCTAACAAGCAGGGAAGTTGTAGAGAAAAAGGGGGAGAAGTGAAAAGGAAGAAGAAAGAGGACATGGTAGTTGAAAAAGTTGAAGAGAAAGTAGCGCAGAAGGATCCACAAACCTTGTGGAAGCCTGACCTTACATTTTTGCATATGAGAGTTTTAAAAGATGGAAAGGTAAACTCAGTGGATAGGTAATATGATAGATATAGTTCTAAGGATCAAGCGATCATTGAAGATACTATCATTGAGTATCTACTAGCTTTTCAGAAGAATCTGTTGGAAATTGAACGAAGCATCCCTGTGGAGCTTTGCAAAAAATTACAAATCAAAAAATAGTTGGCAAAATCAGAGGATGAAAACATAAGGAGTAAGGCTATCGAGGACAACTTACCACTTGTCTCAATACAGGAAAGAGAGAGACTTTTAAATGCATTGAAACCCCTTCTAAGGACAAAGGCCAAACTAGTCAAAATCATGGCTAGAAAGTATGATGAAGTGATTGAGGAGACTCAAAAGGCATTAGATCAAATCCTAATGGTTGATATGCCAAAGAAGACATCACCTCCCAAGGTTACAAAGCCTACATCTCTGGGATTGGGAGAAAGTTCCAAGGCAGTCGATGAAAGTGTACAGGCTAGCATGCAACTAGTTTTATTTGTTTTTGGTGTGCCTGTGACCTTTGACACTTCGCACGATGTTAATGATCCATTTCTAGATTATTTGGGTAGTGAGATGGAAGTTGAAGAATAGGAGTGAGCAGAGGAAGAGAAAATAGAGGACCAAAAAGAAGAGAATATAGAGAATAAATCTATAATGCTTGAAGAAAACAAGCAAGAAAGGATCAAAACAAAGAAAGTTGTTGATGTTAGATTGGACACCTCTACAATGTTGGCAAGTATGGCCAAACTGATAAGTTTAGATGTGGATAGTATGGATGAGGATGAGCTGATGAGGCTATCCTTCGTGGCCTTTGCTAATGCTAAAGAAAGAGTAGTTCAGAAAGGTGACAAAAAGAGTAAAGGTAATGACTAGGGCTATAGAAATAGTGGACAAGCTACTTCCCTCACCAATTATATTTCAAGAAAATGATGAATCTGAGAACCTTGGTATGGTATTGGATAGATTTGATAGTCATTTTGACTCATTACTAAAGGGTACGGAAGATATGGCAGAGAAGAACTTTTTGGAGAAGAAGATGAGACAAGTATGTCAATCCATTTCATTAGACTTGGACATTCTAAAGGCTACTACTGTTAAGGCTAAGAGTTGTGTAGCACAAGGCAGGAAGATTTACAGCTACTGCATAAGTCCTTGCAGGTATGTAAAGAACATTAAGGAGATATTAGCCAATGATAGGACTACTCTTGATCATCTGATGGACAGTTATGAATCATCTTCACTAACTGTGGGTGAAATGGATAAAGAGACATCCAAGCTATTGGACAAGATAAGTGTACTGGAAATGGAGAAATAGAGATTTGTAGACAGATTTGGTTTATTGAGAAGCCAATTGACCCCTAAGCTTAGAATGCTTGAGATACATCTACCAGAGATGGAAAAGTTTGAAGGATCAATGACTATGTCTACACCTAGTGGGCTGGAGGTAGTGGAGACAACATCATATGCACTAAATGGATTGATACATGTGAGTGAGCTATTGATAAAGTCATGGGCTGAGGAAGTGAAGACTTTGGAAAACTCTTTCCAAGATGTATTAAAACACGTGAGTAAGTAGTAAATCTTTTTGTGCTTACATTTTTTGAAATTTTGAATGTACCTTTTCCATTGATGTCAATGGGAGAGGAAGACAGAAAAATGAGGAAGACCATGAATAGAAGAGACTTGTATTGCAACACTTACTCATTTTTGTAAGTGTCACCATCGATGCCAAAGGGAGAGATTATTCACAAGTGATATTTTGGCACAGTGGAGATCACTTGAGAGTTTTCATTCATCGCAATAGTTATGCTAGATTGATCACATGATGAGAAGTTTGCTACTGGAGTCACAGTCATGAAAATGAGTAAGTCCGCAATCAAGATAATAGGGTACAGTGCTACAGTTTTGGTTAGTGATGAAGGTATATGAGGTATTATGGCTTGTGAAGATAACTAAATGTATATTGGGATATTTATATGCTTTAGTTAAGAGCGCATAAGTTTTTGTGATCTAATAAGTAAGATACAGTGTTTGGAAGGTATGTGTTGACAAAGAATTAGTATATCAGGGTATATGAGTAGTTGTGAAGATTATGGAGAGTATAGTGGATATGGTGACGTGCTAAGTCAGGTGAATGAATTATATTTCCAACTATTTGGCAATATAAGACCACTGAATACATAATGATCAGTTGCAACAATTTATTGATATGTTTTGTATGGTATTTGTGAAGCTGAGTGGAAATCTAGTATGTAAGAGGTGGGGAATTACTTATTGTAAAAAGAGTTTCTGCATATGTGTTTTGAGTTTTAAGAATTTGTCTGTGGATGTACGGATATAGAAGATTTATTACTCAAAATATACTGAAATTCCTTGTATATGTTTTGTTGTCTTCATGTGTGAATTTGGATTTCTTTATGTGCCATATCTGTAAGGCATTTTTGATACATCATCTACAAGGTACAATGTGCAGTTTGTTAATGCTCAAACTTGTAGATTATAAACAGGTATCAGAAACATCTGATTTACAACTCTAACACTCCCAACAAATGCATCTAACAAAATTTTAACACTAAAGTATTAAGGTTAAAAAGCCTTCTTCACTTTGGGTTTCAAACCCAGGCGGCTTTACATTTCAGATCTCCTTCTTTAAAGCATTACAATAGTTATCCATGCCTTTGACATAGATAAGATACACTCAAAACATAGAACAAAACTTAAAATGAACTAATTATTTCAATTGTTGATGGTGAAAAATGCAGATGGAGCTAAGAGCAGTGCCAAATCCTAGGGCATCAGAGTACTCTTCATAATTAGAAGATGAGTAACTGAAGAGTAACCTTTCTCTACATAGAACTTCTCCTTAGGTTGTCCCTCTAGCTGACAAGACATGGCACCATGCATCTCAACCATTCTATCAACACATACACAAGATAATCCATGCAATGTAAAAGAAAGAGAACACGAAGGAGAGATATGAACTTTGGATTATTTTTTTCAATTTGCTATATCATCTATACATATGCATAATGCTTTAAAATGAAAACCATCTAAAAATTAGCTAAAAAAGTCATACTTGGTATTCTATAAAAAATTTGGCATAATACAATCTACTATATCCTAGACTGAAAACTTGTCAAGCAAATGTTCAAGTTCCGATAATTACAAAGTGATCCTGGGAATCCCTTTATACAAATTAAGGATTGCATACAAGCTTACGATCCCTTTAGAAAAGACAAAATAATGAGAACCATATAGGACAACAAATGACGAGTATAAAAATTTCTTGTTATATTTTTACAAAGTTTCTTATTGACTTGGGCGCCAAAATTAGCAACAAGTTCCAAAGTTAGTTCAAATTTTGCCAAGTGTTACCTTCTGCATATGAGATCCTTTGTGTTGTTTTCTTTTCTTTACGAAGATGAAGAAGTTCCATCTGTTGTAGCCTCAGTGGATGTCTCTTCTTTCTTGGTACTCTCTGAAGAATATGTTGCTTCCCAAGATGTATAAACTTCTTCATCTGACCACTGGAAGGCCAGTGCCTCATCTCTTTTAGGTAACAAAGTGTCCCATTCAAATTTTACCTATTGTACCTCTTTCCATAGAGTTTTCAAATGTACCCTGCCATCTTGTAATAGTTCAATTGTTTGGACAAAGGGAATATTGTTGTCTGCAGTTAAAATGGTGGTTATTATGGTTGACAATTCATCATCTATTTGTCCTAACCATCCCTTTTTGTCTTTTATGGCTCCATCTGCTTTGAAAAGACCGGGAAATATTTACAAACTGTTCTGGAAATATGTTGCCCTCATAACTGATGCCTTTCTCTCCAAATTGGACCCTCTTTATTGCAAACTCAAGTAAAGTTTTAACAAACTTATGGGTATTTTTTAATTGTATATCCACAATCTACTGAGTTTTAATCAAAGAGTAAAATGATTTTAACTTATTTGTTCTTGCAACCCACCTATCCAAAAATGGGTTCACAGTGTTTTTTTCTTCCTTTAAAGAAATCAAAATTTTAGATAATCATTCACCAACCTTATAGATTTCCTTTGGCTCTATACTTGGAACAAATTACAAAATTGTGTCCCTTATTTTCTCTTCATATTTCATGGACACTTCCAATTGTCCCTGCTCAAACAATTATCTTTCATTTCTCAATATATTGACCTTTTCCAAGAGAGCCCACTTTTCATTTTCAAACATTTCCCTTTGTGTTATATCTTCAACCTTCAAAGGAGGGGGTAAATGGGAAGGGGGGTATTCAATTATAGGACTAGATGAATAAGGCATAGTAGGGGAGGAAGATATATGTAGCTGTTCTAATACCTAGATTCGGCCCTGTTCCCCAAACCTCTTGTTGGTAATATTTTCAAAATTTTTAGGATTGCATTTCTTCCTAGTTTCTTTGGTAGTTTTCCAGGTCTTTGTGTTTTTATCCTGCAAGTTTCATATCCAAAATGCCAAATTTGTGTTCCAAATGTTGAAAACCCTAGGCGCTGGGTTAAAATGCTTGTGAAAATCCAGAAAACCCTACAAAGGTTGACCAGGTTCTAATCATTCTAATTTTTCATTACTTTTTCCAAGTGACTTAAGTGATCCTTTAAGCATGTGTGCTTTATATTACTGCTTAGTCACCTGATCTCAAAATGCATTCAGCATATTCCTTTTATTTTGGTGATTCGGCAGATATGCTTTGTCACGTAGTCTCTATAAGTTTGGAGAATATTCCCTTTTATCATGAGACTCAATGGATGTTTATAGTCACCAAGTATCCAAGTGATCTTTGTGAGATCTAGTGACTGCTACTGGTAAATATTTCAGAGTTGAACTATACTCGCTAAATCTCTACTTGCAAAAGATAGGCAGTCGGACAATCTCTTTATGGAATAATGAAGTCACCAAAGTTTCAACGATAAGGAGACTCACTGATTGGTCACTGAGTCTCTAAATAAAGGATAATGGTTATGTTTCTTTTCAGTCTCATAATCTCCCAATTCTCTGGCAGTTATGAAAATCATCTAGCGATCTAGCGATAATGATAGTCACGTGTTCTCAGGTTCTCGATAGTTATGTTCTAAACACTCAATCATCCAGCGACATGGTTATCTCCTAATCTCAAAATGAATTAGTTAAGCCATAGTAAATCCAATGACTCAGTGATAACCGTAGGATGAAGGAAGAATCAACGGTCAGCGTTATATCTCAAAGTTTGACTGAGGTTAAGAAAAGTATTTGGCAACTTGGCAAATAAAGGGTTTCGAAAGTCTCTGAATGTTACCAGGGTAAAGAGAAATATTACGTGACTGTGAGATGTCTTCAATTGTGTAATCGCCAAAAGAAAATGGGTTAGGGAAAAGGTTTTCAAAGAATATGTTGGAAATCGGGTGGTGGTCACATTATCTTAGGATTAAACCATGAGTTAAGAAATCTTGCAGCGACTGTGAGAAGTGTGTAGTCGCCCAGTCTCTAAAGTAAACTCAAGATTAAGAGAATCATAGTATAATGATTAAAGATTTCCCCTTAGTCACTAAATCTCTGAATAAAATGAAAAGCTCCAAATCTTTCATAGTCACTAGGATGCCAGAAATTAATTAAATTTGGACACCTGTCATTTTTGTATCCCACGGCTAGTGAATTAAAGTTTAGGGCATGCCAAGTAATGGTGGAAGTGACAAGAATTACAGAATTTGAAATCTCAAAAGGGCAAGTTGCATTCAATTCTCCATCATAAATATAACTAACTGATAATCATTGCCAAATTACCAAGTATTTCAGGTAGAGCTGAAGCTGAAGTATGATAGTTTTTGAGCTTTCTGTAGTCAGAGGATTTATAGTCTGAGAATTTTTAGAAGAATTCACTTTGCAGTCAAAATGAGTCAACAATCGACTAGTGGGGCTTCTACCAATAGGGGTTCCAAGGAGAAGGCAAAAGAAATTTACTCTGATGAATTTCTCACCTTGCTACCAGGATCGTCAAAAAATAAAAAGGTTAGTGATGAATGTTTCATTGACAATTTGAGCTATTTAAGAGATGTCAGGATGCCTAAGTGTTTTGAAATGTTTTTGTTTAGATATTTCTATAAAAATGTTGAAAGTCCAGTTCCTGTGTCAAACCCTTGAACATCAAGACTAGCCAAGTTGATAGTCCTAGATGTTTTCTTAGATGTTGATTTGATAGTTGCATTGGCAAGTTGTTATGACCCCTTGTTCAGAACGATAAGAAGACATGATGGTTCAGCCCTAGTTACATTGGATAGGAGCTCTTTCATGAGGGCTTTTGGCATTTATATCCCCATGGCCACAGAAATTAACCTACAAGCCCTGGCCAATAGATATACTTAGGAATCTATCCTTGTAGCCAAGGAGATTCAAAGCCATGTTCATTGAGGCAACAGGAATTACATTGCACCAGTGGCTGGATCAACCCCTTACTGCTACAAAGATTTGGCTTTTTATGTAAAGTATATTGCATATGGTTTGTGTAGAGTACTTGGAGTAGATGGTGGGATAGATAGGATTACATTTGACCTTTTGATGATGTTATTGGACTCACAACTCATGCATACCAACAAAGGCTATGACTACATCAGGTATGGCATTGATAAAATGCACAAAGGATTGTAGGCAATAAGAAACAAGGAAGAGTCCCCTAAATTTTTGCATTACTCATTGTTAATGCACCTCATTTTGTTCCACAATTACAACATTATGAATCTAGAGCACTTATGTCCTCGAATGATGTGGAAGGGCCAACCCAATCTAGTACAATTTTTGATAGGAGCTTGGATCCCTACTTGCCCTAGTTGTGATTTTTGTGCTTTTCAAAATTGGATGGTGAGACCAATCATGCTCGAACTAGGGTTAGATCTTTGCAGGCTACCAATAAAGGCTCTACAATTGCTACGACCTTGTCAATTTATTGACAAATGGCCTAAAGGACACAACTGGGGGGACTTTTACTATGAAGGGACACACACCATAATAAGAGTTTATGGGTGCCCCCAACCACCTCATATACTACCATTCTTTGTTCCACCAAGGGTTGCTTTCCTGAAGATTATTTGGCAACTAATATTAATTGATAAAGAGCATATGGCCTCCCCCAGAAAGGGTACATTTACCCCCAGGTACTTTTCTATATGCAACTTCACAATTGGGAAGAGTGCATTTGCCAAGTTAAATGATTGGGTGGGCCAATTCAAAATGAATGTTGCAGCACCTAGACATGTTGATACAGAGGGTTTCATAGTTATGGCTAGAAAATACTACACTCCTACCATTCCTATAAATAAGAGACATGAGGAGTATCCTGAAGAGGATCTTATCAGGAACATCATTGAAGAGGATGTGATAGAAAAAAGAATATATCAATTCAATGAATTGATGAGGTATGAGAAGAAATTGAAAGTACAAGGGATTCCCTTTGGAGGCTTCTATCCCACTGTGCCTTATTTGCAAAGATTGGAGATGATGATGGATAATTACCAAACATTGGTCAACTCTATTGAAGACCAAATTGATGATAAGAATCAAGAGAAGGAGAAGCATTTAGAGTCTGATTATGAAGGTAGTGATGGAGGTTACCCAATCTATAGCCCTCCTACTATGGAACAAGGATCTCCTACTGCTCAATAAGGAGAGGAAAATATAATAATGGACTTAACAGAGCTTCCTAGCTCTCAAGACACCAGTGAGCCTCCTCAAAAGAAGTAGAAGCTACAAGTAGGAGAATCTTCATGAGCTATGGTCAAAGAAAAGAAGGGAGATAGAGTGAAAGCTTTGTTCCTAGGAGATAGAGACTATGATCATCGGCTTAGGCAGAGGATTAGAGAGGAAAAAAGAAAATAGAAAGCAGTGATAGAAGTAGTTGAGTTACCTTTGGTCTTAGGTCAAGATGAAAGGATGCTTGAACAGGATGCCTTCTTGAAGGATGACAATTTCATCAAGTCAAATGAATTCAAGGACTTCCTTTTATGGCACAAACAATAGTAGGTAGCTTCAAATGTTCAGATCAAAGGAGATGGCCAAATACTTGATGAAGCCCTCCAAGCCTTGAGGGATTATGATCTTGAATCTGAAACCATAACCCTAGAAGAAGCCAAGCGATTAGTAAAAGCCAGTAACATGCTACTTGTACCTGGGTGGGATTTGGCCTCAACTTTTATAATTGAGAAAATCAAAAAGAAAGATAACATAAGTCTAAGTTCAAAAACCCAAGTAGGGGATTTGATAAGAGGGTTTGGGTACAGCCCTAAAAATAAGGCATTGGCTATGTGGAGCCTATATTCAAAAGATCAAAAGCCTTCCCTATTGAACATTGAAGAGAAGATGGATAGTGATAAGATGATATGGTCAATACACAATACTGGAGATCTCAAGATCTCACAGGTGTTGACTCAATTTGCCATATTAAATGAAGATAAAACCAAACAATTATCAAAGAGGCATCAAAAACTTTTCAATAATTACAGTGCATTAGTGAAAGATAGAGAGATTTTGATAATGAAGGGAAAAGAGCTAGAAAAGTGTGTAGAGGAATTGCAATTGCAAATTTTCAACATGCCTAAAGTTGCCCCTACACCACTAGAATAGCCTGGACTACTAGAGGTACAAGGTGTAACTGAAGAAGAAGTAGTTTCTATAGAAGAAAGGATGAACAAGAAAAATAATGAGAGTATAGAGCAGTCCCTATTGAAAATCTTGCAGCATAGGATAGAAGTCTTCAAGGATAAGGCAGAGGTAGTTTATACTACATATAATAAATTGCCTGGTTTACAAAGTGAGGTAAACAATTTTGTTTCTATTTCAATTACCTATCATACAACTTGGTCCACAAGGGAGTCATTGTTTGAGAGACTAGCAACAGTACAGTCTCTAAGGAGTGACATCCCAGATGTAGTATTACAAGTGGGAACTGAAATTGCAAAGATTGGTATTGTTTCCTCTTTCTTCAAGGGCAAGGAAAATTAGGTGGAGGCAATAATGGAAATGTTTGGACCTGATTTCAATAGATTCATTCCTCGAATCAGAACAGAGGAGGGAGAAATCAAGAACTTGGATACATGGAGGTCATATTTTGATCTCTTACTACCTAAGAAAGAGGCTTTTCTTAAAGATAAAAATGATGTTGATCTAGATCATTTTAACACAGTTTTGGATGAAGCTATTAGGGTAGAAATGGACATCAACAAGTTCACCATGGATGTAAAACAAATTGCTGATGTAAGATGGGAAAGACAAAAGAAGCAATTACAGAGCATTCAGCAATTCCCATGGCCAACAGAAGATCGGGTTACTACATGGGACAACATGACAAAGCCTAAAATAAGTAGGCCTACAATAGATGACCTAGATGACTTGGATGATGAATGAAATCCAATAGTGCACCTGATCTATGAGCACAGGAAGAGCAACTGATCATATAGGGGATGATGTAAGTTAGTCGGTTAGGCGGTCATCATTCATACAACAAACTTTAGCAGTTGCATCTGAATACCTGCAGACAAAGGTGCAGCTCAAAGTGGAAGTTCAAACTCCAAGAAGAAACAACATTGGCACCATTTTCCCTCTTTCTGTTATTTTCTTTAAAACTTTTTTATTCTAGTTCAAGTCACTATTAGAGCCACCCGTAGCTTGTTGCATCCTTTTCTCAAGGATCCCAAGGTGGTCTCTCTATATATAGTTGTTTCTCTCTCACACCAAAGGGTGGTGAAATACGCATTGTCATAGGAGTTTATAGATTTAGGCTTTGATTCTCAGGAATCCATTTTTCTTTGAATGTACTAAAACTGGAGGTTTATCAATAAAATATAATAAATTTCCATGTATATTTCTTATTGTCTTCATGTATGGTTTTGATTTCTCTGTATGTTTAAATTTGCAAGGCATTTTAGACATATCTTTCTACAAGGTAGATAGTGGGGTTGAAATTTGAGTTCCTTTCAAGGGAGGGATAAATCTTGAGTGAGGTCTTTGAGATTTTTGTGTTCATACATGAATTAGATGATATGATTTATGCATAAGAAGGTAATTTGCAAGGCATCTTATTTGGGGTTTGGGTGTGTTTGATCTGAGAGATTTTTTGTAGATGTTCATTCATTGACTGTGATGCCCTAGGATTAGGCACTAGTCTATGCTTATTTTGTAGTTGTTTTCACCATCAATCAAATTAAAATGATTTACTTTAAACTATATGAGTTATATGATTAGATCTATATCAATAATACAGATCATAGTTGTAATATTTGAAGAATTCAATCTAGAAAGGTAATACCCACCTGAAGCTTTAAGCTCAAAGAGAAGAAGGATTGAAAATCCTTAATACCTTAGTATTGATTATTGATGATGTATCTATTAGGACTGCTAAAGTTATAAATCAGAGTTTTCTGATTGAGTTTTGATCATCTACAATTTTAAGTACTAACACCTCTTTCTCAAGTTTGCTATCAACATATCCTTTTCACTAATCTCCTTTTTCATCTCTCCATAGGCTTTCAACATTGTCTCTAACTTTACTGTGAGCTCTTCCTTTTCCCTGGCTTCTCTTTCTGCCACCTTCATGTTGAGCTTGGCTATTTCCAAGGTCATGGTCGATGCCTCAACAATTGAGGCCTCACCAACCCTTTTTACTAGAAGGTTGCCTGTAAGATCACCTCTCGCAACTTTTTGGCCTTTCTTGTTTTCATTTTTCCTCAAGGACCATGTTAGTACTACAAAAATTTTGAGTCCTCATGTTTCAGAAAATTGATAAACTCTTATACCCAACAAGGAGCAAAGAGGATGTAAACCCTAAATTGATATAAGCCTTGTTATGATTGAACGTTACTTTTTCATTCACTGAAGGTTTAAATAAGACATGTGCCATTATAAACATTTAAAATTTTGTCTGCTCCATGTGTTTTACAGCTAGGTTTTAAGCGGGTTACTTTTTAATAAATTTCCCTCAAACTTTGGTCTTTTGCATTTATTCTCTAACCGTCTGATTCAGTTTAATCTTGTGGCTGTCGCTTTATCTCAAGGCTCTCGGTTGTCAAATTTTCTCACTTGAATGATGATAATCTGACACTTGTTGAGGCGGGACCATTTTCAATTCAGTTATGAGTTTCTATATGCCACATGGATAATTTGATGGGATTTGATTTGTTCTCATTGGAGGGCCCGTTTGGTTAGCAGGAATTAGACTGGAATTGACATTTGTTTGTTCTCATTTTGTCAAATCCTTAGTTTGGGAGTGCAACAGAGAAATAGAAGTGGAAGATGTAAATGCTCATTTTGGCTCAAAATTTTTATTTTTGCATCTGTGTTGTTTTGGCATCCACATTCAGTTTTGAGGGCATCCTGCATTTGCATCCGCATTGTTTTGAGGGCATCCTACTTTGGTTTTGAGTGCATACTACATTTGTTTTGTTTTGAGGGCATTCTGCACAGCGAAACCAAGACATTTCATTTTTTGAAGGCATTTTGTACAGCGAAGCCAAGGCGTTTCACGGTGAAGTGCTTACAAAAACTTGCCCTTACTATTCTATGGCCATTATTTTCTAAAGAATCTTGAATGTTTTTGGGAGTTTCAAGTTCATGGGTTTTTTGTTGTATTTTTGTGCCTTTGCAATCATGCCATGAGAGGGTTTCTTTATTGTGTATCTTGGTGGTCATGCCTCTTCATTTCCTATATATTGCAGATTAAAACAATATTCAAAACACCCAAAACAATTATCATGAGGGTTTTGATATATCCATGTCGTTCTGTCTATTTCTAGAAATTTTGTCTCTTTTCATCCCTTTGAATAAAACTTTGAGGGGTTTATTTATTTCTATATATAGAGACAAGAAACCTCTCTATTTTGAATTTCACTTTTAGATTGCTTTATTTCAATGCCATACAATATTGGGTATCTTGCATATACCTTCCATGAGGGCTTTGTGAAAGCTTAACCACCTTACACTCTTTTCTTATATATTCAGACCTGTTGAGACTCGTTTTATGGCTATAATTTTTAAGTTTTTTAAGTAGGCTAAACCTCTGTACCTTTTAATGCATTGCAAACATAATGGCTTTCTTTTCCTGGTGTTTTTATTGAATGTCTTCCCAAACTTGATGGTAAATTGACCTTTCATTTCTATCATGAACAATCCTCGGTGTATTTGTCTTGTCACTGTGTAAGGAATCCTACTCTAAAGTCTATTGTGTACCCTCCTTTAACAATGATTTCTCTAAACAATGCCCAACATATTGCCATAACTGATCTTTAATTTTGACTATTTTTTATATCTGCACATTATTACATGGTAACGTTGTACTTTTGCACTAAATATGGATGACTTGATGACAGTGACCTTAAAACAAAACACTACATATCCATTTACTATTCAAGATTATTCAATGACTACTTCCATGTCATAGCTCCTTTGATAAATATGCTCTTGTAGCATTATAGCATGTTGTACTATAGGTGTTTGCTTCAACTTGCTTCTTAAACATTACATGCTTCTTTGTCTGCAATCATTGTAATGATATATAAATGCTCTGTGGATTGAGATTCTCATTCTTTGATTATGTTCCTGAATGATTATAACAGTGAATGTGTCTATTGCATCTTGACTGTACCTTGTGGACACAATGTCTTTGCTTTACCTGTTGCTATTTTTGGCCTCTCAACTGATGCTTGTTTATCTAATTAACACCGGTAACTACTTTTGCCATTGTATCATTAGCTCCTCTCTATTTTGACACCATGATTCTTGGGAATTAGTATTTGCATTCAACCTGTGTCTATCTTTACATCATGCTGATATCAATTAGGAGCCTTCTCTGTATGCTCAGATGTACTGTCAATGTTGTCCCTTAAAGCTATGTTGTCACATCCTCATTTTCTATAGCAACTGGTATGCAATGCACCTATTTTGTTCATTTTTTGAGTTTTCTATTGATGATTGTGCTCAAGTGTCAAGTGAATCAACCTTGTGCTCTCATATTCCTCCAAGTTGGATGGAAGATGTGTGTCACCAATCTGTCATCAAATACTTGGGCCTTGAAAGTCTCTCAAGACTAGGATAAAGGCATCTATTCCGTATTCCTTCTTAACCCTCAATCATACCATGAATGGTAAAGCCTTATTTATAAATCCTTTTGGAACATCATTCAGGACATATATTTGCAACATTTCTTAGAATAGAATTTATCAGTCCAAAATGGTCAAGCTTGTGCATCCCAATCCTAAGCATAAAGCTGATTTGGAAGCTTGAACTAAAGTGAGTTGGGTGTTTACTAGTTTTAGCAGCTACCTATATTGGCATATTGGCATAATGCATCAATTGGTGCCATGAAAATGTGATTCAATTAATCTACATTATATACATGATGCAATTAATCAAGGCTGGCCATGAAACTATATTCTCTGTAATATAAAGTTCATATCAATGATCTTTTTGTAAAACATGATTAATAATATTACATACTTATATAAATGTATATGTGCCTATATAAGAACCATATATATGCACATATACATGTATATAATAATATTATTAATCATGTTTTACAAAAAACATCTTCTATGTTTTTCCCTCATTCAGATTTCTTTCCTAATGCATCAATGCTAACAAATTGAACACCTATAGATAATAACCAACTAGGAATACATTTACAAATAGTTGTGTCAATAAGTACATTCATTTCTTGGCTTGTCCTCTTGCTTCCTGTGACTATCGATTTTGTATATGAAACCTTCTTCGCCCTGTACTTTTCAGGGATGGATCTTATCAACAATCCAGATGTACAAGCACTCATTTGTAGGAAGGTCAGAAAAGCTCATATTCACGCACTTATTCTTGTTGTCATTGGAGTAGTGAAAGAAATGTCTATGCTTGAATGTAGGAAAACAAAGAGTAATGAAACAAGTGATGGAAGTGGTTTTTATAAACGCATTATTCATTCGAGTGAGGTGCATTATTATGACCAAATTTGCATGAGTGCAGCAACCTTCTTTCGGCTAGCCAATCTTGTAAGGCAAAAAGGAAGCCTATCAGATATGATTAGCATAATGTTAGAAGAATAATTAGTCATGTTCCTCCACACCCTTGGCCAAAATCTGAGGAATCATAAGATTTCCCACAACTTTGGTCACTCCCAAGAGACAGTAAGTCGATACTTCCACAAGGCCTTGACGGCTGTCTTAGCACTCCATGCGGATTATCTCATACCACCTGGGCCAAACACTCCTCCTCAAATTAGTGGGAAGGACCATTTCAATCCTTACCTCAAGGTAAACCCCCTCACACTACAAATTTCTTTGCTTAGTGATAATCTTATTACTGCGTCTTTCTTGACTACAATTTTTCTTTCTATAGGATTGTGTTGGAGCAATCGATGGAACCCATATACCAGTCAGTGTTGATGTCGACTTACAAGGTAAATATCGGGATAGAAAAGGGAACTTGTCACAAAATTTCATGGCTACCTCTTCTTTTGATTATAAGTTTCAATACATTCTTGCTGGTTGGGAAGGGTCTGCAGACAGCCATGTTCTAGCTTCAACTCTCAATAGAGCCGATCCACTTGTAGTTCCCACTGGTATGCCATTTCACACTGTATTTTTACTGAAGAAAATGATAAATGTTTGATGGTGCCAATCTTTCACAGTCTAACAATATATGTTATTTTGTAGGAAAATATTATTTAGTCGATGTTGGATATCCAAATGTACTAGGATTTCTTGCACCTTACCAATGTACACGTTACCACCTGAAGGAGTTTTCAAGAGAAAACCCTATAAACAACCCACAAGATTTGTTTAACCACTGACACTCCTCTCTTAGAAATGCAATAGAGCGTACATTTGGCATTTTGAAGCAGTTTTTTCCTATCTTGAGGCATGCAACATCTTATCTAATCATGACACAAGCACGTATTGCTTTGACATGTTGCATTTTGCACAACTTCATTACTATAGAGGACGGTGTTCCACCTGAAGTGGTTAGTGAAGAGGATGATGATCGTGATGGGATCACTATACCAATACTTGAGACATATGGGTTGAGTCAGCATGATAGGGATGATTGGGGGAAGTTTAGAGATGATATAGCAAATAGGATGTGGGAAGACTACAGACATAGAGAATAGTTGTAGTTTTACAAGACCTTTATTTGTTCTTTAATGTGCTTTCATTCCTAATTGGTTATTGTCTATGCCTCTTGAATTTGTAAGACTTGTTGCATTATGAAATATAAACCATACTGTTGTAATGTCGATGCTCAAAACATGTGTTCTCATAGTTTACATATACAATATTATTTGAAAGAAATGAAGCCTATGTATGATTTCCAACTATGATTTCTCTTTGATAAGCATTCATGTGTGTATCTTGTTTGACACTTTTTCTTCTAAATGGGGATTGAGAGAATGGTAATTTGGCCCTCAAATTCCAATTCCACCTTTTCATGTGGAAGATGTACTAGAGCATATATAGTACAACTGTATCAACATAGTAGACCATATATAATTACAATACTGATTCAGTATTGTAATTATATATGGTCTACTATGTTCATATAGTTGTACTATATACTGATTCAGTGTGCAACAAAATGAACACTGTGTCTTGTATTGTTCATTCTCTTGCACACTGAATCAATATATAGTACAACTATATGAACATAGTAGACCATATATAATTACAATACTGATTCAGTGTGCAACAGAATGAACACTACAAGACACTGATTCAGTTGCTCAAGACATAATGAACACTACAAGACACTGAATCAATATTGTAATTATATATGGTCTACTATGTTCATATAGTTGTACTATATACTGATTCATTGTACAACTGTATGAACATAGTAGACCATATATAATTACAATACTGATTCAGTGTGCAACAGAATGAACATTGATTCAGTGTGCAATAGAATGAACACTACAAGACACTGATTCAGTTGCTCAAGACATAATGAACACTACAAGACATTGAATTAGTATTGTAATTCTATATTGTCAATACTGAATGAACATAGTAGACCATAGTAAACTATGTGAACATAGTACACCATAGTACACCATAGTAGACTGTGTGAACATAGTAGACCATATATACATGCATACTTAGCTACATGCAAATGAGAATGGATAATAAAGAAATATATTACATATTGTTGGATATCATGCATAAATGCACTATTTTGGATTATATGCCTCTGTTGTATGACTATTTCTTTAATATCCATTCTCATTTGCATGTAGCTAATGATTGCATATAACAGGTGGTGTAGGTGAAGTCCTTCACAGATCTCATGATGAGCATGGATGATGAGGTTCAAGGCCACTCAACTTCTTCCTCCAAGAAGGTTATGTGGACAAGAGAGATAGAATGAAAGTTCCTAAACTTGCTCCATTATCAAGTTCACCTAGGAAGGAAAGGCAAAGGAGGCTTCAAAAAAGAAGCTTGGACAGCCATTGAGATGAAGTTCAACGCTGAGATGAACCTTAATTTGTCAAAGGAAAATTTAAAAAATAAGCTTAAAGTATGGAAGCAAGGTTTTAGAGTCATGAGAGAGTTGAAGAATATGAGTGGGTTTGCATGGAATGAAGCTGCTCAATGTGCGGATGCTAATGACATGGTGTGGGAGGAGCTCCTAAAGGTAATATGTTGTTTTGAATATGTTGGTCTTAGCAATATTTCCTTCTTATTAAGTTAGATACAAGACAAAGATCTAATTCATTCATCACGACAATATGCAGAGAAAAGAATTCAAAAGTGCCAAAGTGTACAAGAGACAACCCTTCCAGTACTACAATCACCTAGCCTTCATTGTAGGTAATAACATAGCTGAAGGTACCGTAGCTACTACTGCACAAGAGACAGAAGAAGGCCTCAATATGGATGGGCCTGCCTATGTGGATTGTGATGAGGATGTCCATATGAGTACACCTCTTAACACTACACCTGATTTGGATGATGATTTATATCATTCCAATCAATCGAGTGCAAGTGGTCGTCCAAATCCTTCAACACCATCAGCAAGGAGGGGAAAGAGGAAGAAGCCATCCATGGCTGGTTCGTTGGATGTGCTTTGTGAAACTATGAAAAGAATAGAAGAGGACTTTTGTGCACCTCTTCTAATCAAAGTGGTCAATTCTAAATCAGATTCTATCTTGGATAGTGTCTATGACGCTCTCAAAGGCATCCTTGATTTGAGTCAACCAACTATGCTAAAAGCATATGACACCTTCATGGCTGAAAGAGAAAGAGCCAAAGGGTTCTTGAAAATGAATGAAGATGAGAGGGTGCAGTATATTGCCATGAAGTTTGCAGACATCTAGCTACTTTTTTTTTTCATTTTAAATTATTGTTACTTAAACATTGGCAAGGCTAGCCAAGATAATTTTTAAGTTGGCAAGGTTAGCCAAGATACTTGTCTTATCAACACCATACATTGTTTTTGTTTATCAGCTTCTGCACTATATATGTTGTAGTATATTTTTCTGCTATTTTAGCCATGACGATATTGTTTTTACTGTTATTTCATGCTATTTCAGCCATGATGATATTATTTTTACTGTTATTTCATGCATTATGATTTTTTTTGCTATTTGAGCCATGATGATATTGTTTTTACTGGTACTTCATGATTATAAATTGAATACAGCAAGGAGTAACACATGATAAAGATCAATTATAGCGATAATGCTATTTCAGCCATGATGATATTATTTTTACTGTTATTTCATGCATTATGATTTTTTTCTGCTATTTGAGCCATGATGATATTATTTTTACTGGTACTTCATGATTATAAATGGAATACACCAAGGAGTAACACATGATGAAGATAAATTATAGCAATAATGATATTTCAACCATGATGATATTGTTTTTACTGTTATTTCATGCATTATGATAGTTTTTTGCTATTTCTGCCATGATGATATTGTTTTTACTGTTATTTGATGATTATAAATGGAATACACCAAGGAGTAACACATGATGAAGATGAGCTCGTAATTGTGATATTGTTTTTACTATTATTTCATGCTATTTCAGCCATGATGATATTGTTTATACTCTTATTTCATGATTGTGAATGTACCTATGCCTTTAGATGAGCTCATAAACTAAGCCCAATGCATATATAGTCTTCTTAGGCTGGATAGACTTCATTCTAAATTCAGTTAATACCAGACTTTAAATTACAATTATGTGTTAAGTTGTCTCTATATTAGCCTTTCTTAAACTAAGCCCAATGCATATATTATCCTTACAAGGAGTCACATTGGAGTCAATCATGGTTTCAAATCTCCTGATAGAGTGACTTTGTCGTGGACTCGATGGGATTTTATAAAATGGGAGTTCCAAAAGTGGAATTTGGCCCTCAAATACCAATTCCACCTTTTCAAGTGGCTGACATGATATCAGGATGATGGAGCAACCATCCCATACCCAAGTTTGTCTTATTTCTTACAGAGCAACCATCCCTTACCCAAGTTTGTCTCATTTCTTTTATCAACACAATCACCTTAGAATTTTCCCTATCAAGGAAGGTGGTGCTTAGCTTATGTTCTCCATATGGGAGAAATGAGATACCAACACCTAGTGCATCTTTGATCAGTTTTTCAAAATAGGGAGAACATGCCACATGAAATGGTATGGCATGAGCATAAAAGAACAATGGAAGAGTCAACCACTTCTCATGATTGTGTATTAAACAACCCTGCAACACTAGTAGTTATTTTCTTTCCCTTTGTTGGATTAGAACTGTCTCCCCTTTGAATGCCAACATCTATGGTTTCCATAAGCAATGACATAATCGGCTACATGCTTTCCAATGGAATTCCCTTCTTTCTTGCCACTCCCTCCATATGCAACCTAGCTACCTCAGCCTTTGTAGCTAAAGTTTAGACTCACAACCTTTTACCCCTAGTCCACTTATGCATGAAAGATGAGAATAAACTCTTGCACAAGTAACATAGCCATATTCTACTCCCCCCTGAATTTTTTAAGTTATTTGTCTCTGCATGTTGCAAACTGTAAGAGGTTTTTGGGTGTTAAATAGGCCCTTTTAATAGGTTTTGAGCAATTCAGAAAGGGCATTCAAATGGGTTAGTTGAACTTGTAGACCTTGTTAGCATTAATTCTATGAATTCTAGTTCTTTGTTACATTTCAACTTCACTCTCTTCCTCTAACTACTCCCATTGCTTCTCATTGTATCTTTTTGTTAAGAATTTAAAAGACAGCTGCAAGGTTTAGCAATAGTTCAAAGGGTTAGTTGGTTTGGGGATTGTTTTAGGTTTCGGTATAGTTCAAAAAGTGTGGGGGTCCTTGTGAGCCCACCCATCCCTTTTTTCCTCAAAATTGTGTTTATTTTTAAAAAAGCGCAAAACAATGTCTAGGCTGTTGGAGACAGCTACCATCCCCTATGGCTACAAATGTGCCTTGCAGAATTTTGAACATCTCGAGGACATTTGTAATATTTTTAAAAAGTAGGGATGGGGTGGGGGCGATGTACATGTAGTCTTTGGGTTAGCAGGATCATCTGGCCTCCCAAAGCCAGTGCCTGTCCTCTACTGGAAAAGTTCTATGCAGCCATCCTTTGAACTTTAGCATCCTAATAAGCAATGCTTATGACTTATTGCAAGTAGGGATCTTAGGCTTCCTACTTATCCTGCAAGGTTGCCTTCATGAAACCTCTGAAATACTATACTATGAAAAATAGAAACTTTTCTTCAGAAATAGGAGTGTGTGAGTGGGATTGAAAATTTATAGCACCCACTCAAATATCTTAGGATTATTCTACCAGATGACAACCATCTTGTACTTTTCTTCTTTGAAATTTCTTGCAGTAGTTTCAAATGAAGATTACTACAAAGCTGCAGTAGATAGGTATATTTTTTATGACTTTTCCATGCTTCTATATTTTGAACACATCTTCTTGGTAGTTGCAAATTTGCAATCACAACTTTCAGCAAAGCTCCTTTCATTTATTTGTTGATGACTTTCCATGCCCTTTTCTAGAGTTCCCATTTTACAGAGGCAGGTAAAATGAAAACAAAATTGTAGAGCTTGGCATTATAAGATCACATTTCTTTCAGGCATTTTGTCAAACATCACACTACCTTGTCCATGATTCTTCATTTTTCATACATGTATGCCCAGGCAGTTGTAGTTCTACAACTATAATGGGAGCCTTTCACTCCTCAAAATACACCTAGGTTTCTTAAAACATTAATCCCATGGTGATTGTAGACTGTCATCTCCAATACTGATTCAATGTCGTGTAGTGTTCATTCTATCTTGAGCAACTGAATCAGTGTCTTGTAGTGTTCATTTTGTTGCACACTAAATGAGTATTGTAATTATATATGGTCTACTATGTTCATACAGTTGTACACTGAATCAGTATATAGTACAACTATATGAACATAGTAGACCATATATAATTACAATACTAATTCAATGTCATGTACTATTCATTCTGTCTTGACCAACTGAATCAGTGCCTTGTAGTGTTCATTCTGTTGCACACTGAATCAGTATATTAATTATATATGGTCTACTATGTTCATACAATTGTACTATATAATGATTCAGTGAGCAATAGAATGAACAATACAAGACACTAATTCAATTGCTCAAAAATGATGATAAGTGGTATTCTTGAGCATGAATTTCTCTCCATTGTGCTTCTACGACTATAATGTGCCCAAGCCCTTCTACTTAAACTAGTGTATAGAGAAAACTTAACTCATAATTGTAATTTAAAGTCTAGCTTGTCAATTATGCCTAAGAAGACTATATATGCATTGGGCTTAGTTTATGACAGTGGTAGCTCGGAGAATCTGGTGAGATTAGAATACAGGGTTTGTTGTTGTAGCAATTCACAAAAACTACAAGCTGGAGTAGTTTTTTTTTAAATAGTACTTTGGCTTGTACAAATTTTGTACATTGCTCCAGCACCTACTTTTATGGTTGCCATCTTATATACATGTTGATAGTTCTTCGAGTACACATATGTTGTTCATGATTTCAACTTACAATCTATATTTCTGATGACTACACATATTTCTGATGTTACTCCTTGGTGTATTACATTTATTATTACGAGTATAGATGTGTTATTAGATCATTTCAGTTTCAAATAGAAAGTCTCTTTAATCAACAATGGATTGTTAGAGTAGATTTGATTATGTGGAGTTTCTAAAATGTTATGAACTATATTTGAATGAACTCTCATTACTTCTTCACCGCTCATATGTTGTTCATGATTTCAACTTACAATCTATATTTCTAATGTTACTCCTTGGTGTATTACATTTATTATGGGAACTTTGCATGGTGTGTCTTCACACCACCATTTCATTGTTGGATTTTGTTCTTCCCCATCTTCTTTGTACGAGTATAGATGTGTTATTAGATCCTTTCAGTTTCAAATAGAGAGTCTCTTTAATCAACCATGGATTTTTATAGCATCAATGACTTAGATCAATGTGCCTATGTGTCAATGTGGTGCTGGGCGATGCATATTGAGGACGTCACAGTCACCAAGATGCCCCAAGAAATCCCGAGCATCGATTTTGGGCTTGCCCAAAAAAGAAAAAGGTCTGGATATGTAATTATAGTTTTATGTTTAAAAATAATGTGACAACTAATCAATTTAGGAAGAACTGATGTAGATTTGGTATTGTAGGGAAATAGTGATGTGAATTCTTCTGGTGGGTCGATGAACCCAAATGTACATCTACTCCATCTACAACTATACCCAAATTTACATCTACCCCATCTACATCTATACCTGATGTAGGGAATGAGTGCAAGGAGTCCAAGGCTCGAGAGACAGCTAGTGCCGCCAAATTTGCTTCAATGGAAAAAGCAGAAATCATGTTTCTGTGATGTATTCTTTGTGCAATTTGCGCACTACTTTGTTGGGAACATATGTGTAAATGTGGTTAACAGATGACTATTGTAGATACATGAAGTTTTTTATAATTTAAAGTAGATATGTTGGACATATTTTGATAAACTATGATTTGGAAATGAAAAACTTGATTACCAAATCCATGATTTGACCATTTCCAACATTTGATCAAATGCAGCATTTTGTAATTCCCGCTACACAAACTATGGGTTAAAGGGTCCGGTTTTAAATGGTTATGATGATGATTTTTGTGAGCCGTCTGATGCGCTAGAAAGAAGGAAAATGAATGGTTCAAGTTAAAATTTCATTTTGTGACGAGTTTTGTTTCGCGTCCTGTGAACGTTGAAGCCGCCAATTTTTTTTAGTAATGGTGGACTTAATGAGTTTTGTGTCAGTGAGCTACGATGGGATGCCAACGATTACATAATCTAATTTCATTGTTAAAGACAATGCTTCTCTTCCAAGTTCCTCTATGAGAAAATTGGTTTCCTTTGCGAGCATCAACAACGAATTATCTCAGGCATCTGGTAGGCCAGTTTGATCTTGAAAGTATAGAGTTTTTTATAAGAAGAAAGTCTAAGTGTTTAATTTTTCTCTGTTATTACTATCTTGTGGTATACGGGTAGTTTTTGTTCTAGTATTCATACATTTCTTCGAACCCTATTTAAGATGTTTCCCATAAGACAACTCTCAAGAAAAATAGAGTATAAGGATAGGGGGGTTTTTGAGGATTTAATGTAGTTGCTCACACATTCAAAGAATGGGCCATCCAGAATGAAAGAAATGGTCCCAAAAAACCCTAGAGACTTTGTAAACGAGGGACTGTATGACAAGGGGTTATGGATGATAGATGCCAAGGTGGGAAAGGATTACAATGGCCTAGTTTTATATAGGACTGCATACGCTCAGAGAAATTTGTGTGCTCCTCTTAGTAATATTTGGTAGTTTGACATAGGAAAACTGATTCTGCCTGGGGTTTTCATGGATGCGGACCTTCTTATACAAATTGCTAAATGTTATGACCCTGTTACCAGATCTGTCAAGGATATAAATGGAAATGATTTGATAAGTATTATAGAAGAAGATATCAGAGACATCTTCTCATTAAATGACCCTTCTATTGGATTGGAAAAGATTGACATTGGGGAATTCAATGAGATTTATGAGGCATAGAGGGACTATCTGAGGTCAGGGCCTTTAAGAGATTTCTTTGGTGAAATTGGATCCATGTGTATGGTTAGCCCAAGTACACCTGAGCCTATTAGCTTGGACCTATTTACTTTAAGAGCACAAGGTGTATACAAGTCTTTGGCTTTGATTTTTGGAGAGGATGAGGCTACTCACATGCCAATTCCTTACATGTTCATGATAGTATAGTCTTTACACCAAAAACTGGCATTAAATTTTTATTTTGCCCCTCACCTTGCAGATCTTATCCATGAAGGATTAATGGGAATGAAAAACATGAAGCTAAACAAGCCTTTTGGATGGTATTCTATGCTGATGCATATGCTTTTGTACAAGGGTGAGGAGTTTTTCAGCAAGACAATGGATATTGTCAAAGAGAAGAATGGAGAAACATTGCCAGTCTAGTTATGGACTACAGATTTGTCATGGGATAGGATTGATGCTAGTTTCCTTGTATTTGACAAAAATTTTGCTTCAAGGCTTAGAACATTATTATTTTTTTAGAATCCTAGAATTCCAAGGGAGTTGATAAGGCTAATTCGGCCTAATGAATATTGCAAAGATATCACCATCATGCATAACTTTGGTGATATAATTTTATATCTAGTTTCTACTATTTTCAGAGTATATGGTTGTAAAAAAGCACCCTACATATTGCCTTACCATGTTCCACTGAAAATAGGGTATGTAGAGATTTTGAGGCAGATTGGTGATCTGCAGGAGACAACCCTGACAAGGAAGGGAAGGGGAACTTTGTTCCCAGATATTACAATACTCCATTAGTATATCATTGTCAAGAAGGGATGGGTACACTTGAATCAAGATCTTCAACCCTACAGAATGGCTACAACTATGGGAAGATGTGTCGATAATGAGGGATTCATTTCTGGAGTGTTCAGAGAAAAGATAAGTTGTGCTCTTATGGAACACCAATTTAACTTCCCTGAGGATGTAATTAGAAATGAGTTTGATCTTCAGGCTCAAGAAATCAAGAAAGAAAAATGGGTAATCTACAAGAAGACTGTAGATTTTATAAGAAACTTTGATAAGGAGTATGACCTAGTGAAGGCTTTTCAACCATGGGCAAAGAAGGTGGATGCCCTCATGAAAAATTTTGAGGGAATTATGCAAGTAGCAAATGAAAAGAGGGTTGCAGTAAGTAGAATAGATCCTAAGAGAGCTAGGAGGATTTTGAGTTAGCCAGGGTACACAAAGTTGACCCCAAGGGGAACTTATACAATTCAGTCGAGGAGAGGGTATAGTGTCCTTCTCCCAACTCAACATAAAGATGAGAGTCTCCCATATACTTCTAGGGGGAAGAGACCTATGAGTGACCCAATAGTAGAGGAGCCTTCCTCAAAGAGGAAAAAATAGGAGGAGTCTCAACTAGAGCAGGGTATATACTCTCCTTCCCAATCCCCCTTAGAACTAGATGAACATGGAGTTGCTCAGAAACTTGTGTAGTTAAGTAAGGAGGGAAATATTTTTATGTCTAATGATGAGATATAGGAGGGAATGCCAGAGGCACCCAAAGGAATAGAGATGGATCTCACACTGGTAGAGTTTGAGGGTAAACAAATCGACCCAATTTTGAAGCAGGCCAGTGACTCTTTTATTTTAGATGATAATTTTGTGAAGACTGGAGCATTTCTTCAGTTCTTGTGGAGGATTAAAATAAATCAATATAAGGAAATTTGCCAGAAAAGGAAAGAAGATTTCCTTGATAGGGATATGACTGAAATTGAGAATGAGACAAAGGGGGAAATGATGAAGGAATTTGAGAAGATAACCCCGGAGGAAGGAAGAGCCATGATCCATAGTATAGGAGTGTTAATTATCCCTGAGTGGGATATTGCAGATGCAATTGTTTTTGACTCAATCAGAAAAAGTAAAGTGAAGACCCTATGTACTATAGAACAGGTAGAGCAGGCAGCTAGGGGTGTGGCTTTCTCTGATGACCATGTAGCTCTGGTCATGTGGTGCCTTAAGATGAAGGAGAATAAAGGGAAAAGAGAGGTTCTCTCTTTATAATATGATGGAAACTTGCTAGTACAAAGGTTTGGTGAGAATTCAGGTGTGGAAACCTCAAACATTATTTTGGAAATAGCTAGATTCAATGTAAAGATAGTAGAAAAGGATGCACAAGAAAAAGAGGAGTTAAGGATAAAATTTGGGACTGTCCTTAAATCTTACAATGATTTGAAGATAGAATTGATCCAGAAGGACAAGCTAATTGCACAATTGTCAAGACCACAGGATCATAGATCACCTCAGTTGATGCTGATTGATAATCCTACAATGGCCTCTTCTTCTAGTCCTATTATTGAATTCCCACCATCTCCTCTCCTGGAAGAAAACATAGATGCAAGGATCAGTTAGGAAAGGCAATAGTTGCTTGAGGAGATAAATAATTTGAGGAAAAGTAGGGCAGAGCTGAATAAACAAAGAGATGAACACATGAAGGCTAAATGCCTCTTGGACCAAAAATATGAGGAGAAAGTTACAAAAGCTATGATGTAGTTTGCTACTAATCTGAATCCTACAATTTTGTTTCATCATGCTAGGAGATTGAAAATATTGCTCACATCTTTGAGTAAACATATAGAGGATTTGGGTCCAATTTTGAATAAGTGGGTTGAAAGATCCCCAAATGTGAGATTATTTCATTGCCTATCTAAGGGCCAAGTTGATCCTGATCCATTAATCAAGCCAGTGCATTAGTCTGTAAAGAGGCTTGTAGAATATAGTATAATTTTGGATGATTTTGAAAGGAAATCCAATCTGCTGAAGAAAGAATTGACACTCCCTTGCTGTGACATAATTCCAGGAGTTTTCAAGAAAAATGGTGAGTTTAAGGAGTTAGTCAAATGAAGAGGACAGATGGATGATGATTTTTCTGTTAAGATGACTAGCATTTTAACTTTAGAAAATACTTTGTTCTTCATACACACTATTGAAACATTAATATCTGCCAAGTCCAAGTTTGACTTTATTCAGTGCGAGATCACTCAGATGGAGAACAAGTGGGAACAATTCTCTAGCAGAAAGGATGAAATTCTCAAATTTGTGTTCACAACTGAAGATGCATTTAATAGGTGGAGGTACCAGTACAATCCTCAAGCTGACATTTGATCGAGGTATTTATTATAAACCAAGTAGGGTTGTTGTAAACTTTTAGGGTAAAGTTTTGTGAACCCTAATATGATCGATACCTTGTTGCATTTCCTTGTATATAAAAGGATTTTCCATGATCATATTAGGCATTGAGAGTCTGAGGTGTTGAGAATATAGAAAATTTTAATACCCTTACCCTCAGTCGAGGATTATAATATTTTGTATCATTTCTTGTCAAGTAAAAGAGAAGAAGCATAGGTTGATATTGTTATTTCCCGACTTGCAATTCAATGTATATTGTATACAAACGATCAAAGTTTATACTTAATATAAATCTCAGGTCCTTACCTCTCCTTCGTGTCAAATCTATGAATTTCTAAGTCTATCAGAGACTTGTGTGTAGGTATTTATATTTATGTTCATGAGCTAAATTCTTCAAGGATGCTTGTATTTGCTCTATTTTCTGGTGTTATTTGCCCAATGGATAAGGCACTGGCCTGTGTAGATGTATCTTTACTTCATAAGGAATGATTGAAATCATTACAGTTAGAAACATATAATAAAAATTATGCACATATCAACTAATTTTTCATATTTTTTAGATTTTATTCATCAAACATTATATATATATATATATATATATATATATATATATATATATATATATATATATATATATATATATATATATATATATATATATATATATATATATATATATATATATATATATATATATATATATATATATATATATATATATATATATATATATATATGATGCTTTCAACTATCACTATTGTAACTAGCAATGTTTATATCCTAGTTAGAAAATGGATGTTGAAAATATATATTTAGATCATCTATTTCTATTTAATATATATTTGCAATGTACTAATTGTTGACTTATTATGTGTTTCAACTGTCAAATATATTAAAATCTTAAATAGTATATAGGAATTTAGACAGAAATGTCTTTACAGAGGTAAACACAACTTACGAAATTCTAATAACATATCACCGAAGTTAACGTGTTAGAAACCTAACACATTTTTTGTTGAAATTAGAATTTTTAAACAACCAAACAAGTTCAAAAGTTGGTGCATGAGCACCTACGGATCATATAGAATGTAATTATACCTTCTAATGGTTTTTGCATTGCATATATGTTTTTGGTGCTATTTGATGTTGTAATAAGACCCTAACGACCATTGACCAAATTTTCAATTGTTCTTTTAAGCCTTTCAAAGGAATTGTCTATAATAGACCTATGGCACTGGTTTCCTAAAACTGATAAAACCACTCCAAATATAATAATATGATTTATATCTATATTCCAAATCCGTAAGTCAGAAATGTCATCCATAAATATACTTTTAATTTATGTTAGAAGCATACATTTATAATCTCCAAACTAATCCAACATATCCAATATTGAAAACAAATTACATCTATCATGAAAAAATGAAATTTTTAACAAGCATCAAAAGGTATCAAATAGGAAAGTAGCTTAATAGTATACGTCACACATGAAGGTCCCCAAAATGTATGGAAAATGTATGGGCATGTGTAAAAATAACAAGTTTAATTTTTTAAGTCACTTGAGCAACCTGCAAACAACCCTGACTATGGTCCCCGTTCAATGGCATCGTCGTCTGGGTGCCCTGAGACTCGGCCTAAATAGTGTGATGTAATCCAACACCACTCTTGACGCTATAATGCCTCAAGTTGCAAATTTGATGGCCTGTTCGGGAACTACATCTACTAGCTGCGTCCCCCATGATGTGACCTCATACATACAGTCCATAACTATTATTCTGCTCCCTGATGGCCATAGTGTCATGATATTTTTGATCAAGGCCATCTAGTCATCGCTCTACAAAGCATTGCAGTAAAATGACCATATGTCCATGGTGATCTCTACACTGTGAGGGTGTAGAGAATGGATACAATATTCAATAGCCCAGCTAAACCACCATGAATCTGTTGTCATGGAAAAAAGAATCTGATGCTACAACTCGTCAGGCAGCTGACAGAGACATTCTATTATGGTGTTGTCCATCTTAGTAATAGCAATCTCCTGCAAAACCGAAGCACAAAATTCTTAGTAATATGTTTTTAATGTACAAAAACAAAATATATAAGCATGGCTTACTTTATGGAAGTCCTTACTTTATTCCCTATCCATAACATTTAAATAAATTTTTCAATAATCCGTAAAATGCATCTATATAACTCAGACATATAAATATTCGAATACAAAAATAACGGTAGCTAGCACATCCTCTAAAATATATCACCTTCAATTCAAGTGTAAAACAATAGTAAATGTAAAGTTATATTTACAGTTAAGGTAAGGTTAGTATAACAGATAACTTATTGGCTGATAAAGGAACTGGTATGCTGTATTAATTCAAAATATTAAAAGCTTACAACTGGTAATATTGATTGAATAGGACTTACAAAGGATCCTGTCCTTTGGATGAATATTTTCAAAAAAATAATGGTAGCTAGAGCATCCTCTAAAATATATCACCAACAATTCAAGTGTAAAACAATAGTAAATGTAAAGTTGTATTGACAGTTAAGGTAATGGTAGTAGTTCAGATAACTTATTTGCTAATAAAGGAACTGGTATGTTGTATTAATTCAAAATATTAAATGCTTACAACTAATAATACTGATTGAATTGGACTTTCAAACAATCCTGTCCTTTCGATGACTATTTTCAAAATTAACAATTCATAACAACGATAAACAAAAATATAATTAGGCTTCCTCAAACCATAATCTAACATTGGAAAATCCTATATCTATTTTTCTTTCTCATTTGTATAAGGACCATTTATGGCATTTCTTGGTGTTTGTTGCACGAGGTAGAAAACATTATATGCTTTAATAGGAAATATTGTGTCTGTGAGCAACGGCAACCACCTTCCTTTTTAACTGCTCACTAACACATACTGTTGCGGGCTGTCGATACCTTATATCTTCTATCGGCGTAACAGTACTGTCCTTTCTCCAGTAAGAGATTTGTGAATGTACTAGAGTTTTCCATCATCTCTGCATCTTTATCTAATAGTTTTCAATCATCACTACATCTTTATCTAACAGCACCATTGAAAACATCCACTGGTTTCACCATCAGTGTAAATTATCTTATCCCAAGAAGATTTAGTACATGAAAGGATTTAGGGTTTAGGGTTAGTGCACTGGGCTACGCGCTAATCTCTATTTTCATCATTCCAATTACTTTTGTTTATTCTATGCCTGACTAAATATGGAAACCATTGTGTATCTTCGAACATTTTACCATTTTGTTCTGTGTTTTTGCATGCCCATTGAACGAGCAGCCATACCCTACACATTCATGCATAGACTGAGTTTTTTTTTTTGTCCATGGACAAACTATTTTCGGTACTTACCTATGTTGGAGTTCGTACTGTAATGGGTGGTCATATATTTTTCAAACAACAAACGTAGGTTTTATATCGCGCAACTACGATTAAATATAAGATGGACGAAAGGGTAAGTGCACGGGGCTCCGCTAATCTCTGTTTTCGCCATCCCAATCACTTTTTTTTTTTCCATGCATGAGTAAATATGGAAACTACTGTGTGGTTTTGACCATTTTGCCATTTCATTGTGTTTTTGCATGGTCATTGAAGGAGCAACCATACCCTACACATTGACGGACAAACTGGTTTACTTTTTCCATGGACACCCAAACCTAAAACTACATTTTTTGGTGCTCCTACTGAATCTACAACCCAACACAATCAAAACCCAAATCCATTAACTGATAAAACAATAATTCTATAGTAATGTCACATAAATAAATCATATTTTTAAAACTATTAAGACAAAATACTGTAAGGACATACTATATCACAAAAAAAATCAGACAAATAGAAATAAATATAAATGCTTTTTTTACCAAAATTTATTTACATACAACACACCTGTTCCCCCTCTTGTGGGCTTCTCAGTTTTTATAGATGTTTGAATCTGAAATTGTTCTGTGTTTACCATCCAGGTCTTACCCAAAAATGCTCTAACTTTTTCGTCTCCCATTCTTCAACAAAACAAAAAGACTGCTTTCAAACGCCTGAACTGTACTACTTAATGCCAATCCTTACTTAACTATGAAGTAAGTCTTTGAATATTAACTTCCACACGAGTTGAATTAAAGGGAATGGACTGGCAAAGGCAGCAAGCGTCTAAAGTTGAATTAATTTTGTCATCCTTTTCCCGCGGCATTTCCATTTTTTCATTTCATGCAAATTGTCCCATAACCCGTTCGGTCCTGTCACCGATAGGAAACTATAATGCCCTAATGTAGCGCATGTGTGCTGTGACAAGTGTTCTATGTTTTTGACATGTCTGCATTACTATAAATGTAACTGTCATAGACATTGTCATGTCGCTAACATTCATAAAAATTTGTTGTATTTTCAGTTTATTCAAATATGCATAGCGGTGCATTCATTTGGCAGCATAGATGGCGTCATATGTAACCGTTATTTGCTTTGTTTGGTCCCGCTTGCATGTATCAAAGGATAGAGGTTGCACGATTACATTTATAATGCCCTAATGTAAGTGTGCATGTGCACCATGACAAGTGTTCTTTGGTTTCGACATGTCCGCATTACTGTAAATGTAACTGTCACTGACATTGTCCTGTCACTGACATTCATAAAAATCTGTTGTGTTTTCAACTTTTTCAAATCTACATGAGGGTGCATTCATTTGGGAGCATAGCTGGCGTCATATGTAACCATTATTTTTTTGGTCCCGCTTGTGCATATTGCTAGATAGAGGTTGTGCGATTACATTTATAATGCCCTAATGTAAATGTGCATGTGCACCATGACAAGTGTTTTGTGGTTTCAACATGTCTGCATTATTGTAAATGTAATTGTCCCTGACATTCATAAAAATCTATTGTGTATTTAGATATTTCAAATCCGCACGGTGGTGCATTCATTCAGGAGTATAGATGGCATCATATGTAACCGTTATTTGTTTGGTCCTACTTGCGCATATCAATGGATAGAGGTTGTGTGATTACATTTATAATGCCCTAATGTAAGTGTGCATGTGCATTGTGACAAGTGTTATGTGTTTTCAACATGTCCACATTACTATAAATGTAACTATTGCTGACATTCATAAAATTCTAATGTGTTTTTAGATTTTTCAAATCTACACGGGGGTGCATTCATTCAGGAGCATAGATGGCATCATATGTAACTATTATTTATTTGGTCCCACTTGCACGTATCGATGGATAGAGGTTGCACGATTACATTTTAATGCCCTAATGTAAGTGTGCATGTGCGTTGTGACAAGTGTTCTATGTTTTCGACATGTCCGCATTACTATAAATGTAACTATCACTGACATTCGTAAAAGTTTGTTGTGTTTTCAGACATTTGAAATGTGCACGGCGGTGCATTCATTCAGGTTTTTAGATGGCATAAAAACCACACAACATTTTCCCTCTCCACTCCTGCGCACTTAACATTTCATCCATCTTATATTTAATCCTGCACGATGTGCGACTACAGCTCAGTCGGTGATCTTAAAGACATGATATTTGCGTAGACATCTTTTGTCCTTGTGAATAAGGTTAGGTAACTGCGACCAACTTCACAACATATGGTTATTGAGAAGATTAAAAAAAATGTTCCAAATCGGTTAATTTTATTTAAACCTTTTTTAAGTTTAAGATAAATTGGCAAAGAATATAGTTGAAAAGTAAATGTGCAATGCATGGACATAAAAGACGTGGCAGGAGGTGGAAATTGATCACTAACAATAATTGTCAATTTTATGTATACAACATCATTATTGAGAGAAGAGATATGATGACTATAATTAGCCATGGTGTTCCTTATTTACGTATACGTAAAATTCAAAGTCGACATATTTGCCATCACTTGCAAAGCTAATGCAATTCTTTCAAGTTAAAATATGAAAAAATGCACGTAGCATAGAGAGAAGTGTGTGCCTGTTGCATCCCGTTAAAAGAACCAATCACCAAAGAATACAATTGAAAAGTACATGTGCAATCCATGGACATAAAAGACATGGC
Organism: Chamaecyparis obtusa; assembly: GCA_027943335.1. Taxonomy (NCBI): domain Eukaryota; kingdom Viridiplantae; phylum Streptophyta; class Pinopsida; order Cupressales; family Cupressaceae; genus Chamaecyparis; species Chamaecyparis obtusa. The sequence continues at coordinate 191,394 of BSBK01004234.1, read as the reverse complement.
AAGACGTGCAAATATTTCATTAACAATAATTGTCTATTTTATGTATTATGAATCAGTGTTCAGGGAAGACAAATGATGACTGTAATTAGCCAAGCTGTCCTTTATTTACATATACATAAATTTCAAAGTCCACGTATTTTCCATCACTTACTATTGCATTGCTCAGTACAAGTGGGGACAACTGGGCCTTGTCAATAAAATGAATAGTATGCAGCCTATCATGAACATGTTGTATTACATAGATAGAACTATCCCCATTTTGACAGGTGTCCACATCCATGGCAATTTGACAAGAACAAAATAGGTTCTTAGAGACTATTAGGAGTCAATCCATCCACCTCCATGAATTTCACCTTCCAGACATCTGTGTGATGTCTCCAAACACCTAGCATTGCATCATACTTATCAATTGAGTTAGATAACATCTTATTGTTAGCAGCAAGGGCTGCCTCCACACTACTACTAAACAACTGTTGTTCAAGCAATTCCTGCTCCTGCTTCACATTCTTCTCCCTCAACTCTACAAACAACCTCTCCAGGTCACTATTTTTCTTCCGTAATTTTGAGTTTTACAACAAAAGACATTTTCTCTCTGCTTCAGCAGCCTCCAACTTCTGTGATATCATAGTAATATGATTGCGTTGAAGCAAAATATGACTTTCAGTCAATTTCCATATTGAACTCTTTGACATATCATTCCTCAAGGGATTGTCTGTGGTTGTATTTTTCCCACTCTTGGCCAGACCAATAGCATCTGTTACTACCAGCAACGGTGCTTCCATTGAAGAAGGTCCTTCCCTCTGACCAGATGAGTTGATCGACATTGCACACTTTCCCAAGATATCAAACTATGAATTTCCTAAACATGTATTGATAGGGTTATGCTTGGTAGATTTTTCCCCACCCTTTAGCTGTGTGGGAGAATCTTTTTGTTTGCCCGTCCCTGCTTCTAAATCGTGCAATTATAGTTGGTTAATGAGGGTTGAACTTTATTGGGACTCGCAGAAGATCCCATACTATCAAATTCCATAAATAAGGAATGAGCACATGAGGGCATATAAGTACTTTATACCTCCACTGTCAGGCCACCAAAAAGCTACTCTAGTGTGTTCTGCCTGATTTGCAACAAAATCAATAAAAAAAGAATCATTAAAACTTATTTCTCAGATGTAGAGGGGGAGCATCTACATAAAATGATTAAATATAGAAGTTTACTACATGGATCATGTACAATGACACCCATTAACATAGTATAGTCCTAACAAGGATGTAACAAAAAATGTTGAGAATGGATTTGAAAGCTCAGTAAGTAACAAACAAAAATAATTGTCATTAGCATGGTTTAGTAATAGCATTTTGATGCCCTTCACTTGCAATAGTAATTAGGCAATTTAGTTTTTGTAAGCACAGAATTTGTTATCTTAACAGAAAAACATATAACCTGAATGGTTAGCAGAAAGAAATATCGAATATCATAATAGCAAAAAGTAAAATTGGGACCCAAACAAAGGAATGCACATGAATGCACGAATAAAATCCACCTTATAGTGCCCAACATATATATGCACCTCTTGATAGTACTATACTGCAAATAATGCCACTAACAGAGAAAAATGTAAATCAAGTTTTAAGTTGATACCAGTAAAGGTAAATATTCTACATTACAAACAGAAGCCTTTGGCAGTGCATTGTACTATTCACAAATCACCAATAATTTCATTAAAATTACTATTATATAGAATGGTAATATAATGACTCATCATTCAAATATGCAACACAGTAAAAGAATTCATTAGTAACATGATAACAATGTACCACAAACTGAAATGCCTTGTGTGTGCACCACACACAATGCAAATATAACAGCATACGTTAGAAACTATCCAAGGGTCCCCACACAAATGGGCATTTAACGGAGAATAATTAAGTAATGCAAGGGAATCTATCCGTAAATTGAACTCATCGTAGATCCAATTAAAGCGTACATCAGAAAATTAACTAAACTCAATCTAAGAAATGTTAGTAACCCTATTGCGGCACTCGCTATGGTAATGACTCAATTCAGACCCCTCCTCATTTCCTCCTATGCTGTCTGTTTTGCGCAAGTGAAGAAATTCTTGCATAGAATCTACTCCGCTTCTTCGGGTCCTTGTGCACCGTTGGAGGGGTTATACCAAGGCATCGAATCCTCACATTGGTTCTTTTAACAGGAGGACCCAAGAGCTCGCCAGACTCTATGTCCACTGTCAAGGTGTCACCCACTTTCTCCTAGAGTTACGCAGACAACTTTTGATGAGTGCAAGCTCCAAAACAATGTCGACAAGAATATTACCATACACTTAAACAAAATTTATAATCAGACATGAAAAAAATTGAAAGGAATAATACCTCCTACTGCATCACAGGCAAAGGACGGTCGAGGTCTGAAATGTTCCACACCTTGAAAGATTGAAGGGAGTCACATAAAGATTTTGAAAAAGAGTGGGGAGGGTAACCTAGCATGGAGGTCAATGACCTCTATGATCTGGACTTTCACAGTGCCCGACGATACTCATTTGTTGTGGCATTTCACATTCGTGCCCACACCTGCAATAATGCCTTTGCCAACCAATACATCATTCATTAGCAACTTGATGTGATCTCTGCTTGCATATGTGTGACCACCTTCCTATGAGGACTTCTCGTTGATAATGGGTGCCTGCACTTGGAAAATGTACATGGGTGAACCAAACTCATGTGTCAGAAAGACATATGAATCATGATTAAAGAGGCATAGAAAATTAAAGAATCCTACTATTACCGATTGAAAAAGGCTATGGGAATTGTCCACTTCACCACGCCAAACTTCACCGGCACTATTAGTTTCCATCCCCAACTCCATTCGCACAAACTCACCAATAATGTGATGCCCCACATTCATTTGTCCACACATGTTTTCTTGTATACCGCAATCCTGTAAGGTACATAACGAGTGAAGGGACTGGTATGACACTATGAAAGAGACTGCCAACTACAAATAAGACAACCTATTACATTATTGACAGAATTACATGGTGCAGGTCTTGAAACGTGTAATAGCTCATGACAGAACATTCCCAATAGCTTTTTTCTTTGCTCCAAAACATAATACGAACTCATTGGCATAGAACTAGCTTGAATGGGACTCTCCTCCAAGACAATAAATCAGTTTACGCTATGTCCGCATCCACTTTCATTTCTACTATAAGAAATTGACCAATAAAATAAAACGTACATCTCTGGTTGGGGCCTGGATGATGGGAGGGTTGTCCGTGCTAACCCCAGCACTCTCAGCCTAACATAACAAATAAGAACATGTTTTAAGAAAACATGTTATCAACGATGACAGTATCAAATGTGTCTACAAAAAAGGGCCTACATATTAGAACACTAATTATATAGATACTACTTCTTCAACTGAATCAGCACTTACATGTTCACATGCACACCCATCCTCACCTCCATTGCCCTCCAGCATAGGCTATGTCACCCTTCACAATGGTCAACATTGTTAACACCAAGACAATAACACAGATAAAAAATTGCATACAACCACCACATGAGACTTACCCCGACATCCCTCTCATTGCGGTCCACTGACATTTCTTTTATATGCATTCCTTGCACCAACTTGTATGAACTCCCAGGTTTCTACCCAGTAGAATAAGTACCATGATCTTCATAAATAGGGAGAGCCAAGATAGTGCCTTCTTCATCTTCACCGCCCTGCTCTACCAGACCATGTCCTTTATCCATACACGCCTGACATGACAATTAATTTGGGACTCATTTATTGTAATTGTGAATTCCAAGGTGAGTGATGAAATGGAATAATTAATGAATACTTATAATACCATATTACCTTCTCCTCTAACTCAACACAACCATGAGAAGATAATTTTCTCTTCCTCCTTTTCTCACGCCTCTGACTTCTGTCAATAGAGTTCGACCCAATTTTGAACTCCTCAAGCCCGTCACAAAGCTTAGAAACCTCATTCATCTAGGAAGATTTCCTCCTGATTTCCATCTTCTTTTGTCGCATGGGGCATCACTTCTCATGAGAATTGGTAGCTGCAACTGGCGTGGCAAGCGATGCATCAGTTGGTGTATCCCTATCAATGTCCTTGCATACAATTTTAAATGGTCTTGGACTGCCCTATTAGTTGCACATTTTTTCGATGTGAGTCAAAATAATGGCAAAGCGAACAATTTTTCAAAAGAATTAGAAACCAGAGTCCTAATTCATCCTCAATTTTCCAATACCTTGTAATCTTTTCTATGCACCAATGCTAACACCTTTCTAAGTCTTTTCTGCCTGGCTGATGGACTCTCATATTGATGCCTTTCTTCTTCAATCTTTGCCTTGCCTGCCTCTGGAAGGAGCTCCATTGATGCCTTCTTGTACAACTTGAATATGAGCTTCTCTACATGCTTGCTTTGGGCTACAGACCTCATCCTCATCTGGTAATTGACATTTCTCTCCCTCCTTTGTTAGTACCCATGTTCTTTATAACTAGAGTAATGTCATTTTGGGTTGGCTAAGGCAGGTCGCTCGTGTTTGGGTGCTTCAATCAATCGAAGTTCATGCATCTACATCCTATGCATGTTCATCCTTGCAAGGTCCCAAAATTTGAGACCTCCATCTACCGAACACGGACCAACGATGCAGTAATATACCAATCTATTTTTGCACCTTTTAGTTCTGTAATCAGCCGCCCCCTACGGACAATGTGCCAGAACAATTAAAATGACATTTTGTACAACCACAAAGCTTACAAGCTAGAAAATAATAACATCAGGCAAGAAGGATTCCTAAACATTACATCACCTTTGAAGGTTTGTGAGATAAATCAAACCTTACAATTAATCTGAGAATCCAAACTATCTCCCAAACCACTGTGAATATTGGTCTCCTCCAAACCATCATAGTTCTGAGCACCAGCATAATTATCATCCCACTTATTTTCTTCACCACTGCCACTGTCGACATAAGCGCTCCCTCTTTCAACCTCAAGGGTACCTCTCTCAACATGACCAATTGAATCACATTTAGCTGCTTCGTTCAAGGGGTCCTCCACCCCAGGCATAGTGCTCAAATCACCCTAGAGTAAACAAATTTATGACGACAACAAAACACATGTCATTTGAAGGTTGAAGAACATGAACCAAATATATATGCATTTTTAAGGCACACTCATTCTAATTATATGATATTGGTATGATGGCAAATGATTACCAGTTTCCTTGATGAATGGGTAGATCCTGCTAGTCTGGGAGATGTCCTTTTGAAATCCCTCATTGTCTCCTGACAAGGCTGAGTCCACATGTTAGTGAGCTAGCCAACTCCTCGATGAAGTGACACAAAATAATATTTATAGACATCCCAAGACCATACTATCTTACGATTCTTACCAACAAAAATTACACATCATCAAAATCCCTCCAAGTTGCCCAAGACTGCATCCCCTCACATGAATGAAAGATCTCCTTAAATTTGTCCTTGTAGTGGATCGACATACTAGCCTACGCATATTAAATAATGGGAGTGTTACTGGCTGGTCAAGTTGTGGATACATTCCATGCCTTCGACCTCCCAAAGAAAACTACTTCAAATGGCATATCAACTTAACATACAGAATGCACTTTAAAGATCTCAGTTCACAATATAATTATCCACATTCTTTTCATCTACTTATTTGCATCTATCTTATTTTTATTATTTAATTCTACAAATGACATCTTCTATACAAATAGGATAATGGCCTAATTAAGTGACATAGAGCTTATGCATTTATTTACAAACTATGAACATATTTACCATTTGTACGAAATAATGCCGCATATGATTCTGCTCGTCTCGTCCACCATTGTATCCGTGAGGGGGTCCCTTGATTCAAATACGAGCTAAATTTTATATATACCTATATTTGATAACTTACCCTGTTATGGAGGTTTGTATTTGTTACTGGACATAAACAAACATTTACTGCCTTGTAAACGTATATATGGAACAACTTACAACTTCTATATTTAATATTATTCATTATATTTCATGTATGATAACAACAACTTCTTCCACTAGAATTTTCTTGCCTATTCCACCCAATGCCATGATAACTTCCTCTCTGATTGGAAATGGCTTTGCAACAAAACCACGTGTATTGAGAAATATTCTTAATAACCAACTTTGGAATTTTTTTAGCATTACCTTATTCAGAGGCCTTGTTCTAGAAGCACACAAAATAAGATTTGATCATTAGAATATGTGGAAATACACAACAAATTCATAACAGTTTTCAATGCTTACATAAAAACAATGGATGAAAATGATAAAGCTAATTTTTTTTTTGTAGAAATCTGAAATCTACAAAAATCTTGATAGTTTACATAAAGATGTGTCACTTTAGAAGATGCTAATGGAGTTGATCCCTTGCAACAACCACATAAAATAGCAAATCATGTTGTTGAATATTTAAATGCAAATTGGTTAACACTCACTGTATTGATTTGATTGTGGTTCTAAACTTTAACCTTTCTTTTAAAGCTTGTACAATGCTATTTTCTTCATGTATCTGAATTCAGTATGTGATTTTGATTTTTTGTGGTGGAAACTCAACGCCTGAATCTAAATCCCTCTATTCCAGTTAACTAGTCTCAACAAAGTGTTTGCAATAACAATTGAATGTGCAAATTTCAAGCATCACAGTTAGACTCTTAATATGTTTTCAAATGTCACCATATAAAATACATACAAAATCAATAACTTGTGTTCCTTGAGATAGCTGTCCACAAAAATTATTAAATAGATAGTAGTTGTAAATTGAGAATCATTGGGTAGTTGTGGTGTACAACCTAGTCCTGACTAGGTTTCAAGTGATTATAATGACTACAGTTATCTTATTCTGCATAATGTGTGTATTTGTCCATTCCACCTAACTTGGGACAATGAAGGACCACATTTTGCGACAAGGTATTCTTTCATTCTTACAAATTACAATAATATCAATCTCAAGAGACCTATATCAAATGAACATGCATTTGATGACCTCAAGATGCTCTATCCTTCATTGTTGGGGTGGAGGTATTTAAATATCAGTACGAGCCAAAATAATGTGCATGCCTACCTAACTCTCTTGCTAAAATTTGTCTATAGCATAAAGTTGTTGTTTGTGTACATTGTATAACTATAATGCTTTTTGGAAGTTACAGATCAATCTGTTTAGTTTTATTTCTGACATTTTTCCCATTTTGTCTTCTTGTTGCCTGTAGTTTCCTATTTTTTAGACTATAGTCTATACTTGTAGCAACCCAGATTTTTGACATGGTCTTAAGTTATTACTTTGAAAGATGACGATGCAGTATTAGTCTAGAAGAGGTGAAGAGATTAAATAATGTGTCTTGAGAGGATAATCCTTTATGTCAGGGCCATGAAGCTCCCAACTGTTGTGCCTATCTGGTGCTTGTGGAGGATGTGGAATTGCATTTCTTGATGTAGAACTTGTGTAGACTACAAAAAATTCAATGTAGATTATAGTCAAACTGTGTTTTTAGGTGATTGACCTTTCAGCCGGGGATGCAAAACTTGAAGCAGTGTTGATTCAAGGTCTGTTGTAGAGGCTGAAGATCAACAAAATAAATAAAATATTTGTAAAATCCAAAAGAAATCGGTGTTCAAATGTAGTGGTTAAGTGACTCTAGTGTCTTCAATGTATTCCAGGTTTTGAAATATGGCCTTTAGAATCTGAAAGGATGTTGGGGGTTGGCAGTCTTTATGCAAAATTTCCATTTTGTGATAAATGGAATAGGTACAAAACCAGATCAAAGAATAATGCTATTTTATATTCAATATAATGGAGCGTAGTTACAAATACAAAGAACTATTAGTCAGATCCATGAATCAAGTAGTGAAATGGCTAAGAGGTTGTCATTTAACTCCCATCACTCCAAATCAGTAGGTGATTAAAGTTAAAATATATAGAGATGTTAGATCCATGAATCAAGGAGATGAGATGGCGAAGAGGTAAGAGCTTTAACTCTTAATTGCTTCCAATCAGGTGTGTAAATTACAAGTATATAGAACTCTAAGATCCATGATCAAGGAGATGACATGGCTATGAGGTAAGATTTAACTCCTAATCTCTCCCAATCAAGAGGTCAGTTAACTCAACCTAATTCAGACAGAGTTGGCCTTGACTAATTAGAGGTGGAAGATAACTGCCATCAGTCAAGGATTGACAATGCAATGGTGGCACTTCTATACGTCAAGTCAAGGTAAACACATCATTATTGGCTACCTAGGTGAGAATAATTAAATATTCCTAATATTTTAAGTAAACATAATAACTAGTTGCAATTACTAACAGTCGGGATAAACTCTATCCTAGGTGAAGTTAAATATTTACTCCAACATTTTACAATGTGAGTTTGCAAGATTTTTGCAAGACAAATTATTGTGATAGATGCAAACCGATTCCATCATTTCAAACATGGACTATGTTCTTCTGGAGATTACTAGTGATGCTAAGTCAATCAAACCTCAAAAACTGATCTATTTTTAGTTTTAGTAAGTTGTGCCATATCTTTACAAATATAATACTAAGTCACGTATCCTCTCCTCACACAAATTTATCTTCTTGCTTTGTGCCTTGAAAAAATGATCAATATTATCTATGAGAAATCCTAGTTATATATGTGAGTGCATGAAATCAACCACTTCCATCATAATAAAATAGTTATTTTTTTTCTTTTCTTTTATATTGTCCTTTTTTCCTTCCTCTTTATGTGAAAGCGGAAAATCCTAAAACAAATTAAATTCCAAAATAATAATAATAAATATTTCAAAACCAAAGTCTCAAAAGTAATTTTTCATATGACATACCAACACATGGCAAAGTTAAAAATTGAATTACTTGAATAAAATATTTTTTTTAAATCACATATCAAAAATCTACAAATTGGATAAAGTTCCCATTAAATTTTATATTATAACTAGAAAAATTGAGATAATATTCATGATCTATTATCCCCAAACAAAACAAGTACTCCCATAACTATCATAATTGCATTTCCTCTAAAGAAAGGCATACCTTGAGAAACCAATTCATATATAAAAAGAGAAATAAAATAAATATTTTTATTGACATTTAGAATCAAATGAAAAAGACATAGATATGGAATTTTTCACCATTACAACTACAAACCCAAGCTGTTATCATCAAACATTTATTGCATATGCAAAATGTTTAGGTAATCACATAAGATTCAATAGGCATGCACCCTATATTGTAATGGCTAACAAACCCAAGTGAGGTGACTGATATGTTCAATCATTACATTTTAAGAAAGGGATGAACTACTCATTAATAAATAGTTAGTAAATTCAAGATGAAAAAATTGTTATTCTGTGTAAAATTATACAGAGTCGCTAGTCTCAATACCCATCATTAGGCAAAGATAACAGACCCATCATTATTCTAAGAGTCAAATGATTTTCTGAGTTAGCCCACACTAGTATGATGATTTTGAATCTTCTTAAAAAAATATTTTCTTTTCATCTCATTTTCGGCCAGAGATTATTATCATTTCTTCTGATGTGTGCGATTTCATTTCATGTATATGACATGATAACTTTTAGATAACCAAATCTAATATAATGCAATAATCAGGTGGGCATGCTATCATTTTAAGGAGTTCCTTTGATGAATTGCATTAGCTTAAATGAGATATATCGATGATCATCTCTTGTTAGGCTTTTCTGTAATATTTTAAAAGCTAGCACTTGAATCAATTTTGTCAACTGGCTTGAATGTTGGATCTTTTCTCATCCTATTTTGTCAATTGGGTTTTTAGAAGAGTGAGAAAGGTGCAATGGGTAATCTAAGAAGGGTTGAAGTAGTGGAAGGTTTTAAGGGGGTTTGGTACCCTGCAACCCTAATTAGGAGGAGGGATTCAGAATACATTATTGAGTTTAAAGATTTAGAAAAGAAATCAAAACTGAGGGAGAAGGTTGACATTGATCACATAAGGCCTGTACCCCCTAATTTGATTAGGAAACATTTTGTAGCTCATGAGATAGTTGATGCACATGACAAAGATGGGTGGTGGATAGGAAGCATAGAAAATCTTCTACTTGATAATAATTGCGTTGTTCACTTCACTCATTCTGGGGAGAAAGTGGAGTATTTACCATGTATCTCAGTTGCCTCTCCATCAGGATCGGGTCAATGGCATCTGGATTGCATCTCCACAGGTAAAACTACACTAACTGCAATTAAGTTATGTGTGGGGGACGAAGAATCGCAATTTTTTTCCTTTATGTTCTCTATCTTTATTATTTTTGGATTTGCATCACAGAGGAATAGAATAGTAGTCATTTTTTATGAATAAAAACCAAAAATATGATTAAATTCATATTCTCTTCGCGAGCCATCCGAGAACACAATAAGTATTTCCCCAAAACTAGAATGAGAAAATACTAGACCCAATAAATTCAAAAGAGAGGCCAAGTTTTGTGGAGCCTCAGCAGATGGTGTATGTGCTACAGACAGTGAGAGAAAGCTTAGGATGACAAGCAAAGACAAATAGGATGATGGTTCATCTGGCATAGGGACAATGAATATAGTTGGAAGAGATGTGGAAGGTGCAAAGAGCATTCCTCCATACAAGGATGGGGAGAAAAGTCATTCCTCTGCTCCACATGCACTTGTTTCTAAAGGAACTAAAGTTCCATTTTTAGAAGCTAAAGTCGAACAAGTTGAGAATATATTGCCTGATGTGGGTGTGACAGGAGAGGTAGAAAGAACTTTGCATGCTTCTAAAACAGGTGCAAATCCAACTATGAACAAGATAGAGCTCCATGCTTTTCATTCAGTACTCTAATTTTACTTAAGGTATTTTAGAAAGGTGTAAGGAATTGGCTGTATCACTGATTAATGACTAATTTTTTGTTCATAAATATGAAATACTGACTCTATGCTTATATACTAGAATAGTTTGTGTATGGCTCATTTTCAATGGAGCTCGTTGCTAATTGTCAACATGTAATGGCTTTCTAGCTATAAAACATTACCTTCAAGTGACTATCATTAACTTTATAAACTATTTTATGGCAATATACTATTATACATCTCATTGACCTAATCCTATTGCAATTATATTTGTTTAATCTCCAAGATTGTTGCAAGAGAAATTATTGTGAGAGATACAAACTGATTCCATCTTTTCAAAGATGGACTATGTTCTTCTGGAGATTACTGGTGATGCTAAGTGAATCAAACCTCAAAAATTGATCTAGTTTTAGTTTTTCAACATTTCTTTTATACATGTTTGGAGAGCTACAACATGTTGTTATATATAACAAACCATATTATATGGTATGAATTTCGTCCTAGATTTATTGATGGAGTATTTTTCAAAAGCCTTGGTTTATTTTAACACAGAGCAGTAATGCCACTAAACTATTTTTTGGGAAGCCTATGTAGCTGAAGTGAAATTGACGAGGATGTTGAAGAATGAGAAATTCAAAGGAAATTGGCCGCTACAAGGCAATGTAAAGCTGCTGAGACAGCATGAAACATCAAATATGAGCGAATGGAATTAGGAAAGCTGATTTTTTAAAATGCTAGGCCTGATTTTCATTCGGTAAACTTTAAAACCAGTTATCACTATACAAGTGGTTAAGAGAGATCATTATATTAACAAAATATGAATTCATTGGGTTTCTGAGATGACCACTATTCTGAGTGTGTAGGACCTTTTTAACCTAGTGAAATGAAATGTTGAAATAAAATAAAATAAAGCTAAATACCATTTTAGACTCGACACTAATTGGAAATAAGGTAGATTTTGATAAAAAAACATAAACATCCATGAAACTAAGAATTGTCCAGCAAGGGATTTTGATTTACCTCTTATGTACCAACTCAAGGGTTTCAGCTGCTAGCTACTTATTCCACTCTGTGTTGAGTAACCTATTTATTTACCAAAACAAATACCAAACGTAAGCGTCGATAACAAAAATTTCCACATACCATAGCCGTTTGTTTTGAAAACCCTGTCTGATTCAAATCTTGAATACATAAGCAAATAAAACATTGCATACCTGAAAACACTACAAATAAAACACTGCACACTTGAAAACATAAAACACTTGGCAAATAAAACATTGCATACCTACTATTTAGATGCGCCTATAATCTTCTAGATTATCAAGAATAAAAACCCCAAATTGTCAAGGGTTTCGGCTATCAACTACGTATTCAACTCCAGAAAGTAAAACCTATTTATTTACCAAAAAAAATACCAAACATAAGCGCCGATAACAAAAATTTCTGCATACCATAGCCGTTTGTTTCGAAAACCCTATTTGATTCAAATCCCAAAAACATAAACAAATAAAACACTGCATACCTAAAAACACTGCAAATAAAATACTGCTCACTTGAAAACATGGAACACTTGGCAAATAAAACACTACATACTTGCTATTTAGACGCGTCGATAATCTTCTAGATTATCAAGAATCAAAACCCCAAATGGGGAAAGTATGTTATTTGGGCCCTGATATTTAGATGCACTGATAATCTTCTGGATTATCAAGAATCAAAACCCCAAATGGGGAAAGTATGTTATTTGGGCCCTAATATTTAGATGCACTGATAATCTTCTAGATTATCAAGAATCAAAACCCCAAATGGGGAAAGTATGTTATTTGGGCCTTGATATTTGTGCATGCAGATGTGTACCAACTATTCAATTTAGCATAGTTGCGTCTGCGGTGACTTATTCGACACAATTACTTCTCCCATCACATCTGCGGTTAGTAGACGTAGTTACTGTTAGCGGGTCTGGGTCTGCGATTACTTGACGTAGTCACGGTTAGCGGGTTCAGCTTAACAGATGTTAGTGTTGATAGGCTAATGTTGACAGCGTACTCCTCACAGTTGAAAACTTCCAGTGTGTTGATATCCTAGCATGGATGTCCCATCCCCTCCATCATGGCCCTTGACAGCCCTTCCTCCTTCATTTTGTACCGTTTGTACCATTTAAACATACAAGAAACATACACATAGACATGGATGATTTATCGAGAGCTTAGCTCATCCCCATAAAACACGCCCTAGATAGGAACAATTATAGGCATATTCGAATTGATCTACATATACATGGTTGCGACATACATGTTATGGTGGCAACCAGAGTCCGTTCCAAAGTGGCTACCCTCTTGAACATACTAGAGCTAAACAATGTAGTAGAAGTGAATTCACAAGTTTCTTCTCATATGCGTGTGCAAAATTCTGAATAGGAGAAAGCGCAAAACTTGGCTTTGACATCAGTTCCAGACCTAAACATCTGTCCTCTAATTGAGGCTCACTCTTCTGGTTGGGGTGATGATGTTGTTGAATGGGAGAGCATACAAGAGGGTTGAACACACTCACAAAAAAATGCAAGGGTAGATTTGGTATAGGTTTTGGGTTGGTCATGCGAGGGGCCTGGGTCTTTGCTCATGGATAATCGGGGTGCTGGGTGGTCAGGAGAAGTTGCAGATCCCTCGGCTATGGAAGAATAAAAAATTCTATGATCTCTACTTCAGTTTTTTTTTGCCTTGTATGCATATCACATATGAATTTGGTTTTAGTATACCAAGATGAATGTATGCCCTAGATCTTCAATGTTAAGAAGGAATATGTTTTTCTAGTTTAGGGTTCGATGAAATTGTTGACCGATTGGATACATGTCATATTATGAGGGATATGAAATGTATATTTTCATATCATATATATCACTCATTCATGTATATCTTAACTTTTTGTGGTAGATGTTCTCCTTATAAAATGTATTTTTAAGGTTATTGACATCGTGGATTCTTAGGGTTTTTGAAATTATCTACCATAGCAATATACTATATTTGTAATCGGGCTAGGATTTTGGGTTTTCTTTCTAGTTCTTTCCCAATTGAGCTCTTGAACCAGTTATATAATATAAAATATTAGTGGTTCACCAACTTTTGATTAAAAAAAAACATGAGGTCAAAATGGTGCATGGTGATCGCCCACATATTTTTATTATAATTTGGGAAGCACCTTATGAGCAAGATATATAACAAATGGCAACAAAGACAATGCCTCCTCCACAACCTACACTTGAGAAAATTTTCTCAATTGTTGTTTCTAATTTAGAATAAGAAGAAATTGTTGATAATGGGGAGTATGAACAAATTGTGAAATCAATAATTTAGGAGTATGCAACTATAATTGATACATATGTCATTGAATTTGAGCCTTCAGACCAGTTTTTTGATGATGTAAGGCACTTGGCTATTACAAAGTTTATCTTTCATGATTCAAATTTCAAACTCCTAAATTTAAGTCGTTAATTTAGAATATATGTGAAAATAATTAAGAGATAGAGGAAACGGCATTACTCTTGAAATGCATTAGCAACTTAGTCAAGAATTGTAGGATAGGTTAAAAAATGAAATGGAGGATATGAATCTTGAGAGCGGAAGACAATTATTACACGAAGATGGAGTTATGATCTTACCTAGATGAGATATTAGTTCTAAAATTGAATTTGATAGTTTTAGATCAAATCAAAGATAACATGTGAAATTAAGTATTGATGACATAGATCAAATATATGTAGGTTCAACATTTAATCTTGATGAGAACACTTTGTCTACTTGGGCACTTTATCTACCAAGGAAAAAGCCATTGATAGTATTGATAGCTTCTAGTTCACATACTTGAGGACATCGACCCCATCGAGTCAAAAAATTTGACAATACATGATGCTAAATTCATCAAAGCTCATATAGACAAACTTTCTAGAGAAAAAAGGGGTTATGCCCTTGAAAATAACTAATAAAGACATGAAATTTCTAACTAAGAGATAGGATAGGGTCTTCCTTCTTATTTAGGTCCTTTACAATTAACAATTGAATATAGAAAGATAAAAAAAACTCGCAAGAATGACTATTGAGAGAATCATTTGGAGGCACAAGGCAAATGATATCTAAGTAGGGAAATAAAGTTAATTGTAGAATTGAAGTCTGCAAACTACAATATTGTTTCTAAATTATTCAAGGCTAGGTTTGAAAAAATGATCTCATAAACTAACAAATTCTAGGAAATCTATGTACTTGGACATACAATACTCTTAAGGTGCATAATACATTTCAATGAAGATTGAAATCAGAGAAGGAGAAAGTAAAATCAAGCGACCCCATTGATAATGTTTTAAAAATGATTGATGAATGGATTGAAAAACATAAAATATATCACGAGGAGCTTGGAAATTATGATAAACTTTGAGGTCTTTCTCTTCCTTCTTTTTTCAATGAAAGTGGTGATTTAAAATATCAAAAGGAATGGAAGAATGAGACTACACAGATGTTACCCCTTGCCTTTAGGTTTATTAACGATGAAGATAAGGTTGTAGATCATGCAATCATTCAACTTGAAAAATTGTTCTTATTGGAGTTTAAAATGAAAGACGTCAATAGAACTATTGTCATGTATGTTACTCAGGAGTACATTAATAATTTGTCACATTTAAATTTGTTCCTACCTAGACCAGTTTAATTGGGTCGGTGAATGGAAAACCATTTTTTTTGAATGGTGGATTAGTGTTTTGTGCAAGTATGTATTAAAGTGGTCGTGGGTCCAACAATTTCAAAATTTTGGATTATTGCTAGCAAGGCATATAGATGATAATGAGGCCACAAATGAACTTTATCTTGTTATTTCAGTTATATTAAGATAAGAACCTTTTCAGACTCCACTTGGGTCATGAGTACCCTATGGAGCTATAATGGAACTAGATGCAGTTGAAGGTGTTGTGAAAATATCAATCCTTGGTCTTTTTCCTCCAAGTATTTATTTCTTGTTATTCAATTTTGCTGATTCAAATAATTGGAGATATGACACATCATCCATATGCCCAAGTTTCTTCCTGACAAGTTCAAATTTGATTTTCTTCCTTCAAATGGAGTTTCTTCTCAAAGAGCTCATAGGAATTTTTCTTCTACTAGGAACAATTCTATTAGGAGGGGGAATATTCCATGGTTACAATCTTATTTTTCCTTGAAAATTGGTTTTAAGCTTGTTTTGCATTCCCCATTCTATAAAGGAAATTCCATGACCATTTTCAACTTCTCCTAAAAACTTGTAGTAATTAGATAGGTAGATATAATAGTCGTAGTATTTAGTTTGAAGGTTTGATATAATAGAATGCAAGTGTATTTCAAAAATGCAATACAAATATCAATGATGTTTGGAGTACATCTTTTTTTTTTCTTAGTCTATGTTAATTATTTCTTACTTTCTTTCCCATAAAGAATTAAATTATTTTAAAAATTAATAGTGGGTTTGAGTTTAAGGTTAGGATGTATGAAGCAAAATGTTGTGATGCATTGATGAATTATGTTAATATTAGGTGTTAGCATTGAAAGGATTTACTAATATAATTAAATATGTTGATGAATGACTCTTTTATTTATTTGTTAGACTCTATGGCCTTGTGATTTTAGGCACTAGTTATTGAAGGCACCCATTACCATTTTTAGGGAAAATATTAATCAATATTTTTTTAATTTATATTCTTAGGAGTAGTTTAGTGTAAAACTTAGATCCTAATTGTTGAAATGAAGGATAATTGCCAAGAATGTGATTAAATAAAAAGTTATACAAGATTTTCTTGCTATATTCTCATTAGGACCGTCTTCTTATTTTTTAAATGGAGAATGTGAATTGTGTTGAATTCTAGAAAATTAGAGGTAAACCCTTAGCAGATCCTAAAGTGCAGAAGGCTTTCAAAGCCTTGTTTGTTAGCCACATATCCTAATTATCAATTGATGGGGGATGAAATTACCCTTAGGATTTTCTAAATCATCTATTGACACTAAAACATTCAACTCCTTTTCTTCATTACTAAACATTGGAATAGAGGAATTCTAATATCTCTCTAGAAAATTCATCCTTTTAAGTTTTACATTGTCTCTAATGATACGGGGTGGGAAATTTTGTTAGATATATCTTCTAATTGAAGAAATTTTATTTTTTTAGAAGAAAGGGATATTGCATATTTGATGAGGTGGAATAAAGAGCTTGAAAGTGTTGCACATTACAAATTCATGAAAAATGAAACATAGATGGGTTCAAGAGGAGTTTGTGCTTGTATAAGCAGTCAAGATCATGAGAATGACCAGATTGATATGCTAAGATCATTGAGCTTTCTATTTCAAGTTTTAGTAAGTAGCTCACTTTGTGCAAGGAATTCCTTGTAGCTTTAGTGATTTAGGATCCATATAAAGTGGTTGCAAAGCCAAAATCATGGCTATACATCTATAGGCAAGTGACACAAGCTAATAAGATACGATCCAAGGCTTGCAAAGATAATTTTTACACTATGAATGACTATCATGAAATCAAATGCCAATGGACTAGGAAGGGAACAAGAAAATGTATTTGAGTTATTTATAAGAAATAGTCATGGAGAAATGGATATTCCCAAGGTAAAACCTCTTAATGCCACATTGCTTATAGTTTCCTCTCCTATAAGAGAAGATTGATTTCTTAGGCTCTTAGAGTTATCACTATTTAAGATATAGCCTATGGGGCCTAGGTTTTAGGTAAAGGCTTAAAGTTTGAGGGTATAGGATATAGGGTTGAGGGTTTACATATATACGTTAAAGAGTCTAGGGTTGGTGATTTATCATGAAGACCTTTAAGGACCTAGAGTTGAGAGATATAGTTTCTAGGGTTGAGGTTAAATGGTTTAGGATTTAGAGTTGGCAATATATGATTGAGGGTTTATCATATAGGCCTTAGGACCAAGGGTTGATGGCTTAGTGTCAAGGAAAAGGGTAGAGAAATACATATATATTTATATGCGTAGACACATGTATATATATATATATACATATATATGTATGTATACACATATATTATACATGAGATGAAATATATGTATATATACACATATATATTACACACACACACACACACACATGTGTGTGTGTGTGTATATATATATATATATATATATATATCTATGTATGTATGTATGTATGTATGTATGTATGAATAAATACACACGCACACATGCACATGCACATGCACATGCATATGCATATGTATACACACATACATATCTTCCAATCTGGTTTCTCAATTACCTCATCATTAGGTTTACCCATTATCAAGTGGGTATTTGTATAATTACTACCATAAATTCATATTTCTTATATGTGTGTGTGTGTGAACAACATTAACATGTTAATTTTTAATCTCCCTCTCTCCAATGTTTCCATAGTTCTCAAAGACACATGTGTACCATTTTTTAATAAATTTCAACCTACTTGTCCAAATTTGAAATATATTAAATATTAATGTTCAACCATCCATTCTTTACACATAAGAAATTTGCACTTTGAATTATTTTTTGTGCAAGTTATGTGACTTGCACATACACATATATCTATTTTTCATGATGCATTACATACATATATGTGTATGTATGTATGTATGTATGTATATGAACAACATTAACATGTTAATTTTTAATCTCTCTCTCTCCAATGTTTCCATAGTTCTCAAAGACACGTGTGTACCATTTTTAATAAATTTCAACCTACTTGTCCAAATTTAAAATATATTAAATATTATTGTTCAACCCTCCATAAATTGCACTTTAAATTATTTTTGTGCAAGTTATCTGACTTGCACACACACATATATCAAATTTTTATGATGCATCCTCTTTGAAAAACTATTAAAAAAAAACTTAACAAAAAATACACAACTTCTTGTACTCACTCTTAACTATCTTTCTACCAAAAGGCTTTTCAAAATACTAAATTCAACTATAATATTTATGACTCGCACACTAGATACTATGTTATGTTTTGTTCAAAAAATAAGAACTCTTTTGTGTGCAAGAAGGATTTGGCCCCCTCTTCTATTGTGATTTCCTTTTATATATGGAAAAAAATATTTTAAAAATTAGAGATCTCCCGAGAAATGAAAATCTCTTTGGTCAGTTTTATGGATATAGCTAGTTTCCTCCTTTCTGTCATCTAGTTAGTCTCAAGTTTCTTCTCATTTAGGACAAAAATAAATAATTAAGAAATTTAAAATTTGGATAGAAATAACTAGATTTTGAGTACTACAATTCTTATTCTTTCGGTGTCTTAAAATTTCAAGTGCACGAATCTCAAATTGCTCCTCTAAGTTCAAGTTTAGTTGTTTTTCAAAAAAAAGGCACTTTTGACCCCCTTTTCATTCACCTTCTTAGTGCACATACCCATAATAATGGTAACAAAGTCTACAACTTTTGATCCATCTGGTGGAATATACAATGGATCAATAAGTCTCTTGCTCTCTTTCATGGTCACTTTCTTAAAAGTTGGAATAATAAGGGCATCAATGATTTTAGTGATATTTTACATAATAATCAATTGAAAAGCTAATAAGAAATTAGTATTGAGTTTGGTTTACCCCATTCTTAGAGGAGTACTTATTTAGTCTCACAAAAGGCCTACTATTTGTTACACTTTCTCATTCAACATGAATGCAATACAAAACTTATGAAAATTTGAAATGGGATGATGGTTCCAACCTTGATATAATTAGCACTAAAAATATTCATTAAACCCTAACAAACTCCTTGGATGTTACCACACATCTTAATAACTACTAAAATATGAACTTGGGCCTTACTTGGTGGTCTAAAGTCTTTTAGTCATGTTGGTCTGGTATTATTGAGCTTAAAAAAGGTTGTTTTAGGTGGTTGTTGCTTCTTAAATGCTTGTTGTTAATCTAAGTTTTTTTTAGGTTTGAACCTAGTAGAAGTTATTATTTTGTTCTCGATTCTCTTGAAAACATTGACCACTTGCTCTTTGGTTGTGTTTATGGCTTAAGTTTGAAGTATAATTTATTTCATCTTATTTTTACAATTGAGGTTCTTTGATCTTTGTAGAAAGTGAGAAATAATAACTACTTTTAGTGGAAGGGAAGGCAACTTATTGGGTCCTCTACAAGGCCCCTTTTATAATATTGCAATGCAAGATAATCTTACTCTAGATATTTTTAGATTAAAGTTTTGGGAGTTGTTGGAAAGTGAACAAACTAACATTAAAACGTTAGAGATGAAAAATAGAAAGTTTTGGTCCTGTGCCAAAAAAGGAGGATGAAAGATTTGTGAGAAACTATGTTGAATTCCAAAAGAGACACAAAAACTTCTTATGACAAGCTCTTGGAAGATATGGATCTCAAAGAAAAAGTGGCCAACTCAAAAGTTGATTTAGGTTTAGAGGTAGTGAGATCCAATGGAAATATCTCTAGATTTCTCTCCCAATTGGTATTTATGATATGAATCGATATAGTGGAAGGTGAAATAACTAGATGACTATCTTGTTTGTAATTTCATTGAACTGAATATTGTTGTAGCATGATGTTATCATCCTTCATGTCACATATATCCTCATTTTGTTCAAATGTTTTAGTTTGTGAGTCCTTGAACCTAGTGTGCCCTGTTTGGGCCTTTTGAGTAATTTGTATCATATTTTTATTTTTGGTAATATATAACCAATTCAAAAAAGGTTACACTTTGTTCTATTGTCCTTATGCAATTTAAGTGTAAGTGAATAAAGTTGCAATTGAAGTGGCCCCATGTGCTTCCAAATCATTGAGACAACACAATGTGTATCCCTTCCAAGGTTTCACCAACTCTACCCTCTAGTAGGAATTATTCCCCTCTTTGTAGTCATTGACATTGATGTAGTCAAAATACTTGTGGTGAATAGGATTCTCGACACACATGAAGAGCTAGGGATTGCTTTTCTCACGGTTGGTCTTAACATTGACAACTGCCTTCAAACTCTTTTAAGCCTCATGAATGAGTTTATTTGGATGGTAGAAAATTTCTTTACCTTACTTTGACAATATTTCTTGTTTGTGATACTTAGCCTCTTATTGAGGATGCGATTAAAGAACCTATTCTTGACATTTGAAGAAAGTAAGATGATTGAAATCTTTGTTTGTCTCCTACTATTTCAGCTTTTAACCTATAACAACCTTTTCCCTTTCCCCCCCTTTTTTTTTTCTTTCCGATCTCATATTACAGTTTTTTATTAAGGAAAACAGATTTCAAAGATAACTTTTTCTACCCATTAAAAAAAAATGTATAACATAAAATCTCTACACCAAATAATATAAAACACTTAACTCAATTTATTTTTAATTTTCCTTCTTATTCAATATGAAAGCGTCAAGACATTTCGGATGCAAATATTTTTAAAGCCGCTCCAAATGCTTGCTCCTGTTTTTATACCCTTTTTTTACAGGGATCTGCCAATTATCAGCAAAGCTTGTCTCAAATTATTGGCTAATTAAACTGTGATTTGTAACCGGCGCGAGACCATTTAACCAGTTTATTTTCCGGCGCGAAACAACATTTTTGGAGCTTGGAAGCTAAATCCACCCACATTAAACTAGCCAAGATCAGCTGCGCCAAAGGTCTGCATATTTTAATTTTGTCAAAATTTGTGGCAGCGGCAGAAATGGCAAAAGCGAGGGATAAGACTGAACAATTCAAGGAAGCTGTGCGCAGCATTGCATATAGAGAGGGATACGATAAGGTTATTGATTTCCGTTTTTGGATTGCATCTCTTGCTTATGGAATTTGAAAAGGATAGATAAACTTGTGTTCTTTACTTTCTGTTCTTGTTGAATGATGACCTTTGTATTTGTCTAAAAAAAATTCTCTAGGGAAAGGAACGGCATGTATTAATAAAATTCATGCATGGAAGAGACAAGCACAATACTAACCCTGATCAAATTGCATTATTTAATGATGCTTGTAAAAAAATTCAAAGTTGTTGCTTAACAACGCCCTGTTAATTTGTTTTTATTTTAGTTGTTGATTCAATTATGTTGGGCTTTGAAAGAGAAAGATTCACGTATGCGTAACCCACCTGACTGGTCATTTTAGGCGGCAGATTTGGATCATCATTTGCTTTTCTTGTTTTGAGGGTAATTTTTAAGGATTCGACAGAGATTTATGAACAGGTTATTTTGTCTCATCAGTGTTGGCAGAAAATAACATATGTGCACTGACTATGTTTCTCAAGGGTATTGTCCTGAGTCAAATTTCAGAGGTTTGGAGATGAAAATGTATAAGTGAAAATGTGCATAATTTGTATATTAAGGGGAAGTGGTTGGAAGTGTGATATTTACTATCCTATATTTATATCACAATAATATTCTCCAATTTATTTACAAAATTCTGCTCTATTAACTATGCAGTCATAGTAAGCAACATTTATATCTGGAAAGCGAGAGGGGGATAGTAGTATTGTTACTTTGTTTCTTGTGAGTGTTAGTAGTAGGTTGGTTGCTAGCATCTATATGTAACATGGGTTAGGGTGGGAATCTTTGGGGCTTTAGGGGTTAAGAACCCCCCTTGGTAGGGATAGGCGGGGAAAGGGAAATGGAACCCCTATCCCCTTCCCCATAAATTTATAAAACCCTTATTCATTTAGAAAGGGGGTGGGGGCTAATTTGATTCGCTATGATTGGATTAGTAGCAAGTGGTACATTGCCATATTGTAGAGGTTGGGCCTCGCGCCCCCCCCCCACCTTTAGTTTTTGGCTTGCCCACTTGATCAGGACTGATAACCCCAAACGCATAGGTTATCGGATATCCATAGGCACCCCCAATCTAAAACATGTTCGAGTAATACAGTCAGTGCACTTTTAATTTTCATTCTCACCTGTATTCATTGGCAAGTCTTATTTCCATTTGATCATGGTAGAATCAACCTATATACATCTTGAGTAGAGTTTCATCGTTAGAATAGAGCTTGAACACAGTGCACGAGAATAGCGAACAAAGGCAAGATCAGTCTAAAGAAATGCATACTAAAATGTCATCTCTGTGCATGAGTGGAGTCCATAATATTATAGATTGGTGTAAAGAACCTTTTGTTGCCTCAGATGTGTATTTAGATAGAGAAAATGTGTTAGATCCTACAAGAAAAGAAAATTTGAGTTAGGATCTAGTGTTAGTTGTAGATCACATGCACTCTAGTGTTATAGTACTAGTCAACAGATGATTGAAGAATGAACGAGTGGAATGGGTTGAGAATCCTGAAAAGAGACAACTCATGAGACAAAATGCACGAGAGTATAGGCAATGCTCATATTACTCTTTCTGACTAAAAGAGAAGAGAGGTGAGTGCTGTATATATAGCACAAATAGGGGCATATACATTCAAGAGGCACAATAACCCGAACTGCCCAAAATAGGTGTGAGTATTATCTACTTGGTGTATGCCAAATTACATGGCTGCACCTGTTTAGATGAAGACAAACAAATGGTTATGAGAGGTGGCAAATAAATCCAAATGAGGGTACGAGACTCAACTACCCAAAGATGAGTGAGAGCAACACATGTAGCTGATGGATTATGCCACATGTTCTCATAATAACCATGCTTAAATAACCTAAGCAAGCTTAATAATATTTGTAGGAAGAAAGCAATATCCCCTAACATAAGGAAAATTAAAAACCTACGTGAACAAAATGTAGTATGATAAATTGATAGTTTGTTGGTGCCAATAGATGTATTAGAATCCATGCATGCTAATGTTGAGAATGCACCAATGGGGAAGTTTTGCTTCTCGATCTATGCAGAACCACTCCACAATGAAGTGGGCAACTCATAAGGTGTACTACATAGCTAATCTAACTAGAAATTTGTTACCAATGTTGAAATATTTGGTTGTATGTCCTCAATGAAATTCAGATTTTGGTGCTGCTTCTTGACTTCTCAAGGATAGCATGTGAAAATAAAAGTTGTGACTGTTGGTGCGGTTGTGCAATCTATGACACTGGTGTATAGAAACCTCCCAAGTTGAGCTGTTATCCTAATGAATTGACTGGTTACCCATTCTAGGATCTTACTTTCAGTATCAAGATACATACCCTTTTAAACTTTATTTGTTCAGATGAAGCCATATCTGTGAAGTGGAATACTTGTGAGTTGTTATGACTATGTACAATTGCAGATTCTGGACTTTTTTCTACTCCACAGGTACCCAAGCTAGAGATTGCCTTTGTCTTCAACAGGATCTAAGGAGCTGAACTTCTTACATGCTGTGCCTTTTAGCCTTTCTTATTGTGAGGGCAAGGTATTTGATTCAATAGTCCATTGCTCAGTGAATCTCCATCAACAGAGCTACGATTTGCTGCCTAACTTGGTAGCCATGTAAACATATTGAAAGTTTATGTCAAATTTGGGTCACAAATCAAAGTACTTCCTTTCTTTTTATTCTTTAAAGCTTTGTTGAGTTCCATGTTTATTTTGAATGATCACCATTGAGGACCTTTAGATGTTCAGACTAGCTTAAACCGTGTTTCCTGTCCATGAGTTCTTGTATACCCGTAGCTGGTTTCTCCACCTAGACCTTTTTAACATAAGGATTCTTCTTATACTTCAAAGGAAAAACCCCTTTAATCTTTCTTGAATCACCTTGGTACATGATTTCTGATCTAACAAGTCAGCAGAGAGAGTAGGAGAAGCACCAAAATGGAAAAGGAAAGGTGATTCTAAGCAGAAAAGAAGATTATGAAGCAAAACAACCAGTTTAAGAAGGATGCATGCCATGGTCACCTGGCACTATGGCATTGTAACTAGCAACTTAACGGAAGTTAATTGAATGGATCATGTATTAAGTTACATTAAAAGGTTTCAATCTTAATTTGGAAGCACTGTTTCTGACACAATCAGTTTCTTGTTTCACAGATCTCCTGACATATGTGATTCAGTGTATAGTTGAGACTTGAAAAATATTGGAGCCTTTTCCATTTGATCATTGTGATGTCAAAGATGCGATGTCTCTTGCTTGAATACACATCAAAAGGTTATATTTATCATGTGTCCACAAACTAGATATTCTTGTGCTAATGCCTAATTTTAGGCCTCCAGATGGTCTTTTAACATGGCTATATTACTAGTACCAATCTCAGGGACGAAGTTTTGAGAGATGAGTATTTATCCTTCCGAGAATCTAATTACACTATCACCACTTAATTTACCACGGGTTTCTTTGAAGACCTGTCAGAATTCAATCTTAAATCATTTTGCAGTTCTCAATAACAATGTGAGCTCCTTCAAGCACTTGAGATCCGTTCCTTTGGCATAATTATCCCATATTGTTTCAGGATATGTGAGAGTATGGAGATATATTCCAGGAAAAATAAGCTGATTTTTAAACTCAGTAAATAACAGCATATCAGACAATTTACAAAGAATCTTGAGTGTTTAACAAGGGTAAAAAGTGTAGGAAAACTCAATACATACGTGATAAAAAGCATAAGCCATAAGACTTATGATCGCATATTCAATCTCACCTCATTCTGTAATTTTTCATGTTGACAAAATGAAAAAAATGTTTTGTGCTATCTAGAGGGAACCCTTATACTGTTAGTTTCAATATCAGACTCTCATAAAAATATACCAAGAAGTATACATTGAATCAGAGTGTTTTTAGCGCCTCTCCCATCTTGGTACTGTAGTTCATGTATTTCTTTTCTCCAACGGTTGCAGTAATATGGTGTCTCCATTTTCTCTTTAATTTGAGAGCTATCTCACTCGAATAGACATTCTATCATATATGGAGTTATTAACAATTATCTAATCAAAGAATATTGCTTTGTTGGTGTACTGAAGAATTGCCATTGACGTTAGTATTTTCTTGTGCTGCATGTCTGCCAATAAAATTAAATAAAATTTATTATGATCTTGCTAGTTCTAGTAGGTGTTTGCAATTACAAATTGACAGTGTTTTAGAAGCAGAGCTTACTAATATTTATTTCATGGCAATGCTTACATAATGAAATTATTGGGTGATTTACTATCAATTGCAGGCTAAGATGGCAAAAATATCGGCATCTTTGATTTTACGTAGACCTCTACAAAAATCTCAATTTATCAAATCTGCACTTAAAACTGTGAGTGACATTCTATTATTCTGAATTTTTTTAATTTTTACCTTATAGGGATTGTCAAACTTCATCTCTTTATTTCCTCATAAAGCATCACTTGAAATTAATTATAAATGGATATGCGATGTTCTAAAGGTAACATGCTGTTTTGAATATGTTGGTCTTAGCAATATTTCCTTCTTATTAAGTTAGATACAAGACAAAGATCTAATTCATTCATCATGACAACATGCAGAGAAAAGAATTCAAAAGTGTCAAAGTGTACAAAAGACAATCCTTCCAGTACTACAATGACCTAGCTTTCATTGTAGGTAATGACATAGCTGAAGGTTCCGCAGCTACTACTGCACAAGAGACAGAAGAAGGGCTCAATATGGATGGGCCCGGCTACGTGGATTGTGATGAGGATGTCCATATGAGTACACCTCTTAACACTACACCTGATTTGGATGATGATTTATATCATTCCGATCAATGGAGTGCAAGTGGTCGTCCAAGTCCTTCAACATCGTCAGCAAGGAGGGCAAAGAGGAAGAAGCCATCCATGGCTGGTTCGTTGGATGTGCTTTGTGAAATTATGAAAAGAATAGAAGAGGACTTCCATGTGCCTCTTCTAATCAAAGTGGTCAATCCTGAACCAGATCCTCTCATGGATAGTGTCTATGACGCTCTCAAAGGCATCCCTGATTTGAGTCGACCAACTATGCTAAAAGCATATGACACCTTCATGGCTGAAAAAGAAAGAGCCAGAGGGTTCTTGAAAATGAATCAAGATGAAAGGGTAGACTATATTACCATGAAGTTTGGAGACCTCTAGCTACTTTTTTGTTTTCATTTCAAAGTATTGTTACTTAAACATTGGCAAGGCTAGCCAAGATAATTTTTAAGTTGGCAAGGTTAGCCAAGATACTTGTCTTATCAGCACCATACATTGTTTTTGTTTATCAGCTTCTGCACTATATATGCTCTAGTATATTTTTCTGCTATTTCAGCCATGAGGATATTGTTTTTACTGTTATTTCATACTATTTCAGCCATGATGATATTGTTTTTACTGTTATTTCATGCATTATGATATTTGTCAGCTATTTGAGCCATGATGATATTGTTTTTACTGCTACTTCATGATTATAAATGGAATACACCAAGGAGTAACACATGATGAAGATCAATTATAGCGATAATGCTATTTCAGCCATGATGATATTGTTTTTACTATTATTTCATGCATTACGATTTTTTTCTGCTATTTGAGCCATGATGATATTGTTTTTTTTGGTACTTCATGATTATAAATAGAATACACCAAGGAGTAACACATGATAAAGATCAATTATAGTGATAATGCTATTTCAGCCATGATGATATTGTTTTTACTGTTATTTCATGCATTTGTGTGTGAAAATTGTACCTGATCTGTAGACACAACACTCAGTAAAATATTAGAGGTTAGTGATAATCAAAATTGTGCAAAATTGAAATCTAATCTAACCAAGCGATTTACTGCCTTCTAATAGGTGCGAGATTGATGTTCTCAGATTGTAATCGAAATCAGTGACCTAGACAACACTTAAATGAAGGATTTGAATGCAATTGATCTAGATATGAATTGAATGCAATTAAGCTATTTTTTTTGTATTTTTATGATGCAATAAGGAATGAAAACTTGATATGAATCTATGCTAGATGAAATTGATATGCTATGAATTGATCTATCTAACAATGATATGCAAAGCTATGAAATTCTATGCCATGATATGAAAATATGCAATTGAAATTGATCTCACAAAGCTTTGAATTCGCAAGTTGATTCTTTCAAGCTCCAATTGTGCAAATTCTCCAAATCTGATATGCTATGATTCCTGTAGAGTAAGTTTGCAATTTGCGAGATGATTGAGAGATGAATTATGAAGAGATGAGCCTTGTTTTTATAGAAATCCAAGGCTTTGGAGGTGCATGGATAAAAGTCATAAATCACTCAAATAACTCAGGTTGATTTTTGAGTTATTTTTAAATAAAAGATAATTAACTCACAAAAATATGTAAAAGCTAAGCTTTAATTCAAAATAGAGTTTAGCTTTAATTGATAATTGATAATTGTTTGCTTTTATGATTGTGCATGTTTTATTTATGAATTAATTTAATAATAAAGTGATTTATTTCCAACTTAACTGCTTTTAAAAATAAAATAATTGATTTATGGGTTAATCAATTATTTAATCAAACTTTTATTAAAAATTATATTATTAAATAATGACAACTTGTTTTAATTAATTAAATAAAAATTTAATCAATTATTCATAGGATATTGGATTTATTGTCAAAATTAAATAATACAATTAATAATAGATAGAATTAAATTTAATTAAACAATTAAGTGGCAAATATTAAATCTAATTAATTAAATATGAAAATATTCAATTAATCAAACTTTAGGATAAATGTGATTTATTGCCAAATAATTATAAAATTAAAGATAATTGTGATGATTAGGAATATTACTAAGAATATTCCCTGATGCAGAATTTAAGATAATCAATTATGATTCGATGATGTTTAGATGTGCTTTAGGTTAGGATTTTGATGTCAATTTCGTTCAATTTGTAGATGTAGGAGATTAATGAACTTATACCCCATTTTTGGGGTATTACATTTTGCCCCTCTTTGAATTACTGTGCGAAGCGCAGTGGTTCAAAGATAGTCTGTGTTTGATAGAGATATGAAACTGATGTTTGAAATTGATAATTGATATGAGATAGAAGCTGATTGATATTGATTTGATATGGAGATAATGGGTCCTGAGTGACCAAAGATAATGTTCACTGTAGCAGCAAATGAACTTATGATTGCGAAAAAATGTCAAAATGCCTGATTCTGAACCTTAGGATTGATAAGAAGTGAGTGACCTGTTCTAGACTCGATTGTCTTAGCAGAACTAGCAGGTATCACATCCGAACCTTTCAGTTGTCGAAGAACCAAGGAAATAACACTAATGATCTGATGGTTGCGAAAAGCTAATACAGATTACAAGATTAAGAGAATACCAGATTGATATGGATCTTGATGAATCTGATATGCCCCAAGTGATGATAGATTTGCCCCGAGCGATGAGGACTTTTGATGAATCAGTAACTAGACATGATTGTTATCTTGTTTACTGATGAAAGATATTGATAGATTTGATCGATAGAATTTGATTTACAGACTTTGATCGAGAAATGTGCAATACCATGCCCCCTTCGGGATTAAAATTGAAATTTGACAAGAAAAGTTAGTGTTATAGTTTAGAAGCATGTTAATTGATTTCAGAAGTGGTTATATATGTCTGAGAATGCATTCTGCATCATTTGGAGGTCCTGGAGACCGAATTTGACTAGGTTTGACCATGAGTTGACCATGATTGACCAAGTTGAAATTTTGATAGTTTGATGAAAGATAATCAGTTAAGTTGAATGCTGGATTTTTGTGATGACTGAAAGTTTATGATGCAAGTAGTTAATAATATGAATGATTTCAGATTTGAATTTTGATCCCGAAAAAAGATTCTACTTGCTGCTTCGTTGGAGGAACCTTCATGTGAGATTCAGCTCTTGTTAGACTGGAAGATGTGATTGAAGAATCATTTAAGCATTGAAGTTCATTTAGCCATTGTGAGATCATGCAACATGCAAAGTGCAATGAGACATGCAAAATCAAATGAGACATGCAAAATGAAATGCAACCTAAGACTTAGGACCTAGTCACTAATCATATGTCAATTTGTTATCATCATTGAACTTTTAGGTAACTGGATAAATCAATACAATACCCACTAGCTAAAAAAAACCAGACATATGAATATTGATTTGTATGCACAAGAATCAATACAACACCCACTGGTTATACAACCATGGACATATGAATATTGATTTATTTTCGGAATGTTGGATCAGATATAAGTACCAAGGCATAAACGCCAGGATGACCTGAATATCATGTCCATTTTGATATAGCAATTTGTATAAGCATCAAAACATAAACGTCGTGATGACATGAATATGCCTTGCGTTGCAAACACATCAAACAGTCAAGAGATCATTCTAAATCCAATGTGAATTACCCGTAGTGACCCTTTATCGTTCACATCCTTAGGTAAGATCGCTTTTCACAGTAGGAGAAAGAATTCACTCAAAAAGACAATAGTGAGATCAAACTTCTTTGAATTTTCCGGGTATCAATGGTCGAGGTACGCATGGCCATCCAATTCGAGATAGAGGCTCTTACAGTCGGACACCATTTCAATCCAGAATTTCCAAAGTTGTTAGATTTTCACATACAAGCAGAAGACAAAGAAAAGATTATGCCCCTAGTCATCACCCTCTAAATCCTATAAAGGACATCATCGAAGAGCTCGAAGGGACACAATATGCAAAAATCTCAATGCGAATCAGTAAGCATACAAGGAGATAAGAGCATGAAGCACAGATTGTTTTCAGTTTGAGTTTAATTGCGTTGTTATAGATGCAAAATCTTTTCTGGAGACGAGACTGACTGACTCACTCACATGAAGCTTTAAAGGATTCTGACTGGATAGGACACGTCTAAGATACATTGGAGGCCATAGGATATGACATTGATTGCCCCCAAGTTTGAACATTGATAGGATACAGACGCTCAAGCTGATTGGTGTACAAACCGACTTATTGAAAACTGGAAATGCAGAAACAAACTGAGAGATATGTACAAAATAAAGCAAGACTGAAAGTTGGGAAAGACCAAGATTGTGCTGATAGATGGAGCATTTGGAATAAGTGGCGCCCGTTTGCCGGGTTTTCACCATCTTGGCAGAGATTCTATTTTTGCTACCAAGGCGCCTGTTTTCAGGTTTTCACCAAGACATTTTTTCTTTTTTCTTTTTTTTTGTATTTTTCATTTTTTCAATTTTTTTGTACTTTTGATATTTTTTTAATTTTTTTTGTGAATCATCAAGGCGCCTATTGCTAGGTTTTCACTAAGATGTTCATTTTTTCAGGACTTTTTCTGATTTTTAAGATTTTTCAAGACATTTACCAAGCACTGAATGCCTTAGGCGTAGAATTTCTTCACATGGAGAATGTTGATTGGTTCTTGGAGCTGTTCTCCTTCAGTCGTTGAGAGTTGATAGGCACCAGAGCCAAAAGTAGTAGTGATAACAAAGGGACCCAGCCAATTAGGTTTGAACTTCCCCTTGCGTTCTCGATGTGATTGATTTTTAAGATTTTCTCTCAACACTAGATCACCAATCTGGAATTCTCTGTGTCTGACTTTCTTGTTGTAGCCTCTAGACATTCTTTTCTGATACACTCTGAGATGATCATACGTTGCTTGCTTGTGTTCATCTAGTAATTCAAGTTCTTGTAACCTAGACACTCTGTAGTCTTCATCAGTGACAAGTCCATGCATTCTGATTCTGAGTGATGGGATTTCAACCTCAATAGGCAGTACCGCCTCAGACCCATAAACTAAAGCGAATGGTGTAGCCCTAGTGGGAGTTCTGATACTTGATCTGATAATTGTTCTGATACTGGTTTTAATAGTGGTTCTGATACTTGTTTTGATACTAGTTTTGATACTGGTTCTGATACTAGTTTTGATACTGATTCTGATACTTGTTCTGGTACTTGTTTTGATACTGATTCTGATACTGATTCTAATAATGATTCTGATAATTGTTATGATACTAGTTCTGATACTTGGTATACTTGATAACATCTTTTTCCATTGCAAACTCCCAAGCAAGATCATATCGTGCAGTCCCAATGTCTAGCAAGGTGGAGAACAAGAGAGATTGGCAAGCTGGTGGAAGAGATGGAAGACAAGAGGATGAAGGAGAATGAAAGGAAGAAATCCCCAAGGGCAAACTCCTCAAGAATACCCAAGCTAGGAAAAAATTGTCATGTAAAGCGCATTTAGACAAGTAATGAAAGACTAGCATAGGATAAGTCACAAAAGCGTGATGGAAGAGCAGGAAAGGATGCAGTCCAAAAGAGTAGACATGTCAAGAGGTTTCATAGCACTGTTTTTTACTCTTTTTTTTTTTTTTATTAGATCAAGACCAAAGGGGAAAAGGATAGCGATAGGAAAAAATGAATGGAGGAAGATGGATATGAAGGCTAAACATGGAAGGAATGAAAGCAAGATCATCGTAAGATAGCTCACAAAATAGTCAAATGTTCATGTATAGATCAACATTGTCAAGATCAAAGAGAGAAGACATAATGAATGAAATATGTAGAAGAACTACGCATAATGCCTGATTGCCAGGTTTTCATCATGGTACTTATCCAAGGCGCCACAAGGGAGTGGTTTTCACCATAGAATGAATTTATTTTTCTTTACTTTTGCTACCAAGGTGCCTGTTTCCAGGTTTTCACCAAGGCATATTTTCAATTTTTATTTTTTTTATTTCTTTTTTTTTAGAAGGCAAGCTTTTTAGATAATGCTCCTTGAAAGGATAAACCATGATATGCCAAGGATTCAAAATGATATGCTCAAAGATGCTAACAGGGAAAAGAACATGGAAGAGAAAAATAGAAGATAGGGTTTTATGTAAAGCGAGTGAGGTTGGAAGATAGGAGGAATAGGCAAATGAGGAAAAATGATAGAAGGTAGAAGGTTAATGAATGGAAGGATTGTGAAAGGGTAGATGGAAAGGAAGGAAAGCTCAACATCAACACATACCTTGAAGGGTGGTGAGAGGATGGAGGAAATGTGAATGAAGGAATACGTGAAGGAATATGGTGAATGGATAGCAGAGGTTATGGTTTAGGCACATGAAATAGAAGAATATTTTTGGAGGGAGATAAAGTGGAAGCCTTTGGAAGCTTGAATGTCAACTTCACTTTTTGCTCAACACCAGACTCTTTCAAGAGAGACTTTGGAATCCATATAGCCATAAGCTTTTCATTTCTTTTTGGTAATTTGGAGAGAATATCTTCAATTATGGGTTTTGGAACCCATACTTGTCTTGTAGTTTTTTTCTTAGATATCTCTTTAGACTTTATGCTTCCATGTCTATTAGAGGAGACATGGTGATCTTTTTTTGATAGATTCTTGTATTGCTTCTTTTTCTTGTATTGAACATTCAAGTTACTTCCAAAGAACTTGGGACTTGTGGAAGGAGGATATGACTGGTTTAGATGGGTCGGTGGATGAAAAGGATTCAGGGGTATGCATCTATGTTGATCTTGAGGAAAGATAGGAGATGGAGGGACGTAGGGACCCAAGATGGATGGTGAATTAGGAGAGTTAGGAGGGGAAAGTGAAGGGACATAAGGACCCAAGATGGAAGACAGACGTGAAACTCTTAGTAGTGGTGGAAGAGGTCCAAGGATGAAAGTGGAAGACGCAAAAGGATAATCAACAAGTTCATCAGCATCTATATGACAACCAAGGATATCAACATCTTTAGAGTGAACATTAGAATTTTCAATAGAATCATGGACATCTTGAATATGAGCACCTTCTTTGATAGGATTGTTCAAAGCTTGCAAAGACTTAAGAAGAGTAGAAAGTGGAAGTGAACATGGAGTGGTAGAACAAGAAGATGAAAGACTTTGATCTTGACAAGGATCTTCGGATAGCATAAGCGCATAATTTTTCTCTTGTTTTTCAATAGGCTTAACATTGGAAGGAACATTTTTACCAACCTTAATGGAAGTATCATCTTTGGAAAGCGCAAGCGTAGTAAGGTTATTTTGATTGTCAATAAGCTCAACAGTGTAAGTAGTAGCTTGATCTTGCTTAGGCGAAGACTTAAGACATGGTGGAATGCATGAAAAAGGGTCTATAGGATCAAAAGAACCCTGAGGCAGATAAGAGACATCAGAAAAAGGAGTGGATGACATGGAGGGTTCTTGATCTTGATCTTGATCTTTCTTTATGTTCTTTTCTTCATCATTTTTAGAGTCCTCTTGACATGGAGTCACTTCTAAGGACAAGGAAGCATGTTGGGATTGTATGGAAGACTTTGGAAGATATGGTGGAGGACTAGCTAAAGTAAGGATTATAGCATATGAAGGCTTAGGCTCTTTAGGTTTATCATTATTGAAAGTATTTGCAGCCAAGTGAAGATTAGCTTGAGTTTCTTTAAGAGGTAGTCTTGGAGGATAACTATAGGGAACCGCATGAAAAGTATCAAGGCTTGTATTAGATGAAGGTTCTGTGAAAGATTTGAAAGACTCAGAAGCTTTAGGAAATGTACGGGTATTGGAGGAAGTAGGGGATGGAAGGGAACCATCACAAGAAAAAGGTCCAACATTAACATGATCTTGCTTGAGAGTGTAATCTTTATTTTCAGCTGGAGAGTTCTTAGAGGAGAAATCTTTATAGTATTGACGTTTCAAGCTAGCACGATGTATTTTATAGTCCTCAGCAGTAGTAGACGGATCATCATCAAGGTATTGTCCACAAAAGCCATCAAAGTCTTTCAAAATCAGAATCATATGGATCACCATCACGATCTATCCAATGTGACGGCCCATTTGTAGTAAGTAGGAATGAACGATGAGGAGGACTCTTCGGAACAGAGGTGTCATAGGTATCATTACATTGTCTGTCGTCATAGTCATCATAGTCTCCAAAGCTAGATGTGTCACTCTCCGTGGAAGAAGTATCATATTGCTCAAATTTTTTTCGGGGGCATGGTGACATGTACAAGTCTTTATCAAATGGAAAAGAGTATAGAGGTTCCTTTTCTTTCTCAAGTTTGTCAAGCTGGACTTGCATAGCTTGCAGCTACTTCATCATAGCGGCGATCAGAATTTCTTCCTCATGTGTACTGATTCTTTGAGACATGTGTACTAATTCTCGATAGCTACTGATATGTTCTTGACACAGTGATTTTGTTCGATAGATTCTGGAACTAGGTTGAAAACATTGGATATCTTGTAATTTGACAATTTCTGACAACTCTCTCAAATTTTTCCAAACGACACTCTGCAGACTCGTACGACACTGGGCAGTCTATGAAATGATAGTTGCTAAACTCGTACGACAGTTGGGTAGAAATGAAACGACACTTGACAAAACTCATACGACTTTTGACTTCCTGAAACAACTTTTGACTCCAGAAAATATTTTACGTCAATTTTTGCAAAATTTAAAGTTTTCAGTTTTGGATTGTTTGCAAATTGTACTGTCCAAATTTTGAAGGTTATACCAGATTTGATCATTTTTTTTATAGCCAAGTAGATAAACAAGCACGTAGAACAGCAAGCAAATGATTCCAAGCACGTCTGAAAATAATGAACAAGGGCAAAAGCAACCTTGCGCATGAACAATCAAGTGACCAAATTGTGCTAATCCCTAAGAGTACTAATTGTGTATGTTCTGAAAAGTTTTGCAATAACACACATATACCTGAAAGTGAAAAATTGGTCTCTCTAGGGTTTTTAGTAATGGTTTGACTCTACAACTTTTATGATTCAAAGGGGTGAACTCCAATCCCGGCGCACCAGGGTTTTGACACAGTCTGAGAACTTAATCTTCAAGAGCTGCTAGGGAGATCTGACAATCCAATAATGAACCATACCCATGGAGATTTCTTCCACAAGGACATTTATATAGCGGCTATCACTACCATGGCGAAAATGGCTATTACCGCTTGAGGTTCCGTCAACACAGTTTGCCTTGTGAAGGGATTGTCCGCTACGGTTAACCCTCTCTAAAGATGACTCACAGATTTATACCACAAGGGGACTTGGCTCTAGATTCAAGGTTTTGACACCTCTTCACTTTTAACCCAAACAAAGCAAGCAGATGAATCCGACACACTAAGACAAAGTTTTGTTCCACCAAGGTCTGTGATATCAACTCCACGTGATCTATCAACCTCTCCGGGGAGAGAATGTGTCGATCAATAAGAGAAGACGCACTAACCAATTTTGATTCACCAAAGCTCGTGATATCAACCCCACGTGATCTATCAACCTCTCCGGAGAGAGAATGTGTCGATCAATAAGAGAAGACGCACTAACCAAGTTGAATGTGAAATGCACTAAGTATCCTCCCTACCTACAAGGATTCTGTCGTCAAGAAAGATTTCTCTAGGAATCCAATCTCTCAAGAATCACGAATAGTGTTCATAGGGCCTAATTACTATGTGAGCACAAATATATTCCCGAAAGCAAATCTACCAAAAGTACCCAAAAAGTAGAAAGAGGAACACTTAACGCTTGAAGCGAATATGAGATGAGTCCACAAGGTGGAACACTTAACACCTCACACAAGCTGAAAATGAGTCCCCAACTTAGAAAACAAGTGAGTTCCTAAAAGCACAAAAGGGTTGCCAAGTGAAACACTTAACGCTTCTGTCCTGTTGACCCCTCCCCTTTATGGCGCTGAGATTGCAACCACGGGGCGGAAATGAGGGGCCGGCGGATTAGCGAGTCCAATAACCCAAAATAGCAATCAAGATCAATCACAAGTATTCTAAGACTACTTAATGAATCCTTAAGGGTTCACAACCTAGTATCAATTATGCAAGTGTGTAGAAATAGATCAAAAACATGAAAAGATGCACACAAGCTTGACACAAAAGATTTATTTTAAGTCCCAAATCAAAATATTATTAGATGAAGGAGAATACTTGGGATCCTTGCAACGCGCTTAGTAGATTTTACCTGATTTTTAGCAATTCTTGTTGAGCTTTTCCATGCAAGCAAGTGACGAACTCTCCAACAAGCAAACAAGATATGCAAAATATATTCAACTTATGAAAACCCTAAGGTTAGATCTAAAAATTAATTGTTATCAGCAATAATAACCAGCAATTAATCCAAATGACAACTCATATCATGCATTGAATCATATGAAAAATAAGTGCATACCCATCATAAAATTTTAATTTTTTTTTGCACTGCATTTGACCTAGTCAACAAGATCTAATTTTTTTGATATGATTTTGGCCACAAAAATAAAAATTCAGAATAGAGACCCTTGCTAAAAAATAAAGAGCTTTCTAAAAATGCAAAAATTT
The DNA here is from genome assembly GCA_027943335.1 of Chamaecyparis obtusa. Classification (NCBI taxonomy): domain Eukaryota; kingdom Viridiplantae; phylum Streptophyta; class Pinopsida; order Cupressales; family Cupressaceae; genus Chamaecyparis; species Chamaecyparis obtusa. Next base: position 154,374 of record BSBK01004234.1, on the reverse strand, counting down.
TAGAAAAATCTCTTCATTTGTGCCCTAGAGACCCATTTTATCAAAACAGACCAATTTTTGTAAGTTGACTATTTGAGCTACTAAATTGCATCCAAATTTAAAATACAAAGAATAGACCCCCTATAGAATTTGAAGAGCTTTCCGAAAATATAAAAATTTCAGAAAAATATGTTGATTTGCGTCAGATATTAATTTTTTATGAAAAATAAAAAATAAATTATTAAAAATTCTAAATAATTCAGAAAATTCTAAATTTTTTTTCGAAGCTTCCCTGATATATCTCCAACCTACAAAAAAAATTTCAGACCAAAACTCCAAGCCGTTTGAGAGATAAAATTAAATCTTTGAAACTTTGGGGTTTTAGCTCCCAAAAAAATCAAAACTAGCATGCAAAGGTGGGTTGCCTCACAGTGGGCGCCAGAAATGTGTGTGTGAAAATTGTACCTGATCTATAGACACAACAATCAGTAAAACATTAGAGGTTAGTGATAATCAAAATCGTGCAAAATTAAAATCTAATCTAACCAAGCAATTTACTGCCTTCTAATAGGTGCGAGATCGATGTTCTCATATTGTAATCGAGATCAGTGACCTAGACAACACCTAAATGAAGGATTTGAATGCAATTGATCTAGATATGAATTGAATGCAATTAAGCTATTTTTTTGATATTTTTATGATGTAATAAGGAATGAAAACTTGATATGAATCTATGCTAGATGAAATTGATATGCTATAAATTGATCTATCTAACAATGATATGCAAAGCTATGAAATTCTATGCTATGATATGAAAATATGCAATTGAAATTGATCTCACAAAGCTTTGAATTCGCAAGTTGATTCTTTCAAGCTCTAATTGTGCAAATTCTCCAAATCTGATATGCTATGATTCCTGTAGAGTAAGTTTGCAATTTGCGAGATGATTGAGAGATGAATTATGAAGAGATGAGCCTTGTTTTTATAGAAATCCAAGGCTTTGGAGGTGCATGGATAAAAGCCATAAATCACTCAAATAACTCAGGTTGATTTTTGAATTATTTTTAAATAAAAGATAATTAACTCACAAAAATATGCAAAACCTAAGCTTTAACTCAAAATAGAGTTTAGCTTTAATTAATAATTGATAGTTGTTTGCTTTTACGATTGTGCATGTTTTATTTATGAATTAATTTAATAATAAAGTGATTTATTTCCAACTTAACTACTTTTAAAAATAAAACAATTGATTTATGGGTTAATCAATTATTTAATCAAACTTTTATTAAAAACTATATTATTAAATAATGACAACTTGCTTTAATTAATTAAATAAAAATTTAATCAATTATTCATAGGATATTAGATTTATTGTCAAAATTAAATAATACAATTAATAATAGATAGAATTAAATTTAATTAAACAATTAAGTGGCAAATATTAAATCTAATTAATTAAATATGAAAATATTCAATTAATCAAACTTTAGGATAAATGTGATTTATTGCCAAATAATTATAAAATTAAAGATAATTGTGATGATTAGGAATATTACTAGGAATATTCCCTGATGCAGAATTTAAGATAATCAATTATGATTCGATGATGTTTAGATGTGCCTTAGGTTAGGACTTTGATGTCAATTTCGTTCAATTTGTAGATGTAGGAGATTAATGAACTTATAGCCCATTTTTGGGGTATTACAGCATTATGATATGTTTATGCTATTTCCACAATGATGATATTGTTTTTACTGTTATTTGATGATTATAAATGGAATACACCAAGGAGTAACACATGATGAAGATGAGCTCATAATTGTGATATTGTTTTTACTGTTATTTCATGCTATTTCAGCCATGATGATATTGTTTTTATTGTTATTTCATGATTGTGAATGTACCTATGCCTTTAGATGAACTCATAAACTAAGCCCAATGCATATATAGTCTTCTTAGGCTGGATAGACTTCATTCTAAATTCAGTTAATACCAAACTTTAAATTACAATTATGAGTTAAGTTGTCTCTATATTAGCCTTTCTTAAACTAAGCCCAATGCATATATTATCCTTACAAGGAGTCACATCGGAGTCAATCATGGTTTCAAATCTCCTGATAGAGTGACTTCGTCGTGGACCCGACGGGATTTTATAAAATGAGAGTTCCAAAAGTGGAATTTGGCCCTCAAATACCAATTCCACCTTTTCAAGTGGCTGACATGATATCAAGATGAAGGAGCAACCATCCCATACCCAAGTTTGTCTCATTTCTTACGGAGCAACCATCCCTTGTACCCACGTTTGTCTCATTTCTTCTATCAACACAGTCACCTTAGAATTTTCCCTATCAAGGAAGGTGGTGCTTAGCTTATGTTCTCCATATGGGAGAAATGAGATACCAACACCTAGTGTATCTTTGATTAGTTTTTCAAAATAGGGAGAACATGCCACATGAAATGGTATGGCATGAGCATAAAAGAACAATGGAAGAGTCAACCACTTCTCATGATTGTGTATTAAACAACCCTGCAACACTAGTAGCTATTTTCTTTCCCTTTGTTGGATTAGAATTGTCTCCCCTTTGAATGCCAACATCTATGGTTTCCATAAGCAATGACATAATCGGTTGCATGCTTTCCAATGGAATTCCCTTCTTTCTTGCCACTCCCTCCATATGCAACCTAGCTACCTCAGCCTTTGTAGCTAAAGTTTAGACTCACAATCTTTTATCCATAGTCCACTTATGCATGAAAGATGAGAATAAACTCTTGCACAAGTAACACAGCCATATTCTACTCCCCCCTGAATTTTTTAAGTTATTTGTCTCTGTGTGTTGCAAATTGTAAGAGGTTTTTGGGTGTTAAATAGGCCCCTTGAATAGGTTTTGAGCAGTTCAGAAAGGGCATTCAAATGGGTTAGTTGAACTTGTAGACCTTGTTAGCATTACTTCTATGAATTCTAGTTCTTTGTTACATTTCAACTTCAATCTCTTCCTCTCACTACTCCCATTGCTTCTCATTGTATCTTTTTGTTAAGAATTTAAAATACAGCTGCAAGGTTTAGCTATAGATCAAAGGGTTAGTTGGTTTGGGGATTGTTTTAGGTTTAGGTATAGTTCAAAGGGTGTGGGGGTCCTTGTGAGCCCACCCATCCCTTTTTTACTCAAAATTGTGTTTATTTTAAAAAAAGCGCAAAAAAGTGTCTAGGCTATTGGAGACAACTACCATCCCCTACGGCTACAAATGTGCCTTGCAAAATTTTGAACATCCCGAGGACATTTAAAATATTTTTAAAAAGCAGGGATGGGGTGCGGGCGATGTACATGTAGTCTTGGGGTTAGCAGGATCATCTGGCCTCCCATAGCCAGTGCCTATCCTCTGTTGGAAAAGTTCTATGCAGCCATCCTTTGAACTTTAGCATCCTAATAAGCAATGGTTATGACTTATTGTAGGTAGGCATCTTCGGCTTCCTACTTATCCTGCAAGGTTGCCTTCATGAAAATACTATACTATGAAAAACAGAAACTTTTCTTCAGAAATAGGAGTGTGTGAGTGGGATTGAAAATTAATAGCACCCACTCAAATATCTTAGGATTATTCTACCAGATGACAACCATCTTGTACTTTTCTTCTTTGAAATTACTTACAGTAGTTTCAAATGAAGATTACTGGAAAGTTGCAGCAGATAGGTATATTTTTTATGACTTTTCCATGCTTCTATATTTTGAACACATCTTCTTGGCAGCTACAAATTTGCAATCACAACTTTTAGCAAAGCTCCTTTCATTTATTTGTTGATGACTTTCCATGCCCTTTTCCAGAGTTCCCATTTTTACAGAGGCAGGTAAAATGCAAACAAAATTGTAGAGCTTGGCTTTATAAGATCACATTTCTTTTAGGCATTTTGTCAAACATCACACTACCTTGTCCATGATTCTTCATTTTGCATACATGTATGCCCAGGCAGTTGCAGTTCTACAACTATAATGGGAGCCTTTCACTCCTCAAAATACACTTGGGTTTCTTAGAACACTAATCCCATGGTGATTATAGACGGTCATGTCCAATACTGATTCAGTGTCTTGTAGTGTTCATTCTATCTTGAGCAACTGAATCAGTGTCTTGTAGTGTTCATTTTGTTGCAAACTGAATCAGTATTGTAATTATATATGGTCTACTATGTTCATACAGTTGTAGACTGAATCAGTATATAATACAACTGTATGAACATAGTAGACCATATATAATTACAATACTGATTCAATGTCATGTATTGTTCATTCTATCTTGAGCAACTGAATCAGTGTCTTGTAGTGTTCATTTTGTTGCACAGTGAATCATGTTCATTCTGTTGCACACTGAATCAATATTGTAATTATATATGGTCTACTATGTTCATACAGTTGTACTATATACTAATTCAGTGTGCAACAGAATGAACAATACAAGACATTGATTCAGTTGCTCAACAATGATGATAAGTGGTATTCTTGAGCATGAATTTCTCTCCACTGTGCTTCTACGACTATAATGTGCCCAAGCCCTTCTACTTAAACTAGTGTATAGAGAAAACTTAACTCATAATTGTAATTTAAAGTCTGGGTTGTCAATTATGCCTAAGAAGAGTATATATGCATTGGGCTTAGTTTATGACAATGGTAGCTCGAAGAATTTGGTGAGATTAGAATACATGGTTTGTTGTTGTAGCAATTCACAAAAACCAAAAGTTGGAGTAGTTTTTTTAAAATAGTACTCCAGCTTGTACAAATTTTGTACATTGCTCCAACACCTACTTTTATGGTTGCCATCTTATATACATGTTGACAGTTCTTTGAGTACACATATGTTGTTCATGATTTCAACTTACAATCTATATTTCTGATGACTACACATATTTCTGATGTTACTCCTTGGTGTATTACATTTATTATTACGAGTATAGATGTGTTATTAGATCATTTCAGTTTCAAATAGAAAGTCTCTTTAATCAACAATGGATTGTTAGAGTAGATTTGATTATGTGGAGTTTCTAAAATGTTATGAACTGTATTTGAATGAACTCTCATTACTTCTTCACCGCTCATATGTTGTTCATGATTTCAACTTACAATCTATATTTCTAATGTTACTCCTTGGTGTATTACATTTATTATGGGAACTTTGCATGGTGTGTCTTCACACCACCATTTCGTTGTTGGATTTTGTTCTTCCCCATCTTCTATGTATGAGTATAGATGTGTTATTAGATCCTTTCAGTTTCAAATAGAGTCTCTTTAATCAACCATGGAGTGTTATAGCGTCAATGACTTAGTTCAATGTGCCTACGTGTCAATGTGGTGTTAGGCAATGCATATTGAGGACGTCATAGGCACCAAGATGCCCCAAGAAATCTCGGGCGTCAATTTTGGGCTTGCCCAAAAAATAAAAAGGTCTGGATATGTAATTATAGTTTATGTTTAAAAATAATGTGACAACTAATCAATTTAGGAAGAACTGATGTAGATTTGGTATTGCAGGAAAATAGTGAATGTGAATTCTTCTGGTGGGTTGATGAACTCAAATGTACGTCTACTCCATCTACAACTATACCCAAATTTATGTCTACCCCATCTACATCTATACCTGATGTAGGGAATGAGTACAAGTAGTGCAAGGAGTGCAAGGCTCAAGAGGCAACTAGTGCTGCCAAATTTGCTTCAATAGCGAAAGCAGAAATCATGTTTCTACGATGTATTCTTTGTGTAGTTTGCGCACTACTTTGTTGGGAACATATGCATAAATGTGTTTAACAGACGGCTATTGTAGATAATTGAAGTTTTTTATAATTTAAAGTAGATACATTGGACATATTTTGATAAACTCATGAACTTTTTTGTTGTTTATGACTCAGTTATGATTTTGAATATAAAATTAAACAAAATTAAATATTAACTTTTTAAAAAAAAATTGATTTATATTTATGATTTTCTATATTAAATTTAATAAAATAAAAAATAAATATTTATGGTTTTCTCTATAAAATTAAATAAAATAAAAAATTAAATCATAAAATGAACTAATAAAAATATAATATAATATTAAAAAAATATTACATAGTTCAAAAAATAAAATAAAAATCATAGTCAAATTCCAATTCTGGTTTCAAAAAGTGGAACCAAACGGAGGAAATACATCTTCTCGCTTATATTCCGGGTCAACCAAACGGTCCAAACTATAATCCGGAAATGAAAAACTGGATTATCAAATCCATTATTTGACCATTTCTAGCATTTGATCAAATGTAGCATTTTTTAATTCCCGCTACATAGACTACGTGTTAAAAGGTCCGGTGTTAAATGGTTATGACGATGATTTTTGTGAGCCGTCCGATGAGCCGGAAAGAAGGAAAATGAACGGTTCAAGTTCAAATTTTATTTTGTGACGGTTGTTGTTTTGCGTCCTGTGAACGTTGAAGCTGCTATTTTTTTTCAATAATGGCAGACTTAATGAGTTTCGTGTTAGTGAGCTGCGATGGGTTGCCAACGATTACATAATCTGATTTGATTGTTAAAGACAACACTTCTCTTTCAAGTTCCTCTACGAGTGAATTGGTTTCCTTTGCGAGCGTCAACAATGAATTATCTCAGGCGTCTGGTAGGCCAGTTTGATCTTGAAAGTACACAATTTTTTATAAGAAGAAAGTCTAAGTGTTTAATTTTTCTTTGTTATTACTATCTTGTGGTATACTGGTAGTTTTTGTTCTGGTATTCATATGTTTCTTCGAACCCTATTTAAGATGTCGCCCATAAGACAACTCTCGGGAAAAATAGAGTATAAGGATAGGGGGGTTTTGAGGATTTAATGTAGTTACTCCCACATTCAAAGAATGGGCCATCTAGAATGAAAGAAATGGTCCCGAAAAACCCTAGAGACTTTGTAAATGAGGGACTGTATGATAGGGGGTTATGGATGACAGATGCCAAGGTGGGAAAGGATTACAATGGCCTAGTTTTATTTAGGGTTGCATACGCTCAGAGAAATTCATGTGCTCCTCTTAGTAATATTTGGCAATTTGACATAGGAAAACTGATTGTGCTTGGGGTTTTCATGGATGCAGACCTTCTGATACAAATTGCTAAATGTTATGACCCTGTTACCAGATCTATCAAGGATATAAATGGAAATGATTTGATAAGTATTACAGAAGAAGAGATCAGAGACGCCTTCTCGTTAAACGACCCTTCTGTTGGATTGGAAAAGATTGACTTTGGGGAATTCAATGAGATTTATGAGGCATAGAGGGCCTATCTAAGGTCAAGGCCTTTAAGAGATTTCTTTGGCAAAATTGGATCCATGTGTATGGTTAGCCCAAGTACACCTAAGCCTATCAAGTTGGACCTATTTAGTTTAGGAGCACAGGGTGTATACAAGTCTTTGGCTTTGATTTTTGGAGAGGATGAGGCTACTCACATGCCAATTCCTTACATGTTCATGATAGTACAGTCTTTACACCCACAACTGGCATTAATTTTTTTATTTTGCCCCTTACCTTGCAGATCTTATCCATGAAGGATTAATGGGAATGAAAAACATGAAGATAAACAGGCCTTTTGGATGGTATTCTATGCTTATGCATATGCTTTTGTACAAGGGTGAGGAGTTTTTCAGCAAGACAATGGATATTGTCAAAGAGAAGAATGGAGAAACATTGCCAGTCTAGTTATGGACTACAGATTTGTCATGGGACAGGACTGATGCTAGTTTCCTTGTATTTGACAGAAATTTTTCTTCAAGGCTTAGAACATTATTATTTTTTGAGAATCCTAGAATTCCAAGGGAGTTGCTAAGGCTAATTAGGCCTAATGAATATTGCAAAGATATCACCATCGTGCATAACTTTGGTGATATAATTTTATATCCAATTTCTACTATTTTCAGAGTATATGGTTGTAAAAAAGCACCCTACATATTGCATTACCAGGTTCCATTGAAAATAGGGTATGCAAAGATTTTGAGGCAGATTGGTGATCTGCAGGAGACAACCCAAACAAGGAAGGGAAGGGGAACTTTGTTCCCAGATATTGCAATAGCCCATCAGTATATCATTGTCAAAAAGGGATGGGTACACTTGAATCAAGTTCTCCAACCCTACAGAATATCTACAACTGTGGCAAGATGTGCCGATAATGAGGGATTCATTTCTGGATTGTTCGGAGAAAAGATAAGGTGTGCTCTTATGGAACACCAGTTTAACTTCCCTGAGAATGTAATTAGAAATGAGTTTGATCTTCAGGCTCAAGAAATCAAGAAAGAAAAATGGGTAATCTACAAGAAGATTGTAGATTTTATAAGAAACTTTGATAAGGAGTATGACCCACTGAAGGCTTTTCAACCATGGGCAAAGAAGGTGGATGCCCTCAAGAAAATTTTTGAGGGAGTTATGCAAGCAGCAAATGAAAAGAGGGCTGCAGTAAGTAGGACAGATCCTGAGAGAGCTAGGAGGATTTTGAGTCAGCCAGGGTACACAAATTTGACCCCAAGGGGAATTTATACAATTCAGCTGAGGAGAGGGTATAGTGTCCTTCTCCCAACTCAACATAAAGATGAGAGTCTCCCATCTACTTCTAGGGGGAAGAGACCTATGAGTGACCCAATAGTAGAGGAGCCTTCCTCAAAGAGGCAAAAATAGGAGTCTCAACCAAAGCAGGATATATACTCTCCTTCCCAATCCCCCTTAGAATTGGACGAACATGGAGTTGCTCAGCAACTTGTGCAGTTAAGTAAGGAGGGAAATATTTTTGTGTCTAATGATGAGATACAGGAGGGAATGCCAGAGGCACCCAAAGGAATAGAGATGGATCTCACGGTGACAGAGTTTGAGGGTAAACAAATCGACCCAATTTTGAAGCAGGCCAGTGACTCTTTTATTTCAGATGATAAGTTTGTGAAGACTAGGGCATTTCTTCAGTTCTTGTGGAGGATGAAAATAAATCAGTATAAGGAAATTTGTCAGAAAAGGAAAGAAGATTTCCCTGATAGGGATATGACTGAAATTGAGAATGAGACAAAGGGGGAAATGATGAAGGAATTTGAGAAGATAACCCTGGAGGAAGGAAGAGCCATGATCCATACTGCATGAGTATTAATTCTCCCTAAGTGGGATATTGCAGATGCAATTTGTATGCACCCTAAAATAGTCACCTAGACTTTGGGCCCCATTTATTTGATTTATCAACCCTGAATCAGTTTTATCAATAATCAATATTTTCAACAATATCAATCTCTTGATCAAGTCTTAATTTCGATCATGTATTGGATTTTTATCCTTGGGCTAACCATTTATCCTAAGTCTTTATTTGATTAAAAAGAATATTTCCTCCCCTTTTGATTAAATAAAAAGCCCACCTTTCCTCTTATCCTAAGTTGCACAAATAAAGCATTATTCATATTTTATAAAAAGGAGAAAAGCACTTTTTGTCTCATATGGACATAAAGTCAACTCTTATTTTCCTATTGGAGAATACTTGTGCACATAGATTGCTCCTCTTTCAAGCTCCACCGCTAATTAAGACTTTTTGCCTCTTAATCTCAATGGTCCATTTCTTTGCATTTCTTATAAAAGGAGAGCTCTCTCCTTCATTTGGATGTACCATGTTTTTATGCTAATGTTATGCTGTAGGTTTTAGGTGCATTTGGAGCCTTTGAAGATATTGAAGACTTGTTGCATTTCATTGCATTTCACTATAATCTCAAGGCTATCAAGGACACCAAAAACCTTGGTAGACATAACACTTGTCTTCGTTTGATATGAGTAGCTCATGGGATTGCGACCATGGGGAAAACATTGAACAAGAATGCTTAAGGTACTCTTGAGGCCGCGAGGTCCTAGTCCTTTATGAGGAGCAAGAGGGGTGTTGTGAACGGAAATCCTTATTAAGAACCATTAGATAGAAGCCACCTTGTTTAGCCGCTTATCTTCTTAGTGCAAGGATTGATTCAAGTGGTTTACCCGGATCACCTTAAGATACTCACCATATGTGTCCCTTTGGTTGTGTCATTTGACATTTCCATGACAAAGCCAACATCTCTTATGGGTAACCACTTGGTGTGAGGCGAGGGGATATCAAGTTGTGGGCTAAGTTGGTAAGTATTGAGCCTGGACTTTTTAGGATAGATTTGCTTGAATTATCTTCGGTTGTGTGATACCAGTGCAAACGTTCTTACATGCAAACAATCGGTAGCATTCATAGGGTGCTTTTTCAATTCTGATATCACAAGTGTTTGTCTTGGCAAGGTTGCTTTTGCCCTTGTTTCAAGTGTTTGAGACCATGTTTTGATCCCTTACTATTTGCAAACCTGCCGAAATTTTGCTGATATTGTGACTGAAATCGAAAACATCAATCCTCAGACTGGAAATTTTGACCAAACAGACCCAAAAACACAAATTTTACATAATTCTGGTCGAGAGTTAAACAATTCTGCAACAGTATCACACCCTGCAAAGTGAAATATCGCGTGATACTTCGCGCTTGCTAGAAATATCGCCTGCTTTGAAGAGAAATATCGTGCGATAGTTCACCCCTGACAGACTATCACCCGACTTGCCTGGAGTATATCGCTCGCCAGTACTGAGGTGTATCGCTTGGCGTTGTGCGAAGTATTGCGCGGTTGTAGGTATATCGCCCCAGTAGCCTGGAGTATATCGCCTGGTTCATTTCTGTCGTACTTACACTTTGGTCAATTTCAGTTGCTGTTAATCAGGTTAGGTCTTAGAGTAGGCTTCTTGCCCCGAAGTTTGAGACCTGTCTTGACTCTAAATTTCTAGTTTTAGTCCTTCAGGATAGCATTGTTTGATTTACGAAATCACTTTGAAATAATTGCCAAGTTAGAAGGTCATTCTTGGTGCCAAGGTTCATCTTTAAGATTGTTAGCTACATTCTTGGAAAATTTTAGTACTCTTATTGTCCAAATCATTTTCATTTCAATCTCAATTTCAATTATCTTTTGGCCTAGTCCAACCTCCTGATTCAAAAGTGCAAGGGTAGTCACCCTTTGATTTGAAGCACCTCTTTGACAGTGTTGGTAAAGCCCTTTTTTATCTTTTCCTTTCTCTTCTCTCTCTCTTTGGACAATAGAGGACTTTGATTATCCTAGTTTGGTGTTGACACTTTGAGAGGTCACCTTATCATTGAGAGTATCTTTCTTTCATGTCAGTTACGACAAGGTACCAAGTCAATCAAGGGAAGCGACCCCTTGTTACCTTTAGCCAGTTACCACCCGTCAAGGCTCGTCGACAACCTAAGGGAAAAGGACCCCTTTTTGATCAATCTCCTAAGAGTGAATCTGAGGTTTGTTTTAATCTGGAAGCTAATCCTAGTGAAGTAAGCACCTCTTTTGTACCACTTTCATCAAGCATGGACATGAGTTACACTTTTACCCGACAACAAAGAGAAGCCATGAATCAAACTCTTGAGGATATCTTCCAACGACATAGAAGAGAGTATGGTGGTTCTTCTCATGCTAGTCCACCCGGCTCACCTCCCAACAACGCGAGGTATTTTGATGCTCACCAACGAGCCGAAAGACATCATAAGCAAGCTCACTCAGATTCAGGGTCACAACACGAAGACCAGAACAATGAATCTAGTGATCACCACATAAATGCAGCCAATGCAATAAGGCATTCGAGACAAACCTCCCCGCTTAAAGACACCTCTCGATATGCAAATACAAGATTGAGAAGCATTGAGAGAGAGAAGCAAGCCTATTTAGATGAACAGGCTGCTAAAAAAAAAATTCAGACAACTAGAGGAAGAGGAATGTGCATTGTTGGATATACAGAAAAGAGTCGCCCAAGAAGAAGAAGATAGACTCTATGCACAACAACTCCAAAGTCAATTTAACGGGAGGGGAGCCAATAGTGGGACCAACTCACCCCCATCTACCCCTTCCCCAAGCCCTAGAAGAAGATCAAGGACGCCCTCACGATCCCCAAGTCCTAGAGGAAGGAGGGTTTCAAGATATGACCATCATAGGAGACAGTTGTCTCATAGACATTCAAAGAAACTCTCCGAACGAGCACATCATGGCTCACAACATGGAGGAAGTTATGCTAAATTTGATCATATGGATTTCATGACTATGCAACAAGAGCCATCCTTTCAAGCGTATGTGGAGCAATATGTGGAACAAAACAAAGACCAATTCTTGGAAAGCCTTATTAACAAAGGCGCTAAAGTTCCATATAATTTTGATGTTCACCAAAAAATCAAGAAACAGAGCCCTTCGACTGATGAGGTGATCTTACAAATGCAAATGGATATAGACAGGATGAAGGCTCCCAAGAGCACGTTTCATTTGGACTCCATATGTCCTAACCCCATTGACAAAAGTGTGGTGATGGTAGAATTCCCTAAGAAAGTTGAATTCACAACATATGACAAATATGATGGCACTGGTGACCCTCACGACCATGTTTGACAGTTCTACATAATGAGCTTTTCCTTTCACCATGAAGACTCCTACTTGATGAGATTATTCCCAAGGAGTTTAAAAGGTCAAGCCATGGAGTGGTTCACCAACCTTTCCCCTCCAGTAAAGACATTTAAAGAACTTGTCCAAAGGTTTGTTCAGCATTTTGCTTCAACCTATCGAGGTCGGTCACAATGCTTGATTTGTGCAAACTCAAGCAAAATCAAGAGGAATCTTTTGTCACATTTTTACAACGATGGAGGCGATTGTGTTCAAAATACCCAAGGACAATTCCTGAAGAGGAGAGAATTGATATCATTGTGAGCAATCTAATACCAGAACTAAGATATGAAGTCAAGAAAATCTCATTCAATTCCTTTGATACTATGGTAGAGGTGGCATGTCGCATTGAGGATGTCCTGAAAGAACAAGGAATTTTGGCTAAACCAACAAATAACAACAATAGCCAAAATAACAATACTAATGGTAACAAGGACAAAAAAAACTCCTATTGGAACAAAAACAAGCAAGTGGTCAACGACGGAGTTGTTGACTCATCTCAAGTCAAAAATGAAGGAGTTCTTAACCTCTTTCATGCAGTTCAAGCTATGAAGCTGCAAACGTCTTCAACACAACAAGACAAACCTAAGTATCAAAGGAGATCTAAAACGGAGAAAAGACAATTTACCAAACTGGGAGAATCTTATGCAGATGTTTTTAAGACATTAGTTGCTCATAATTTGGCACACCCACAAGATCCTACAAAACATCGTATACCGGATGCTTTACCTCATTGGTGGGATGCGAAGGCTTTTTGCGTTTTCCATAATGGGATTGGACATGACATAGAAAATTGTTTTAAACTCAAGCATCTTGTCCAAGACCTTATTGAGAAAGGACAATTACAAGTGGATGGGTTAACCACTAATGCGGATCATAAAGCCTTTAAAGAGCCCTTGCCTAAATATGAGAAAGGAGAGAATTCTAACAATAAGAATGGCAAGGCGGCTATCAACTACACCTAAACAAATGTGGAAAATGTTATTAATATGCTTGAAGTTGTGGATGATAGTGTCAACATGATGAGAGGGAAAGATCCTTATGGACATAATGTGGACTCAACTCCTATGACTGATGAAAGACCCGCTGTGGTGATAAGAGGTCCTCACTCACAAAGAATGCCCCAGTCCCTCAATGTTGTCACTAGGGGGCAGGCCCAAGCGCCCATTATCATTAGAGGTCCTAGCACTAGCAAGTCTAAGCAGCCCGTGTCCAAAAGTGCTCCTAAATCTGTCGTTGGTCTTGATTCCAATTATAATCTTATTGACCAACTACAACGCACACCCGCGCAAATATCCATTTTTGAGCTTTTAGAATTATCTCCTAAGCACAAGCGCGTCCTTGAGGATGCTTTGCGAGCAGCCAACGTCCCTAACAACTTAGATATTGATCAATTCCAGAACATGGTCAACCATTTGGCTAGCCCTCATTACCTCACCTTCTCAGAAGAAGACGACAAATCCATCAGTCACCCACATAACTTGGCCTTACACATCGAAGTCATGATTCATAAAACCCGTGTCAGGTGTGTACTAATAGATGGGGGTGCGGGGCTCAATATTTGTACCTTGAGTTTGTTGTTGGCTCTAGGATATTTCGAGAATGTCATTGACACAAGGAAAAGGATCACAATCAAAGCATATGACGAAGCAGAAAGAAGTTCTAAGGGATTGGCCGTTTTGCCTATTCGCATTGGTCTAGTAGAAAAAGATATCTTATTTCAAATTGTTGATGTTGGACCTTTAGCCTACAACATTTTTCTCGGTAGGCCATGGATTCACGAAATGCAAGCAGTCCCATCAACATATCACCAGTGTGTTAAGTTTCCCCATAACGGTGTAAAAATTTGCATCCCTAGAGATAGTGCTTTGTCGGTCAATAATATTTCCGCTGGATCACATGTACCTTTGAATAGGGAAGCTGACAGTCCTAGTAGTTCACTTGAGCAATGCAAGCAGAAGTTCAAGACCATAGATCTTGGGATGGGAGATTATAAAATTGATTCTTTTACAAACATGCCAATCTCTCCTAGGTCTTATGGGAGACCATCACCAAATGTGAAGCCTTCGTCCTCAGCAATGACATTATTTGGGAAATTTGTTGAATCTTCGGTCCCCATTCAGGAAGAGAAAGAGGAAGTTGCCATAAGGGACTGGATCTATCACGAGGAGAAATACAAACACAACGAGAATTTTGCTCCTCCACCTGAAGCTTATGGGAAAGGGTACACAATGGTTAAAAATATGGGATATCCAGGATATGGTCCCCTTAGTCATAGGCTGGATGCTAAAGCTGAGCCTCTTGATCATGCTCTTTTCGGCCGAAAGAATAAGTCCACGGTTGGCTTAGGTTTTGAGAATAAAAAGAAGAAAGGGGTCCCTGTCCCAGCTGTGACGGACAGTGACAGTGACTCGGATTATACGCCTGATCTTTCTAATCAACAAGATGTGTCTGATGATTGGGTGCCCTCAACAAATCTCCTTTGGGGAGATTCCACAGATTTGATACTTGACAGTCCTACTATCCCAGCTGCGACGGATAGTGACTGTATGACTGCTAGATCGACAATGGAAAGTGTTGCTATCCTAACTGCAACGGATAGTACCAATGCTAGCACTAGAGAGGGGGACACCCTTCCTAACCTTGAGGCTTCTACATCACGAGGCCCAAATGATGACTCAAACATAGATTCCCATGAATATGAATGGGATTCACTTTCAGATGCAACAGTTGATCTGGACATAGATATTGTCCATGCCTATAGTACCCAACCCGATGCAACCGACGATCCTAGTGTAGGACTAGAGGATTGTACTCCTCAAATTGCCTTAGTGGATGACGCTTCGTTTGGTAGGATGAGTCCTAATTCGGGTATCTTAGGAGAAGACTTGATGAACTCCGATTATATGGTCACCAGAGATGACACCTTTCGCATAAACAACATTGAACCAATCATTGACCTACCCCTTGTTCACTTTGACCTAATTGACTGGTCTCAGCGCCATCAAGAGCCCACATTCCTCACCTTCCAAAATGACTACGAAATTGCCTGCTATCTGAATGCTCTTGAACCCGTGGCTTCTTCCACCAGTGAACCAACAACCAGCATGACAGAGCCTGATATTAAGTACCTCAGTCTCAAAATAAAAGAGAAAAAGAAAAATAGGTCTGATGGCGAAAACCACTTTGTGGCGGTGTCAGAACCAAAAATAGTAAAAAGAAATGACGCATCCGAGGGTGAAAACCTCTTTGAGGTACCTAAGGATGGGGTACTTAATAACTTGCCGAGTTATTTCCAGGATATATCATCAGTATTGATTGAGCCAACAAAGCCAGTCAATTTGAACACAGAAGAAAATCCTCAGATAGTCCATCTTGCTCAGTCTTTATCAGAAGAAGAGACCAAGGCATATGTACAGTTTTTACAAAAAAAGAAAGTCAATTTTGCATGGACCTATTCAGACATGCCAGGGCTTGACACAAATCTTATCATGCATCACTTATCCATAGCTCCAGGAGTCAAGCCAGTGAAACAGAGACTCAGAAAAATGCATCCCCATGTAGCTCTCCTTGTCAAAGGGGAATTAGAAAAACTTTTGAAAGCTGGATTTATTAGAGCCATCGATTATGCAGAATGGATCTCAAACATAGTACCCGTCTCCAAACATGATGGGTCCATTCGTGTATGTACAAATTTCAGAGATTTAAACAAAGCATGCCCAAAGGACGATTTTCCACTTCCAAACATTGACATGATAGTGGACATGACAGCGGGCTATGAGATATACTCTCTAATGGATGGTTTCTCTGGATATAACCAAATTAAAATAGCTCCTGAAGACCAAGAGAAAACATCATTCACATGTGCATGGGGAACCTATTGCTGGAACGTCATGCCATTTGGATTAAAGAATGCGGGAGCAACCTACCAAAGAGCTATGACCACTATCTTTCACGATATGATGCACAAAAACATGGAAGATTATGTGGATGATACCCTGGCAAAATCAAGAAAACGGGACACACACCTCGATGATCTGGAAGTAATTCGAGATCGCATGGAACAGTTTCAACTCAGATTGAATCCAAAGAAGTGCGCATTTGGCGTCACCTCAGGCAAACTTTTAGGATTCATAATATCAGCAAAAGGTATCGAGGTTGACCCCGAAAAGGTCCAAGCAATCCTAGATATGCCACCTCCTCGAAATATCAGCCAAATGAGAAGTCTTCAGGGACGTCTTCAATCGATTAGGAGGTTTATTTCTCAACTTGCAGATAGAGCACAACCCTTTAACAAGACATTGCATAAGGGTGCTTCTTGTGTTTGGAACGAGGATTGTCAAAAGAGCCTAGATCAGATCAAACAATACTTGGCTAATCCTCCGATTCTAATGCCTCCTATTCCAGGGAAACCATTGATCCTATATATTTTAGCTACAGACACTTCCCTGGGGGCATTATTGGCTCAATCAGATGATACTGGGAAAGAACGGGCCATATACTATATCAGCCGTACTCTAGTCTCCTACGAGATCAATTACAATAATATTGAGAAGTCTTGTCTCGCACTGGTGTTTGCTTCTCAAAAGTTGTGCCACTACATGCTTGCTCATTCCATACATTTGGTTGCCAAAATTGATCCTCTTAAATACTTGCTTAGTAAGGCTGCCCTCACGGGTAGACTTGCTAAATGGATGATGGTCCTAACTGAATTTGACATAGAGTACGTTGAAAGGAAGGCAATAAAAGGGCAAGCTATTGCTGACCAGTTAGCTGATTTCCCAATTCAGGATAGTATGCCAGTCCAAGTGGAATTCCCAGACGAACACATCTTGTATACGACTACTTGCACTTGGACAATGTTCTTTGATGGTTCCCGCATGCAAAATGGATCAGGGGCTGGAGTGTTATTTGTTTCTCCACATGGGTACAATATTCCAAAGTCTTATAAACTTTTATTCCCATGTACCAATAATATTGCAGAATATGAAGCTTTAACTAATGGCTTGAGAATGGCTATAGAATGGAACATCATAGAGTTACATGTCTTTGGGGATTCCCAGTTAATCATCAACCAGGTCAATGAAGAGTATCAAACCAAGGATGACAAATTGATACCCTACAAAAAGATGGTTGATTCTTTGAGATGCTACTTCACCTTTGTGACGTTTCAACAGATCCCTAGGACAGAGAACAAAGCTGCAGATGCCATGGCCACATTAGCTTCCCTTCTTCAGTTGGAGACACATGAATCCAGATTTGAATTCCTGGTGGAAGAGCTACACCATCCCATCTTTGACTCGTTTGAAAGCCATGTCATTTGTGCCATTATCACACATGAGTCTTCCCGATATGGTGCTATCTATTCATATCTTTGTGATGGCATCATCCCCGACACATTCAATCGCTCTGAACGCCGAAACCTCATCCGTAACGCCTCTCGCCACACCCTCATCTCTGGTGATTTATATAGGAGGGGTTTAGATGGGACGCTCCTTAGGTGCTTGGAAAAGGAGGAATCCAACCAAGCGTTAGCTGACATCCACGAGGGCATTTGTGGTGGACATTCTAATGGTCTTGCCATGGCCCGAAGGTTGCTTAGGGCGGGATATTATTGGCCCACAATGCAGATATACGCAGTCACCTTTGCTAAGTCATGTGAAAAATGTCAGAAACACGGAAACCTGATTCATGCTCCAGGTAGGGAGCTGATCCCTTATGTTTCTCATTGGCCATTTCAGCGCTAGGCCTTTGATCTGGTTGGGCAGATTCATCCCAACTCATCAAGTGGACACAAGTTCATTATTACTGCCACTGACTACTTCACAAAATGGGTGGAAGCTGTGCCACTTTCTGTTGCTTCAGGAAGGACCATTTCTTTATTCATCTTGAATCACATTATTTGCCGATTTGGAGTGCCTTCTGAGATCATTACTGACAATAGAGGCCAATTTAAGAATAAGGACCTAAAGCATCTATGCAAAAAGTTTAAAATCAAGCAACATTGGTCCTCCATCTATTTCCCACAGGGAAACGGACAGGCAGAAGCTTCTAACAAAACCATTCTTAAGATTCTTCATAGGACAGTGCACAAGAATGGTAGGGATTGGCACTTACAAATCAATCCAGCACTATGGGCTTACAGAACAAGCATTCACACACCTACAGGAGCCACTTCTTTTTCTCTCACCTATGGCGCTGAAGCAGTATTTCCTTTAGAAGTCGAGATACCATCACTTAGAGTCTCACTCAAAGGTTTGATTACAGATGAGGATTACCACACCATGAGGTTACAGTAACTAGAACTTCTAGATGAGAAGTGTAAAGCTTCCTTTGATCATATGAGAGTGTATCAGAAGCATATGTCCAAGGCATTCAATAAAAAGGTTCACCCTAGAGAATTTCAAATAGGTGATCTTGTTTTGCGAGAGAACCCTAAGAACCAACAGAACAGAGAACAAAAGGGCAAGTTTGAACCTAACTGGCTTGGACCATATGTCATCACAGCAGCTTTTGGTACTGGTGCGTATTTACTGTCAGATCCTGATGGAGAACAACTCCCTGATCCCATCAACATTGTGCACCTCAAGAAGTTCTATCCTTGATGCCTATTCTATCTGGGGGCATCCTTTGTATATATTTTATGATCCTGAAAAAATACCAAAAAAAAATTGATATATGATGCTGAAAAAATCCTAAAAAGTATAAAAAGTCCTGAAAAAATACAAAAAAATCAAAAAATTCAAAAATCCAAAAAAAAAATGAAAAAATGAAAAAAGATTCCAAGTGGTGAAAACTTGGAAACAGGCGCTACTTGAGGCCTTTGCACCCCTATTTGTTAGCATGCGTCCTTGACACCTAGCCACTTCCCATCATGCCTTGACCTTATTTGGCTTAGCCTGGAATTGGTCTTTGTCTTTGTCTAAGGGGCATAACTGTTAGCATTGGTCTTTTAGGTGCGTTTGTCTCTTGGGGCATTTCACAACAGGTGTTTTTCAACACCACCCCAAACAGTGTTTTTCAACAGTACCTTTGCGTCGAGTGTTTCTTAACACTTATCAGGTGTCTTACCCAACAGTCTCGTATGATGTGATATCTCTCATTAAGCAGATATGATACTCAGAATTTGACTCTATAACCAACACACGCGCACTTAAACAATCAACTCGCTGACGATATGATGACTTTATTTTTCTTTGTGTGCTGTCTATGAGGATTTATTTGATGAGTGGTCTCTCCCTGAGAAGTTTTCGATGATGCATAGCTAGAAGACTAAGGGAATGAGAACATGTTTTCTTTCTTTATCTGCTTGTGGGTATATTTTGTTGATCCTAACTGTCATGAGCATTTATGCTAGTCTTACTTGACACTATGGATTGACAAGGTATTATCCTTGACTGTTTTGCGAGTGCATGCTTCTAGTTATCCTGACTTTCATGTGTCTTAATACAAGCATAATCTCGCCATATCAAACTTAGGTGATCTCGCTGCTTTAGTCATCTTGACTTCCATGTCTTTGATGCCTAGGTGAGATTTCTACATTTCTATCTGACAAAGATCATATTCATATCCACATAGTTATGCTAGTGTGCATTGTATGATCTCACGACGCTACCAATAACGCTCGATGATGATAATTAGATGTCCATAGGCATTGTGACCTTGCAAGTCAACCACTTTCATAGTAGCTTGCATTTTTAGGATCATGATAGTCTAGTTTTGCATTTCTTGCATATGGAGAGAGCTCTCCTTTTCATCTTACGTGGACCTGTCAGTCGACTGCGCTCACCTTTC
Source organism: Chamaecyparis obtusa (assembly GCA_027943335.1). Classification (NCBI taxonomy): domain Eukaryota; kingdom Viridiplantae; phylum Streptophyta; class Pinopsida; order Cupressales; family Cupressaceae; genus Chamaecyparis; species Chamaecyparis obtusa. Next base: position 134,091 of record BSBK01004234.1, on the reverse strand, counting down.
CTTCTTCTTGATCATGTCTTTCACTCCTTGTCTTTTTCATCTCAAACCTATTCCTGTTCATCACAAGGGGTTAATCATATCATCATATCTATATCAAAACTGTCATTTTCAAGAAACATAAGTCTATATCATACACATGAGAATTAAAGATACATCTATGAGAGAGAACATACATAAGCACGTACATAAGCATTTTGAGCAAAATGACAAGACAATATACATAAACTGATACATCCATCACAAGTGAGACAAATACACATGATACATCGAACATCCAGTAATCTCATAAATCTATATACAATGTCATACAATATGAGATCCCAAAATCTGGATCAAAAGTCTCAGGATATGTCCAAAACATCTAAACCTAACACCTAACCCTAAGACTCGCTACCACCCTTGTGAGGAGCTCGTGGTGGTGGAGGAGGCATGGCTCTCCTATCGAGTACCACATCTGATACCCCTGCCCTCTGAGAGTATGATGATGCTCTCTCACCCTCTGGAACGGCCTACAGGTAGAGTCTGTGATAGTAGGCTGCTCTCGCTGACTCCCGTCGGAGCTCCAATGCCTCTGCCTGTGCCATCGCCTCACGGCGTGCTATCTCTGCCCTGAGATCGGCTATCTGCTGATCTCGCTCTGCCCTCAGATCCAGTAGCTGCTGATCTCTCATGGCTATAGTAATCTGCAGCTGTTGTATCTCTGTCTCCTGAGCCTGTATCTGGGCTCTCAGATCCTCTCCCCCCACAGGCTGATCCTATTGTGCCTCTGCCTGCCGGCGAGCTGGTCTCGCCTCATCCTCGGGCATCGCCAATCTCTGTCCCCGTGACCGTTTGCGGCCACCTGATCTCGACCCCTCTCCTCTCTCCATCCTTCTCCCTCTCCCCCTCCCGCCATCTCCTCCATCCCCTCCCTCCCCTCCCTCCCCTCCGTCTCCTCCGTCTCCCCCGTCATCCCCTCCGTCTCCTCCCTGCGCTGGTACCTGTGCATCTGGTACCGTAAACTGAGGGAATGGCACCCTCCGCCGCTCTGCTCTGTAGGCTACATCAGCCCCTACATCTGTCATATCTGGGAAATACTCCCAGGGCTCACTCCTGATACCTGTTGTCTCTCCGACAGCCTGCTGATAATCCAACATGGGTAGCCACCCATGCCCCTCCTCGTCTCTGGCCCTGGCATATGTGGTAGTTTCTGTCGAGACTCGCTGCTGCCTCCCGAACTGCCGCCATACCTGAGTGATGCAGAACCTCTCCACTATCTCTGCATACCGACCTACTAGTGGCCGAGTGCACAGCATGTAACTCAGCTCGTCAGCTGCATCTCCCCAGACCTCCACCTCCCTCTATGGCCTCCATGTGAATGAGGCTATCTCATCCAAAATGCGCCTGTAGTACGTCACATCCCCACTATGGGCATGTGATATAAACCTGAGGTACCTATAGATGAAGGGGTACCTCCTCTCCCTCGGCTGAACCCTGGGACGCACCACAACGATGTGCTCCCACGCCCATACCTGTGCCAGGATGGCACCGCATGCCCATGTCCAACCGTCTCTGTAGACGATCTCGTGCAACTCATGGTACATCTCTGCCAATATGGCAGGACCCCATGCCATCCGCCGAGGCTTGCCGACCAAGTCAACTAATAATCGAGCCCATCCGAGCGGGAATCCCTTCTGACTGCGATCAGTCATCAGGATCTGCGAGATAATGGATGCCACTATACATGGCACTGGGTAGTCCCTGCCAAAATTGTCTATCAATCTCTCCCAACTGATATGCCTATCCAGAATAGTGACATCCTAGAACATCTCCTGAACCAGTCGGCGCCCCTCAGTGACATCCTAATCATAGTACACCTGTGCCAACAAGAGAATCATGTCAGTTTTCATTATATGGAAACATTACATTTATGATTATATCTTAAAACATGATTATACTCACCGGCTCGCCATGACATGGCACACGTAAGATCCTGTAGACGTCCTCTAGAGTGATCGACGCCTCTCCAGTAGGCAGGTGGAAGGTGTTGTGCTCACTATGCCATCTCTCGACAAGAGCAGTCAACAACCCATGGTCCGCTCTGATGTATGGATATCTCAATAAATAGCGGAATCCCATCGCTCTGATGTCGGCATTGCCCGGATCATCTAGATCTCGGACACACCTCAATCCTGTCACCTTCAGCGCTCTGATGATCAGTGCCGGAAAAACCTCCTGCAAGCTAAAACCAAGCCAGTTGTTAGCACATATCATGATGGATGTCTAAAAACTCAGTATAAAACATTGCTAAAACGTAACATTGTCTAGACCCATGTCATTTTTGCTCAAAAAGGCGTAAAAATCAAAATTTTAACCTGGGCTATATTCTTTTTTTGGAGAAGTATCGCGCGATACTTCTCCCTATAGCGGGGCGATATACCTTATGCCGCGCGATACTTCGCCCAGTATCGTGCGATCTTTCGCCCAATATCATGCGATACTGGTGCCTTAGGTCGCGCGATACTTTGGGGACCCACGAAGTATCGCACGATACTTCTCCCCAAAGGGCGCGATACTCCTAAAGTATCGCGCGATAGTTCGCTCAGTCAAAATTTTTGAAATTTAAAAATTTGAAAAACGTGCTAAAAAAAGCTATTAAATGCAAAAAAATGCCTTAAAAGCTCAAAGTTTTTCGAAAACATACCGAGGTAGGATACTGTGGTGGTCGGTTGTGCAACCGGGCGCGCTCGAATCGATGCCTCTGGACAGGAACTCCTGCTTGCTGGGCCATTTTCTCTCTCTCAAGCTCTGAAAATTCTCAAATCGCTAAAAGACAAATGACTTTTGAAAATGACATTTTGACCCCTTTTATAGCCTTTTGACTTTTTGACCTCATTTTCAAAACACCCCAGAATTGCGCAAAAATTGCACCCCTAGCTAATTTCGACGTCCTGGATCCATTTTCGGACTCGAAATCGAAATTTGAGGTCATCTTCATAGTCAAAATCGCGTTTCAAAATCTTCCCCCCTTCTGCGCAGTTGACTGATCTTTTGAGGTCTAATCCTTCGATCTTTGTTGGGGCATTGTCATTTCTTCATTTCCATGTCTTCCAAACTTCTAGTCTTTCATTCATCTTCATCCCATTCCCTCCTTTCTCACATTTGACTGCATCTTTTCAGTTAGGCTAGGGCATGTTTTCATTGCCTAATGGTTAACCTATTTGACCTTTACATTTGATTGTGATTTCCTTAAGATTTGATCAAATCCTTATCAATTCGTTGTTCTCCTCTCTATGATTTCGATTTCGATTCCGAGGGGGCAGTACCTATGGGATTCTCATCCCTGATTTCTTTGATTTTCCTGATTCAGACATCTTTTGTGAGCTTTCGCTCAAATTTGAGATTCTTATCTCTTACTTTGAATGTGATCCCAAATCGACCTCATGTTCAAAGGCCTTTTGTTTATGCTTTGTCCGGATATGATCTTGAATCGACCTCATATCTGAGTTGTTTTGTGATCCCAAATCGATCTCACATTTCAACTTCATTCTTTGACTACATGTGTTCCCAAATCGATCACACATTAGTCAAAGAGGGGCAAATGTATGCACCCTAAAATAGTCACCTAGACTTTGGGCCCCATTTATTTGATTTATCAACCCTGAATCAATTTTATCAATAATCAATATTTTCAACAATATCAATCTCTTGATCAAGTCTTAATTTCGATCATGTATTGAATTTTTATCCTTGGGCTAACCATTTATCCTAAGTCTTTATTTGATTAAAAGGAATATTTCCTCCCCTTTTGATTAAATAAAAAGCCCACCTTTCCTCTTATCCTAAGTTGCACAAATAAAGCATTATTCATATTTTATAAAAAGGAGAAAAACACTTTTTGTCTCATATGGACATAAAGTCAACTCTTATTTTCCTATTGGAGGATACTTGTGCACATGGATTGCTCCTCTTTCAAGCTCCACCGCTGATTAAGACTTTTTGCCTCTTAATCTCAATGGTCCATTTCTTTGCATTTCTTATAAAAGGAGAGCTCTCTCCTTCATTTGGATATACCATATTTTTATGCTAATGTTATGTTGTAGGTTTTAGGTGCATTTGGAGCCTTTGAGGATATTGAAGACTTGTTGCATTTCATTGTAGTTGCATATTTCCTTTCATAGTTGCATTATAATGGCATTCTTAGTATAGATTTCCTTTTATGCAATAGATTTAGCTCACATAGTCTAAATAGGAGGCATTGTAATCCATTGCTATTTCCTTTCATAGATTAGTTGCATTGTACTTTCCTTTCATAGCTTAGATTGCATTCTCATTTTAGTTGCATTGCATTACATCTTTATAGTGGTTCTTGGAGATATTGGCATTGTTGCCCTTGTCTTCACTTGAATCTCTCATTGTATGGTTGACTAGCAAGGTCACAAGCTTGTAGTTCTAGCTGAGAGCAAACACATCATAGTCCCTTGCAACTCCATGCATAGAGAGCTATGAGCCACTTTGTGAGGCCTCATTCTTGAGCAACCTTGCATGTAATGGTTCATAGAAGTGCACCATTTTAGTGTGTACACAATTGTTTTTGACTCAGTCAGAAAAAATAAAGTGAAGACCCTATCTACTGCAGAACAAGCATAGCAGGCCACCAAGGGTGTGGCTTTCTCTGATGACCATGCAGCTATGGTCATGTGGTCCCTTAAGATGAAGGAGAATAAGGGGAAAAGAGAGGTTCTCTATTCAGAATATGATGAAAACTTGCTAGTACAAAGGGTTGGTGAGACTTTAGGTGTGGAAGCCTCAAACATTAGTTTGGAAACAGCTAGATTCAATGTAAAGGTAGCAGAAAAGGATGCACAAGAAAAAGAGGAGTTAAGGATAAAATTTGAGACTATCCTTAAATCTTACAATGATTTGAAGATATAATTGATCCAGAAGGACAAGTTGATTGCACAATTGTCAAGACCATAGGATCATAGATCACCTCAGTTGATGCTGATTGATAAGCCTATAGTGGCCTCTTCTTCTAGTCCTATTATTGAATTCCCACCATCTCCTCTCCCAGAAGCAAACATAGATGCAAGGATCAGTTGGGAAAGGCAACAGTTTCTTGAGGAGATAAATAATTTGAGGAAAAGCAGGGCAGAGCTGAATAAACAAAGAGATGAACACATGAAGGCTAAATGCCTCTTGGACTAGAAATATGAGGAGAAAGTTACAGAAGCTGTGATGCAGTTTGCTACTAATCTGAATCCTACAATTTTGTTTGATCATTCTAGGAGACTGAAAATATTGCTCACATCTTTGAGTAAACATAAAGAGGAGTTGGGTCCAATTTTGAATAAGTGGGTTGAAAGATCCCCAAATGTGAGATTATTTTGTTGCCTATCTAAGGGCCAAGTTGATCCTGATCCATTGATCAAGCCAGTGCATCAGTCTATAAAGAGGCTTGTAGAATATAGTATAATTTTGGATGATTTTGAAAGGAAATCCAATCTGCTGAAGAAAGAATTGACACTCCCTTGCTGTGACCTAATTCCAGGAGTTTTCAAGAAAAATGGTGAGCTTAAGGAGTTAGTCAAATGGAGAGGACAAATGGATGATGATTTTTCTGCTAGGATGACTAGCATTTTAACTTTAGAAAATACTTTGTTCTTCATACACACTATTGAAACATTAATATCTGCCAAGTCCAAGTTTGACTTTAGTCAGCGCGAGATCACTCAGATGGAGAACAAGTGGGAACAATTCTCTAGCAGAAAGGCTAAAATTCTCAAATTTGTGTTTCCAACTGAAGATGTATTTAATAGGTGGAGGTACCAGTACAATCCTCAAGCTGACATTTGATCAAGGTATTTATTGTAAACCTAGTAGGGTTGTTGTAAAGTTTTAGGGTAAAGTTTTTTGAACCCTAATATGATCGATAGCTTGTTGCATTTCCTTGTATATAAAAGGATTTTCCATGATCATATCAGGCATTGAGAGTCTGAGCTGTTGAGAATATAGAAAATTTGAAAACCTTAACCCTCAGTCGAGGATTGTAATATTTTGTATCATTTCTTGTCAAGTAATAGAGAAGAAGCACAAGTTGATACTGTTATTTCCTGGCTTGCAATTCAACATATATTGTATACAAACAATCAAAGGTTATACTTAATATAAATCTCAGGTCTTTACCTCTCCTTCATGTCAAATCTGTGAATTTCTAAGTCTATCAGAGACTTGTGTGTATGTATTTATATTTATGTTCATGAGCTAAGTTCTTCAAGGATCCTTGTATTTGCTCTATTTTCTGGTGTTATTTGCCCAATGGATAAGGCACTGGCCTGTGTAGATGTATCTTTACTTCATAAGGAATGATTGAAATCATTACAGTCAAAAACATATAATCAAAACCAGTCATTTGATTTCATTTCCTCTGTTCTGTCCTGCATTTCAGCTTCCTTTGAGGTGGAAGGGATGTCCTTTGTTGTTTTGGCCTTTTCTTGGCTGCATGGTCCAGGTATAACCACACTATATCTAGTCTTCTTCTGCACCGTATATCAATTGGTAGGTTTACATTTATATCATGCTTGGAATTGTCGTATATGATTAGTGTTAAGATTAGAGATAGACCCCTACCTAAGAACCCAACTCACCTGATGTTCGTCATTTCTTAAATGATCCTTATTCGTACAATAGTATGCTACATAAGTTAAATTTTAGCAATACATTTTAGTTTAATTTTGAATTTTGTTGTGTTTTCTTTTAGTCCATATTTGTATACTAAAATTTAATTCTACCAATTAACCCTTCTTACGATATAATTATATTATATATACCTATAAAAATTGTGCACATATCAACTAATTTTTCATATTTTTTAGATTTTATTCTTCAAACATTATATATATATATGATGCTTTCAACTATCACTATTATAACTAGCGAGGTTTATATCGTAGTTAGAAAATGGATGTTGAAAATATATATTTAGATCATCTATTTCTATTTAATATATATTTGCAATGTACTAATTGTTGACTTATTATGTGTTTCAACTATCAAATATATTAAAATCTTAAATAGTATATAGGAATTTAGACAGAAATGTCTTTACAGAAGTAAACACAACTTATGAAATTCTAATAACATATCACCAAAGTTAACGTGTTAGAAACCTAACACATTTTTTATTGAAATTAGAAGTTTTAAAAAACCAAACAAGTTCAAAAGCTAGTGCACGAGCACCTACGGATCATATAGAATGTAATTATACCTTCTAATGGTTTTTGCATTGCAAATATGTTTTTGGTATTATTTAATGTTGTAATAAGACCCTAACGACCATTGACCAAATTTTCAACTGTTCTTTTAAGCCTTTCAAAGGAATTGTCTATAATAGACCTATGACACTGGTTTCCTAAAATTGATAAAACCACTCCAAATATCAGAATATGATTTATAGCTATATTCCAAATCCGTAAGTCAGAAATGTCATCCATAAATATACTTTTAATTTATGTTAGAAGCATACATTTATAATCTCCAAACTAATCCAACATATCCAATATTGAAAACAAATTACATCTATCATGAAAAAATGAAATTTTTAACAAGCATCAAAAGGTATCAAATAGGAAAGTAGCTTAATAGTATATGTCACACATGAAGGTCCCCAAAATGTATGGGCATGTGTAAAAATAACAAGTAAGTTTAATTTTTTAAGTCACTCAGGCAACCTGCAAACAACCCTGATTGTGGTCATCGTTCAATGGTGTCGTCGTCTAGGTGCCTTGTGACTCAGCCTAAATAGTGTGATTTAATCCAACACCACTCTTGATGCTGGAATGCCTCGAGTTGCAAATTCGATGGCCTGTTCGGGAACTACATCTACCTGCTACGTCCCCCATGATGTGACCTCATACGTACAGTCCATAACTATTATTCTGCTCCCCAATGGCCACAGTGTCATGATATTGTTGATCAAGGCCGTCTAGCCGTCGCTCTCAAGAGCATTGTAGTAAAATGACCATACATCCATGGTGATCTCTACACTGTGAGGGTGTAGAGAATGGACAGAATATTCAATAGCCCAGGTGAACCACCACGAATCTGTTGTCGTGGCAAAAAGAATCTGACGCTGCAACTCGTCAGGCAGCTGACGGAGATATTCTATTATGGTGTTGTCCATCTTAGTAATAGCAATCTCCTGCAAAACCGAAGCACAAAATTCTTAGTAATATGTTTGCAATGTACAAAAACAAAATATATAAGCATGACTTACTTTATGGAAGTCCTTACTTTATTCCCTGTCCATAACATTTAAATAAATTTTTCAGTAATCTGTAAAATGCATCTATATAACTTAGATATATAAATATTCGAATACAAAAATAACGGCATCTAGCACACCCTCTAAAATATATCACCTTCAATTCAAGTGTAAAACAATAGTAAATGTAAAGCTGTATTGACAGCTAAGGTAAGGTTAGTATAACAGATAACTTATTGGCTAATAAAGGCACTGGTATGCTGTATTAATTCAAAATATTAAACACTTACAACTGATAATACTGATTGAATAGGACTTACAAAGGATCATGTCCTTTTGATGAATATTTTCAAAAAAATAATGGCAGCTAGCACATCCTCTAAAATATATCACCATCAATTCAAGTGTAAAACAATAGTAAATGTAAAGCTGTATTGATAGTTAAGGTAATGTTAGTAGTTCAGATAACTCATTTGCTGATAAAGGAACTAGTATGCTGTATTAATTCAAAATATTAAACGCTTACAACTAATAATACTGATTGAATAGGACTTACAAATGATCCTGTCCTTTCGATGACTATTTTTGAAATTAACAATTCATAACAATGATAAACAAATACAATTAGGCTTCCTCAAACCATAATCTAACATTGGCAAATCCTGTATCTATTTTTCTTTCTCATTTGTATAAGGACCATTTATGGCATTTCTTGGCATTTGTTGCACGTGGTAGAAAACATTATATGCTTTAACAAGAAATATTATGTCTATGAGCAACGGCAACCGCCTTCCTTTTTAACTGCTCACTGATACATACTGTTGTGGGCTGTCGATACCTTATATCTTCTATCAGCGTAACATTACTGTCCTTTCTCCGGTAAGAGATTTGCGAATGTACCAGAGTTTTCCATCATCTCTGCATCTTTATCTAATAGTTTTCAATCATTGCTGCATCTTTATCTAACAGCACCATCGAAAACATCCACCAGTTTCACCATCGGTGTAAATTAGCTTATCCCAAGAAGATTTAGTGCATGAAAGGGTTTAGGGTTTAGGGTTAGTGCACAGGGCTAAGCGCTAATCCCTATTTTCATCATTCCAATCGCTTTTGTTTATTCTATGCCTGACTAAATATGGAAACCACTGTGTGTTTTCGAACATTTTGCCATTTCGTTGTGTGTTTTTGCATGTCCATTGAAGGAGCAGCCATACCCTACACATTCATGCATAGACTGGGTTTTTTTTTTGTCCATGGACAAACTATTTTCGGTACTTACCTATGTTGGAGTTCGTACTGTAATGGGTGGTCATATATTTTTCAAACAACAAATGTAGGTTTTATATCGCGCAAATGCAATTAAATATAAGATGGTCGAAAGGGTAAGTGCACAGGGCTTTGTTAATCTCTGTTTTCGCCATGCCAATCACTTTTGTTTTTTCTATGCATGAGTAAATATGGAAACTGCTGTGTGGTTTCGACCATTTTGTCATTTCGTTGTGTGTTTTTGCATGGTCATTGAAGGAGCAGCCATACCCTACACATTGACGGACAGACTGGTTTACTTTTTCCATGGACACCCAAACCTAAAACTACATTTTTTGGTGCTCCTACTGAATCTACAACCTAACACAATCAAAACCCAAATCCATTAACTGATAAAACAATAATTCTATAGTAATGTCACATAAATAAATCATATTTTTAAAACTATTAAGACAAAATACTATAAGAACATACTGTATCACAAAAAAAATCAGACAAATAGAAATAAATATAAATGTTTTTTTTAACAAAATTTATTTACATACAACACACCTATTCCCCCTCTTGTGGGCTTTTCAATTTTTGTAGATGTTTGAATCTGAAATTGTTTTGCATTTACCCAAAAATGCTCTAACTTTTCCGTCTCCCGTTCTTCAGCAAAATAAAAAAGACTGCTTTCAAATGCCCGAACTGTACTACTTAACGCCAGTCCTTACTTAACTATGAAGTAAGTCTTTGAATATTAACTTCAACACGAGTTGAATTAAAGGGAATGGACTGGCAAAGGCAGTAGGCGTCCGAAGTTGAATTAATTTCGTCGTCCTTTTCCTGCGATGTTTTCATTTTTTCATTTCATGCGAATTGTCCCATAACACATCTAATCCTGTCAGTGATAGGAAACTATAATGCCCTAATGTAAGTGTGCATGTGCGTTGTGACAAGTGTTCTATGTTTTCGACATGTCTGCATTACTGTAAATGTAACTGTCACAGACATTGTCCTGTCACTGACATTCGTAAAAATATGTTGTGTTTTCGGTTTTTTCAAATCTGCACGGCAATGCATTCATTTGGGAGCATAGATGGCGTCATATGTAACCATTATTTGCTTTGTTTGGTCCCGCTTGCGTCTATCAATGGATAGAGGTTGCGCGATTACATTTATAATGCCCTAATGTAAGTGTGCATGTGCATCGTGACAAGTGTTCTTTGGTTTTGACATGTCCACATTACTGTAAATGTAACTGTCACTGACATTGTCATGTCGCTAACATTCGTAAAAATCTACTGTGTTTTCAGCTTTTTCAAATCTGCACGAGGGTGCATTCATTGGGAAGCATAGATGGCGTCATATGTAACCATTATTTGTTTGGTCCCGCTTGCGCGTATCGCTAAATAGAGGTTGTGCGATTACATTTATAATGCCCTAATGTAAGTGTGTGTGATGTCCCCATTTTGAGATAGGGTTTATTAATAATTAATCATTAAATAATAAGACTTTAATAAGCAAATAGATAAATAAATAAATATTATTAAAATATAAATAATTGAATGAATTATATAACATGGTGTTTTAATACAAGGTTGCAAAGCAACTAAGTTCCTGCCAAAATTTTGGTGTAGTTAAAAAATGTAGAAATATGTAATGTTAATGCTAAATAAAGATACATGTTAGTATTTATCACAAATATAATTATTTGTCTTCAATTTAATTATTTTAATATTTTATTCATTGTTATTTTTACATTGTAAATCAATTATGCATAATAGAATTGACATTGTCATATTTGTATAAATTTTTATAAATATGATTTTTAACTTAATATATATAATTAATATTATTTTACTATACATAATTGACAGTTAATAATAAATAATTTTATATAAAATAATAATAAATTAATAAGTATAAATAATATTCATATATTACAAATAACTTGATATTAATAATTATTATTCTATTCTATTTAATTTTTTTAAAAGTTTACAAAGATAAAAATATATTAAAAAATTAAATGCATTACAATGTGAATAATAAATTTCCATTTAGGCAAAGTGCACAAATTTTATATTTTAAATATTATATTAATTTTTTATATCATAAAACATGTATATTTTTTATAAATATATAAATATATAATTACTATAATATAAAAATAATAGTTTATATAAAAAATATATGTAATGTAATATATAGTATTATAATATATATTATAAAACTTTTATCATAAATATTGTAAATTACATAAAACAAAAAAACTTATAGTACAAAAATTTATGAAATATAATAGGTAAAATGTAACAATTAACTTTTTCTAACAATTTAAGTAAAAAAATTGTATTTAAATTTTGATAAAGTTAAATTATTATAATAGTCTTTCATTATAGTTGTTAATAAATATTTGTGTTGGAAGTGACTACAAGACCTTTTTAATTTAACTCAAAGATAATAAATTTTCTTATCCCTCATTTTTTAAGCCAATGAGATGGATTGCCTACAAAACTATTATAATAAATTTTAGAATAAATCTTAACACGAAAATAAATAATTTGACATGGTAGCTAATGTTTGTGACATAAATTTCCGAAAAAAAGGCTCTTATCGCTCAATTTCTTTAAACCAATGAAACGAAAGATAAATAATTTTATGAATTGAAAAAGTTAAATATTGTGCATTTTACTTTATCAAATATTAGAATTTGACATAACAAAAAGAAATAATAAAATTTGATTGGCTGAAATATACTAGTTTAATCACTAGTTAAAAACAGGTGGATGCCTATAGTTCTACAACGGCAGGAACTAAAAATATAATTATATATTATAAAATAAATAATACAATTAGTATATTCAATCCTCATTTCTAAAATAGAATTTGGTAATTAATAAATAAATAAATTAAAATAACATAATATAATCTATTATTATAATAATATTAATGTAGTAATTGACAATAATGTGTTATATAATATTTAATATAATATATAATATATAATATGATATCAATATTATTATCTCATATTATTAATATCATACACAAAATGCGAAACTAGTTATAAATTAATAAGATTTCCTAATAAGATACACAAGACGCGACCTTTAGCAGGGAACGAAAGATTTATTATGAGGAAGATTATCGGAAGAGCTGGAAAAAGGGAAGGAATCGTAACGGGCATTCAATTCAGTTTATAATCGCAGTCATTCAAGAATAAGCAGCACTCAAGAAGAGCCTCAAATAACCAAGGAGGAGAATAGGATCGATCAACACAGACTGCAAACGCAGCCAATAAGAATAGAATCAGATATTAACAACATAGACATGAATATGTATGGTAATCTGGCATCGAAGAAGGAATTGAAAATATAAACAGTCTCTTTATAGATCGCTCTGCTAAGAGCAACTGATTGCTAACCGCAATCACAGATGCAAGCATTTATATAAAAGACAGAGACGAAAAGGAAAACAGGGAATAAGGAGGAAGTGACGGGAGTGTGGAAGACTTCGTAGTCTAATTTATTTGGTATGTTGTTTATTTACTTTCAAACATAAGTTGATATGTATATATATATATATATATATATATATATATATATATATATATTATTTGTAAAGATTACTTTCAGACATATAAACTTTGTAATATACTGATAAGTTGTAAAGATTACTTTCAGACATATAAACTTTGTAATATACTGATAAGTTGTAATATATATATATATATATTCGACAACATTTTAAGATTTAAATATATTATTTGGTAATTTGGATATAGATAATGAAATTGAAGATATGTTTAACAAATTGTATTTTGATCCCTCTAGTAGTCAGATGTATGAATCTTATATTCATTCCAAACTACATAGAGGTAAACGTAATGGCAATTCGAGGTTGGTATAGCCCCATTGCCTATTTGAGATGGACGACAATTCGAGGTTGGTATAGCCCCGTTGCTTATTTGAGATGGACAGCAATTCGAGGTTGGTAGAGGCCTGTTGCCTATTTAATGGCAATTCGAGATTCGTATAGTCCCGTTGCCAAAGTTGAGATTGTTATAATCTCTCGTAGGTAGTATATATACTGAAGACCAGTCATATGCATATGCGTAGGCTTGGAATGCATTAAGCTGCTTCCAAGAGATTCTTATGGGTAGTGCTTTAGGGATGACGTGTCGATAGCCCGATTGCTTAGAGCGAGCGAATGTCTCTCAAGCCGAGAATTCTGTGAAGCCCAACCTGGAGGCAGCCTTAAGAATCAAATTCCCCCTTACTAACGTAAAGTAGAGTATGAGTCATATAAATGTTACATATTATTTTGTACTAACACCGTTTTTGCAGGAAATCACATAAAGGAGAATAAGAAGGGACATTACATAACAAATATTCTTGGTTGTTTAATATCATATAAAATAATAATCAAAATGTAAGATATCATTAAATAAAAATATCTTATAAATTAAATATGATATATCAAGATATTAATCAACAAAAAGATTAATTATACATAAACAAGTCTATTATTCATGTAATATAAGTATTTCATCTATGATTAAGAAAAGAGATATAGAAAATTAGTTCACATAAAGTTTAAATGAGAAATTTATGTAAGGTCCCGACTAAGGGCATTACAGTGTGCATGTGCGCTGTGACAAGTGTTCTATGGTTTCGCCATGTCTGCATTACTATAAATGTAATTGTCCTTGACATTCGTAAAAATTTATTGTGTATTCAGATATTTCAAATCTGCACAGCAGTGCATTCATTCGGGAGCATAGATGGCGTCATATGTAACCATTATTTATTTGGTCCCGCTTGCGCATATCAATGGATAGAGGTTGCACGATTACATTTATAATGCCCTAATGTAAGTGCGCATGTGTGCTGTGACAAGTGTTCTGTGTTTTCGACATGTTCGCATTACTGTAAATGTAACTATCATTGACATTCATAAAAGTTTGTTGTGTTTTCAGATTTTTCAAATCTACATGGGGGTGCATTCATTCGGGAGCATAGATGGCGTCATATGTAACAGTTATTTGTTTGGTCCCACTTGCGCATATCGATGGATAGAGGTTGCGCGATTACATTTTAATGCCCTAATGTAAATGTGCATGTGCGCTGTGACAAGTGTTCTATGTTTTTGACATGTCTGCATTACTATAAATGTAACTGTCGCTGACATTCATAAAAGTCTATTGTATTTTCAGACATTTGAAATGTGCATGGCGATGCATTCATTCGGGTTTTTAGATGGTGTAAAAAACATACAACAGTTTCCCTCTCTGCTCCTGCGCACTTAACATTTCATCTATCTTATATTTAATCCTGCACGATGTGCGACTACAGCTCAGCCGGTGATCTTAAAAACATGATGGCTGCGTAGACATCTTTTGTCCTTGTGAATAAGGTTAGGTAACTGCGACCAACTTCACAACATATGGTTACTGAGAAGATTAAAAAAAATGTTCCAAATCGGCTAATTTTATTTAAACCTTTTTTAAGTTTAAGATAAATCGGCAAAGAATACAGTTGAAAAGTAAACGTGCAATGCATGGACATAAAAGACGTGGTGGGAGGTGGAAATTGATCACTAACAATAATTGTCAATTTTATGTATACAACATCATTGTTGAGAGAAGAGATATGATGACTGTAATTAGCCATGGTGTCCCTTATTTACATATATGTAAAATTTGAAGTCGACATATTTTCCATCACTTGCAAAGCCAATGCAATTCTTTCAAGTTAAAACATGAAAAAATGCATGTAGCATAGAGAGAAGTGTGTGCCTGTTGCGTCCCGTTAAAAGAACCAATCGCCAAAGAATACAATTGAAAAGTACATGTGCAATCCATGGACATAAAAGACATGGCAAGAGGTGCAAATATTTCATTAACAATAATTGTCTATTTTATGTATTATGAATCAGTGTTTAGGGAAGACAAATGATGATTGTAATTAGCCAAGTTTTCCCTTATTTACATATACATAAATTTCAAAGTCCACGTATTTGTCATCACTTGCTATTGCATTGCTCAGTACAAGTGGGGACACCTAGGCCTTGTCAGTAAAATGAATAGCATGCAGCCTATCATGAACGTGTTGTATTACATAGATAGAACTATCCCCATTTTGACAGGCGTCCACATCCATGGCGATTTGACAAGAACGAAAAAGGTTCTTAGAGACTATCAGGAGTCAATCCAGCCACCTCCATGAATTTCACCTTCCAGACATCTATGTGACATCTCCAAACACCTAGCATCACATCATACTTATCAGTTGAGTCAGATAACATCTTCTAGTTAGCAGCAAGGGCTGCCTCCACACTGCTACTAATCAACTATTGTTCAAGCAATTCCTACTCCTGCTTCACATTCTTCTCCCTCAACTCTACAAACAATCTCTCCAGGTCACTATTTTTCTTCCGCAATTCTGATTTTTGCAACAAAAGACATTTGCTCTCTGCTTCAACAGCCTCCAACTTCTGCGATATCATAGTAATATGATTGCGCTGAAGTAAAATATGACTTTCAATCAATTTCCATACTAAACTCTTCGACATATCAATCCTCAGGGGATCTTCTGTGGCTGCATTTTTCCCACTCTTGGCCATGCCAGCAACATCTGTTATTACCCGCAATGATGCTTCCATTGAAGAAGGTCCTTCCCTCTAACCAAATGAGTTGGTCGACATTGCACACTTTCCCGGGATATCAGACTGTGAATTTCCTAAACATGTATTGACAGGGTTATGCTTGGTAGATTTTTCCCCACCCTTTAGTTGCGTGGGAGAATCTTTCTATTTGCCCATCCCTGCTTCCGAACAATGCAATTATAGTTGGTTAATGAGGATTGAACTTTATTGGGACTTGCAGAAGATGCCATACTATTAAATTCCATAAATAAGGAATGAGCACATGAGGGCATATAGGTACTTTATACCTCCACTGTCAGGCCACCAAAAAGCTGCTCTATAGTGTGTTCTACCCGATCTGCAACAAAATCAACAAAAAGAGAATCATTAAAACTTATTTCCGAGATGCAAAGAGGGAGCATCTACATAAAATGATTAAATACATAAGTTTACTACATGGGTCATGTACAATGATGCCCATTAACATAGTATAGTCCTAACAAGGATGTAACAGAAATGCTGAGAATGGATTTGAAACCTCAGTAAGTGACAAACAAAAACAATTGTCGTTAGCCTGGTTTAGTAATAGCATTTCGATGCCCTTCACTTGCAATAGTAATTAGGCAATTTAGTTTTCGTAAGCACAGAATCTATTATCTTAACAGAAAAACATATAACCCAAATGGTTAGCAGAAAGACATATCGAATATCATAACAACAAAAAGTAAAACTCGGACCCAAATAAAGGAATGCACATGAACGCACAAATAAAATCCACCTTATAGTGCCCAACATATATATGCACCTCTTGATAGTACTATACTGCAAATAATGCCACTAACAGAGAAAAATGTGAATCGGGTTTTAAGTTGATACCAGTAAAGGTAAATATTCTACATTACAAATAGAAGCCTTTGGTAGTGCATTGTACTATTCACAGATCACCAATAATTTCATTAAAATTACTATTATACAGAATGGTAATATAATGACTCATCATTCAAATATGCAACACAGTAAAAGAATTCATTAGTAACATGATAACAATGTACCACAAACCGAAATGCCTTGTATGCGCACCACACACAATGCAAATATAACAACGTACGTTATCAACTATCCAAGGGTCCCCACACAAATGGGCATTTAACGAAGAATAATTAAGTAACGCAAGGGAATCTGTTCGCGAATTGAAGTCATCACAGATCCCATTAAAGCGTACATCAGAAAATTAAGTAAACTCAATCTAAGAAATGTTAGTAACCCTATTACGGCACTCACTACGGTAATGACTCAATTCAGACCCTTCCTCATTTCCTCCTACGCTGTCTGTTTTGCACAAGTGAAGAAATTCCTGCATAGAATCTACTCCGCTTCTTTGGGTCCTTATGCACCGTTGGAGGGGTTATACCAAGGCGTCGAATCCTCGCACTGGTTCTTTTAACGGGAGGACCCAAGAGCTCGCCATACTCTATGTCCACTGTCAAGGCATCACCCACTTTCTCCTGGAGTTACGCAGATAACTTTTGATGAGTGCAAGCTCCAAAACAATGTCAATGAGAATATTACCACACACTTAAACAAGATTTATAATCAGACATGAAAAAAATTGAAAGGAATAATACCTCCTGCTGCATCACAGGCAAAGGACGGTCAAGGTCTGAAATGTTCCACACCTCGAAAGATTGAAGGGAGTCACATAAAGATTCTGAAAAAGAGTGGGGAAAGGGCAACCTAGCATGGAGGTCAATGACCTCTACGATCTAGACTTTCACAGTGCCTGGCGATAGTCATTTGTTGTGGCATTTCACATTCATGCCCACACTTGCAATAATGCCTTTGCCAACCAATACACCGTTTGTTAGCAACTTGACATGATCTCCGCTTGCATATGTGTGACCACCTTCCTCTAAGGACTTCTCGTCGATAATGGGTGCCTGCACTTGGGAAATGTACACGGGTGAACCAAACTCATGTGTCAGAAAATCATATGAATCATGGTTAAAGAGGCGTAGAAAATTAAAGAATCCTACTATTACCGATTCAGAAAGGCTATGGGAATTGTCCACTTCACCATGCCAAACTTCACCGGCACTATCAGTTTCCATCCCCAACTCCATTCGCGCAAACTCACCAATAATGTGATGCCCCACATTCATTTGTCCACACACATTTTCTTGTATACCGCAATCCTGTAAAGTACATAACGAGTGAAGGGACTGGTATGACACTATGAAAGAGACTCCCAACTACAAATAAGATAGCCTATTACATTATTGACAGAATTGCATGGTGCAGGTCTTGAAACGTGCAATAGCTCATGACAGAATGTTCCCAACAGCTTTTTGCTTTTCTCTGAAACATAATACGGACTCACCGGCATAGAACCAGCTTGAATGGGACTCTCCTACAAGATAATAAATTAGTTTACGCTATGTCCGCATCCACATTCATTTCTACTGTAAGACATTGACCGATAAAATAAAATGTACATCTCTGGTTGGGGTTGGATGATGGGAGGGATGTTCATGCTAACCCCAGCATTCTTAGCCTGACATAACAAATAAGAACATGTTTTAAGAAAACATGTTATTGATGACGACAGTATCAAATGTGTCTACAGAAAAGGGCCTACACATTAGAACACTAATTATATAAATACTGCTTCTTCAACTGAATCAACACTTACTTGTTCACATGCACACCCACCCTCACCTCCATTGCCCTCTAGGGTAGGCTATGTCACCATTCACAATGGTCAACATCGTTAACACCAAGACAATAATGTAGATAAAAAATTGCATACAACCACCACATGAGACTTACCCCGACATCCCTCTCATTGCGGTCCACTGACATTTCTTTTATATGCATTCCTTGCACCAACTTGTATGAACTCCTAGGTTTTTGCCCAGCAGAATAAGTACCCTGATCTTCATAGACAGGGAGAGCCAAGATAGTGCATTCTTTATCTTCACTGCCCTGCTTTGCTAGACCATATCCTTTATCCATACACGCCTGACATGGCAATTAATTCGGGACTCATTGATTGTAATTGTGAATTCCAAGGTGAGTGATGAAATGGAATAATAAATGAATACTTATAATACCATATTACCTTCTCCTCTGACTCAACACAACCACAAGAAGATAATTTTCTCTGCCTCCTTTGCTCCAGCCTCTGACTTCTATTAGTAGAGTTCGACCCAATTTTTAACTCCTCAAGCCCATCACAAAGCTCAGAAACCTCATTCTTTTGGGAAGATTTCCTCCTGATTTCCTTCTTCCATCGCATGGGGCATCGCTTCTCATGAGAATTGGTGGCTGCAACTGGCGTGGCAGGCGATGCATCAGTTGGTGTATCCCTATCAACGTCCTCGCACATAATTTTAGATGGTCCTGGACTACCCTGTCAGTTGCGCATTTTTTCGATGTGAGTCAAAATAACGGCAAAGCGAACAATTTTTCAAAAGAATTAGAAACCAAAGTCCTGATTCATCCTCAATTTGCCAATACCTTGTAATCTTTTCTGTGCACCAATGCTAACACCTTTCTCAGTCTTTTCTGCCTGGTCGATGGACTCTCATATTGACGCATTTCTTCTTCAATCTTTGCCTTGCCTGCTGCTGGAAGGAGATCCACTGATGCCTTCTTGTACAGCTCGCATATGCACTTCTCTACGCGCTTTCTTTGGGCTACAGACCTCATCCTCATCTGGTAATCGACATTTCTCTCCCTCCTTTGGTAGCCCCTATTCTTTATAACTAGAGTAATGTTGGTTTGGGTTGGTTGAGGCAGGTCGCCTGCGTTTGGGTGCTCCAATCAATGGAAGTTCATGCATCTACATCCTATGCATGTTCATCCTTGCAAGGTCCCAAAATTTGAGACCTACATCTACCGAACACAGACCAACGATGCAGTAATATACCAATCTATTGTTGCACCTTTCAGTTATGTAATCGGCCGCCCCCTACGGACAACATGCCAAAACAATTAAAACAACATTTTGTACAACCACAAAGCTTACAAGATAGAAAATAATAATGTCAGGCAAGAAGGATGACTGCACTATTCCTAAACATTACATTGCCTTTGAAGGTTTGTGAGATAAATCAAACCTTACAATCGATCTGAGAATCCAAAATGTCTCCCGGACCACTGTGAATATTGGGCTCCTCCAAACCATCATAGTTCTGAGCACTAGCATAATTATCATCCCACTCATTTTCTTCACCACTGCCACTATCAACATAAGCGCTCCCTCTTTCAACCTCAAGGGCACCTCTCTCAACATGACCAATTGAATCACATTCAGCTGCTTTGTTCAAGGGGTCCTCCACCCCAGGCATAGTGCTCAAATCACCCTAGAGTAAAAAAAGTTACGACGATAACAAAACACATGTCATTTGAAGGTTGAAGAACATGAACCAAATATATATGCATTTTTAAGGCACGCTCATTCTAATTATATGATATTGGTACGATGGCAAATGATTACCAGTTTCCTTGATGAATGGGCAGATCCTGCCAGTTTGGGAGATGTCCTTCTGAAATCCCTCACTATCTCCTGACAAGGTTGAGTCCACATGTTAGTGAGCTAGCCAACTCCTCGATGGAGTGACACAAAATAATATTTATAGACATCCCAAGACCATACTATCTTACGATTCTTCCAACAAAAATTTTGCATCGTCGAAAGCCCTCTGAGTTGCCCCAGACTGCATCCCCTCACATGAATGAAAGATCTCCTTAAATTTGTCCTTGCAGTGGATCAACATACTAGCCTACCCATATTAAATAATGGGAGTGTTACTGGCCGATCAAGTTGTAGATACATTTCGTGCCTTTGACCTCCCAAACAAAACCACTTTGAATGGCATATCAACTTAACATACAAAATGCACTGTAAAGATCTTAGTTCACAATATAATTATCCACATTCTTTTCTTCTGCTTATTTGCATCTATCTTATTTTTCTTATTTCATTCTACAAATGACATCTTCTATAGAAATAGGATAATGGCCTAATTAAGTGACATAGAGCTTACGCATTTATTTACAGACTATGAATATATTTACCATTTGTACAAAATAATGCCACATATGATTCCGCTCATCTCGTCCACCATTGTATCTGTGAGGGGGTCCCCTGATTCAAATACGAGCTAAATTTTATATATACCCATATTTGACAACTTACCCTATTATGGAGGTTTGTATTTGTTATTGGACATAAACAAACATTTACTACCTTGTCGACATATATATGGAACAACTTACAACTTCTATATTTAATATTATTCATTTTCTTTCATGTATATAAGGAATCACTATGACAAGAAATCTAATTAAACGGCTATGCATAATTCATAAATTATGGCTATTCCCACCTATTTTTTCTTTGCTCTCAAACAATTTGAAAAGGACAAATGGACAATCTTACAAAGAAAAGCTACAATGAAAGTGAACAGAGGCATGCCACAGGAATGCATAAATATGCCATGCGAACGAACATGCCTCTCTCGACCCAACACAATGATACACCTAAACAATCAGCCCGGCTAAATAAACCATTGCATGGGAAAATAAATTAGCACTTCCAATAACAATCTGGTAGCTTATAACATCTGCAGGGGCAATAGGGATATCAGCCAGCAAAAGGTAGAATGTGAGATGCCAACTAAAGAAAGTGTCGAACTACGCATTACAACCAATTCTAGTCAACTACATCACAGAGAGGTAAGAAAATACTAATAACATCCGTTATGTTTCTATATATATAGGTTGTTTGACTTTATATGACATTACAATGGCTATTTATGTGTAATTTTCAAATAAACAACACTTCTTCCTTTCATTACAGTAGAAGATACTTTCCCTTGAAACAAAAATCACAGTGTGTTTTCTATGTGACCTCCACCATGGTAATTAACGTCCAAACACAGGCAAACAATTGTTAATGAATAATGCATACTATGACAATAGTAGAAAAAACAATTGTTCGAACTTCGAACATCTCAACTATCAAACCAACTATACCTTTCAGGAGCTGGGGTGAACTGTATACCCATTAAATATTGCAAACACCAGTATGGCATAAATATAATTAATTACCCATGTTTCAAGAACAATGCCAACAAAAAAAACTAGGCTTTATTGCCATGTCTCTGATTTCATTCAATTGATTCCCTTCAGATTGCATTAAATGTATATATTTCAACCTTCTTCCAGCTAACTACCCATTGGCATTGCTTTGCTAAAACCTTCGGAAACCAACCCAATAAATTACGAACAAAAATCCCACACAAACCAATTTATATATCTGTCACATTATCAATTTAGCAACACAACCTACCAAAAACAATGGAGGTTACAACATTGTCCCTCTACGTACACCTTCTCATTGACCCCAAAATATAAAAATAAGACCGTAACAATATTTTTCACCTACCCAATAGGTCATTCTCAATTCTTTGCAATTTGCAAGCTATTACTGAACATCTGCGTCGTCATTTTCTCCAACTTCCTCTATTCCTTCCAAACTACGATCCTCATTTGAAACACATGGTTCAAGGCCAATCACACCATCGTGGTGTTTGTGTTTAAGTAGGAATACAATAGAACCATAACTCTTGTTCAATTCCTTTATCATCCCAGCATTCAACCCTTGACCGTGCCTTTGTACTCCAACCCTAGCAATTTCGGCATCAAATAACATTGGAGATTGCATGTAAGCTTGAAGAACATGTCTGACACTTGGATCACCATTAACCATCTCTCTTGGCACTATTCCTCCTACCGGGGCTTTTCCTCATATTGGTCATAACCCCTTATAGCGTCATCCAATGTATTTCCTGCACTATAAACTTCCTTAACAAATGCCAAGGCTATATGTTGAAATAGCGCAATGCTCTGAAGGAGATCCATGCAGTTTGACAAAAATATAGATATCAACTGAGATGGAAATATGAAGCGGGGTTGGAAATAAAGAACATTTCGCCCAATGACATTTGCAATGGCAGATTCCACATACATACAGTCAGTTTTGAACCAGCGTGACAACATTATTGGTACAATCCGTCCCTCTTCTGCCTTATCCCATTCCTGTACAGGGATACGGATGTGGTAGTTGTGAGGAAGCAACACCATCCACAGCAAGATAGACAAGTACAACTTATGTTTCACACTAACAATAACACAAAAAAATACATCCTTTAGGAAACAGTGGTGCGCTACAAATAACAATAACACTACACTTATCAAGATCACAAATTCAAAAAAAAATTGCATCTCTATAAACCAAGACTTTCTTTGCTAAGATAAACATTTTGTGGCCTTATTGAAGAGAACAAATCATATGAATATGACAAGGCCACCACCCATATTGGCTGGGATAGTCTGGTTAACATTTCTTTTCCCTGCAACAAATATCTGATTATAAGGGTGGCATTGTTTTCGTCCCTCCATGTCATTCCACCCTTCTTTAACATAAACATGATGCATGGTGCTCAACAAATCCCATTGTGCTATAAATTATACCTTTAAATCCTGACATTATGAGAGGGATGATTATTTCTGCCCTCTCTTTTGTATACCCACGGATTGCACATTTTACTTGTATCCACCCACACATAAAAGACTTTCTATTTTTTATTCAACTATGTTTTCTTTGCTCGATGCCTTATCTTTTGCATGTTCTCTTCAAAACATTGCTTTCATCAGACCATAACAGTATAACATGCAATGCCCAATTTTAAGATGGTAGAACATATATGTCTCGATGTCCATGCCATGCATGGGGACGGCCTCATCGGCTCCAATCATTCACACACAACAACTACTATTAACCATGGAACATTACTCATCCAATAAGAGTTGTGGTCACAAAAGTTTGCACCCGTCCTTTGGGTATGGCAAGAGAGCAAATTTGTGAAACATTATGACAGCCTCCCAACTGGGGGACTCACACGTGTCATGGTTAAACGGTGGACAAGGCTGTTGTCCTTTCAACCTCAGTGCACCTAACTGAAAACTTTGATGACGAAAGTGAAGAAGTAGAATGGAGCTAATTTAAGAAAGGGGATCCAGCAGTTACGAATGTCATTGATGGATGCTTCTAAATACAAGTAATATGAAAAAGAACCCCTTATATGCACCACTCCTACTAAATGTCTTGTTTCAAAGACATAAATCTACTTTACACCTTAATAGGTGTTCGAAGCAAATATGACT
This sequence comes from Chamaecyparis obtusa, assembly GCA_027943335.1. Lineage (NCBI taxonomy): Eukaryota > Viridiplantae > Streptophyta > Pinopsida > Cupressales > Cupressaceae > Chamaecyparis > Chamaecyparis obtusa. The sequence continues at coordinate 109,718 of BSBK01004234.1, read as the reverse complement.
TTCACATTGAAACAACTAAAAACAACATATAAGATGAAAGCAATGTAAAACATGCGCACATTTCGCAAAACATATAAGATGAAGCAAGAATGAGGGATCAAAACAAAACATATAACATGCGCACATTTCTAACTATAAAACAACATAACAAAAAAAAGATCATTCATATATTACAAAGCTAAACTTTACAGTCTGATAGCCTAAGATGTTTGAAAAGGTCGACAGAGAAAAACCCGTGAAATAGGTGCAAAGATTCCTTATATAGAATTCAACCATTGCTCAGCTCAGACAGGAAAAGAGACCTCTCTCCAATACATTTATTTTACTCGAAAGGGAGTGTTCTAGATGGTGTGTGAGGACTTTGTTGCGTACTCTATTTTATATGATTTATATAGTCTTGTCTTCTAATCTATTATAGGATATACTATCTAATGTTTTTGTTGTCTCTCTGCCAACTAAGATGGGTGGTTGTGTTTGTTTGTGGGAAAGTCTATTTTTGCCACTAACATGATTGGGGATTCTACTTACTTTCTGAGTGGGTCTTTTCTTTGGTCAAAGGTTATGGTTTGTTTGGAAGGGAATGTTCCAATGGTGTTGTAAGGACTTGGTTGTGTAACCTATTTTATAGGCTTTATGTAGTCTTCTTGACATTAAAAGTCTTCTATTCTATTCTAGGATATACTATCTAGTGTTCTTGTTGTCTCTTCATCAACTAAGTTGGGTGGTGTGTTGAAATATTGACAACACATAGAGAGGTCTAAGCATTAATAAAGATCTATTGACGCTTAATCACTAGCTCCAATAGTTTCAATATTGTTCAATTTGACATGTAGTTGGTCATGGAGAATATGATCACCACCCATTGTGATGGCACGTTCAAGTCATGATTGCTATTACCCTTCCATAACTAACGAAAGTTGTTATTTTTTTTATCAAATAAAAGTTAGGAACTCATCCACGGTATTTATTTCAGTAAACTTACAAACTAGTGTGTCTCTACTAACTAGGGTAAGAAAATATGAGTGGCATTTATTTGTAGTTTGTTGGTTTTGGTATAATTCAGTTTTTTATCTTTATAAATTGTTTGGTCTCAAGGAACATCAATATTTTTTCAATTTAATTTAAAAAGTAGAGATCTCTTCACCGAGGTCATGGTTTGTTCAACATAGATAGTGGTAGTAGTGTTCAAAAATGGGTTGTGACCATTTATCTTGAATTATCTATAAGTCATTCTTTACGTGGTTGTGGTGTTCGTCGGCTCTTCAAGTGGTTATTGCTTGTCCTTGCATGATAGGTTTACATTGTCTGGACTTTCATCTCTATGTTTTGTTGTCATTATATATTTTCTTTAAGTGGATGAAGATGCCAATAAATTTTCTTTGTAAATATTAAAATAAAAAATAATGTGATGTTATCTCCCATAGGATCAAGATAATTGATTATCTGACTTATAGTCTAACATAAAAAACTTAGATAACTTGATTGTTCGCCTAGAGAAAACTAGCTTCTTAGGGGGCAGATTTATCTTAGATAACTTGGTGTTAGCCTAGGACACTATGGAATGGGCTCAACAATCAGCTCAAGATTCTCTTATCATTGAACTAGATTTTTATAAAGCATACGATCACATTCGAATGCCTATTATTCTAATAATGTTAAGCTGTCTTGATTTTGGTCCAAAAATCTATGATCAAATTAAAATGCTTTTCACATATGCTAATGCTACAGTGATTCTAAATGGTGTTCTCTCTCCTTAGTTTACCTTGTAAAAATCCAACCACTAAGGTTGTCCTCTAGCTCCTTTCTTATATGTTCTCTCTGCTGATTCATTGAGATATCATCTCCAACATGCTCTTGACAATAGGCTGATTATAAGAATCACGCTTCTAGGAAATACTACAACTCTTAACTCCCATTTTGTTGATGACAACATTATTTTCATTCGTAACTCACCAGATGAAGTGAACACTAGGCTTGAGGTTTTGGAGCTTTATTGTTTAATTTTAGGTTCTAAATTATCCATGCATAAAATTTAATTTATAATGACAAGACCCAACCCTCACCCTCCTTGGATCTCAAGTGACTGGAAGTAGGTGAAACATGGTACCATCAAAGATATCTTGGGATACTAGACTCCTAAATTGGACTAGAACATATTTCTTTCCATGGCTGGAAGAATTCAAGTCACCAATAAAATACTCCTGGATAGCCATGTGTCTATATTTGTTCTTTTTGATTACCATCTAAATCATGTCATAACCAGTTAACTTGCTTAATTAGAAGCTTCCTGTGGGTTAAGTGGGGAAACAAGTAAGGCGCACCCATTACTTCATGGACCCATTGTATCCAACCAAAAGATAGAGGAGGATTGGGGATCATCAACCCTAACACCCAAGGCATCTGTCTTACAACTAAATGGATCGTTAGAGCCCCAGATGGTGATGCTCCTTGGAAACATCTGGTTTGTCATCAAATCCAATTTGCTACAATTGGGAGCAACGCATGGGATACAGTCAAATCGGGGGACAAACTTTTACTTGCTCCTTTCTTAAAGACTCGTGGCTCAACTCAATCTAAAAAGCTTGACATACTACTTCAAATAAATTAGTTTGGTATGATCAATCCTTGAGGCAATATGGTTTGATTTTTTCCTTTTCCTCTGTATGGTAGAATTGCTTGGTTCACTTGACAATGCTCCTATTGCTACTATCAAAATCCTTAAAGGAAAACAATTGTTTAAAAAAGGCATTCAAACCTTTCATGATTTACAAGATTCGGTTCACTTTAATTGGAAATCATGGAGTTGCCTTGAGTCATAATTTAGTCTCTCACCAATTCAAAAACCTCTGATTTTAAAAATCCAACAACTTCTTCCACCAAAATTTTCTTGCCTATTCCACCCCATGCCATGATAACTTCCTCTTAGATTGGAAATGGCTCTGCAACAAAACCATGGGTATTGAGAAATATTCTTAATAACCAACTCTAGAATTTTTTTAGCATTATCGTATTCAGAGGCCTTGTTCTAGAAGCACACAAAATAAGATTTGATCATTAGAATATGTGGAAATACACAACAAATTCATAAGAGTTTTCAATGCTTACATAAAAACAATGGATGAAAATGATAAAGCTAAATTTTTTTTTCTAGAAATCTGAAATCTACAAAAATCTTGATAGTTTACATAAAGATGTGTCACTTCAGAAGATGCTAATGGAGTTGATCCCTTGCAACAACCACATAAAATAGCAAATCATGTTGTTGAATATTTAAATGCAAATTGGTTAACACTCATTGTATTGATTTGATTGTGGTTCTAAACTTTAACCTTTCTTTTAACGCTTCTACAATGCTATTTTCTTCATGTATCTGAATTCAGTATGTGATTTTGATTTTCTGTGATGGAAACTCAGTGCCTAAATATAAATCCCTCTATTCCAGTTAACTAGTCTCAACAAAGTGTTTGCAATAACAATTGAATGTGCAAATTTCAGGCATCACAGTTAGACTCTTAATATGTTTTCAAATGTCACCATATAAAATATATACAAAATCAATAACTTGTGTTCCTTGAGATAGTTGTCCACAAAAATTATTAAATAGAAAGTGGTTGTAAATTGAGAATCATTGGGTAGTTGTGACGTACAACCTAGTCCTAACTAGGTTTCAGGTGATTGTAACAACTGCAGTTATCTTATTCTGCATAATGTGTGTATTTGTCCACTCCACCTAACTTGGGACAATGAAGGACCACATTTTGCGACAAGGTATTCTTTCATTCTTACAAATTACAATAATATCAATCTCAAGAGACCTATATCAAATGAACATGCATTTGATGACCTCAGGATGCTCTATCCTTCATTGTTGGGGTGGAGGTATTTAAATATCAGTAAGAGCCAAAATAATGTGCATGCCTACCTAACTCTCTTGCTAAAATTTGTCAATAGCATAAAGTTGTTGTTTGTGTACACTGTATAACTATAATGCTTTTTGGAAGTTACTGATCAATTTGTTTAGTTTTATTTTTGACATTTTTCCCATTTTGTCTTCTTGTTGCCTGTAGTTTCCTGTTGTTTGGAGTATAGTATGTACTTGTAGTAGCCTAGATTTTTGACATGGTCTTAAGTTATTACTTTGAAAGATGATGATGCAGTATTAGTCCAGAAGAGGTGAAGAGGTTAAATAATGTGTCTTGAGAGGATAATCCTTTATGTCAAGGCCATGAAGCTCCCAAGTGTTGTGCCTATCTGGTGCTTGTGGAGGATGTGGAATTGCATTTCTTGATGTAGAACATGTGTAGACTGCAACAAATTCAGTGTAGATTATAGTCAAACTGTGTTTTTAGGTGATTGACCTTTCAGTCAGGGATGTAAAACTTGAAGCAGTGTTGATTAAAGGTCTATTGTCGAGGCTAAAGATCAACAAAATAAATAAAACATTTGTAAAATCTAATAGAAATCGGTGTTCAAATGTAGTGGTTAAGTGACTCTAGTGTTTTCAATGTATTCCAAGTTTTGAAATATGGGCTTTAGAATCTGCAAGGATGATGGGGTTGGTAGTCTTTATGTAAAATTTTCATTTTGTGATAAATGGAATAGGTACAAAACCAGATCAAAGAATAATGCTATTCTATATTCAATATAATAGAGTGTAGTTACAAATACAAAGAACTATCAGTCATATCCATGAATCAAGTAGTGAAATGGCTAAGAGGTTACCATTTAACTCCCATCACTCCAAATCAGCAGGTGATTAAAGTTATTTAATATATAGAGCTATTAGATCCATGAATCAAGGAGATGAGATGGTGAAGAAGTAAGAGCTTTAACTCTTAATTACTTCCAATCAGGTGTGTAAATTACAAATATATAGAACTCTAAGATCCATGATCAAGGAGATGACATGGCTAGGAGATAAGATTTAACTCCTAATCTCTCCCAATCAGGAGGTCAGTTAACTCAACCTAATTCAGACAAAGCTAGCCTTGACTAATTAGAGGTGGAAGATAACTGCCATCAGTCAAGGATTGACAACGCAATGGTGGTGCTTCTATACGTCAAGGTAAACACATCATTATTGGCTACCTAGGTGAGAATAATTAAATATTCCTAATATTTTAAGTAAACATAATAAGTAGCTGCAATTACTCACAGTCAGGATAAACTCTATCCTAGGTGAAGTTAAATATTTACTCCAACATTTTACAATGTGAGTTTGCAAGATTTTTTCAAGACAAATTATTGTGATAGATGCAAACTGATTCCATCATTTCAAACATGGACTATGTTCTTCTAGATATTACTGGTGATGCTAAGTCAATCAAACCTCAAAAACTGATCTATTTTTAGTTTTAGTAAGTTGTGCCATATCTTTACAAATATAATACTAAGTCATGTATCCTCTCCTCACACAAATTTATCTTCTTGCTTTGTGCCTTGAAAAAATGATCAATATTATCTATGAGAAATCCTAGTTATATATGTGAGTGCATGAAATCAACCACTTCCATCATAATAAAATAGTTCTTTTTTTTCTTTTCTTTTATATTGTCCTTTTTTTCTTCCTCTTTATGTGAAAGTGGAAAATCCTAAAACAAATTAAATTCCAAAATAATAATAATAAATATTTCAAAACCAAAGTCTCAAAAGTAATTTTTCATATGAAATACCAACACATGGCAAAGTTAAAAATCGAATTACTTGAATAAAATATATTTTTTAAATCACATATCAAAAATCTACTAATTGGATAAACTTCCCATTAAATTTTATAGTATAACTAGAAAAATTGAGATAATATTCATGATCTATTATCCCCAAACAAAACAAGTATTCCCATAACTATCATAATTGCATTACCTCTAAAGAAAGGCGTACCTTGACAAACCAATTCATATATAAAAAGATAAATAAAATAAATATTTTTATTGACATTTAGAATCAAATGAAAAAGACATAGATATGGAATTTTTCACCATTACAACTACAAACCCAAGCTGTTATCATCAAACATTTATTGCATATGCAAAATGTTTAGGTAATTACATAAGATTCAATAGGCATGCACCCTATATTGTAATGGCTAATGAACCCAGGTGAGGTGACTGATATGTTCAATCATTACATTTTAAGAGAGGGATGAACTACTCATTAATAAATAGTTAGTAAATTGAAGATGGAAAAATTGTTATTCTGTGTAAAATTATACAGAGTCGCTGGTCTCAATACCCATCATCAGGCAAAGATAACAGACCCATCATTATTCTAAGAGTCAAATGATTTTCTGAGTTAGCCCACACCAATACGATGATTGTGAATCTTCTTAAAAAAATATTTTCTTTTCCTCTCATTTTCGGCCAGAGATTATTATCATTTCTTCTGATGTGTGCGATTTCATTTCATGTATATGACATGATAACTTTTATATAACCAAATCCAATATAATGCAATAATCAGGTGGGCATGCTATCGTTGTAAGGAGTTCCTTTGATGAAGTGCATTAGCTTAAATGAGATAAATCGATGATCATCTCTTGTTAGGATTTTCTATAATATTTTAAAAGCTAGCACTTCAATCAATTTCGTCAGCTGGCTTGAATGTTGGATCTTTTCTCATCCTATTTTTTCAGTTGGGTTTAGAAGAGTGAGAAAGGTGCAATGGGTATTCTGAGAAGGGGTGAAGCAATGGAAGTTCGCAGTGCTGGGGAAGGTTTTAAGGGGGTTTGGTACCCTGCAACCCTAATTAGGAGGAGGGATTCAGAATACGTTATTGAGTTTAAAGATTTAGAAAAGAAATCAGAACTGAGGGAGAAGGTTGACATTGATCACATAAGGCATGTACCCCCTAATTTGATTAGGCAACATTTCATAGCTCATGAGATAGTTGATGCACATGACAAAGATGGGTGGTGGACAAGAAGCATAGAAAATGTTCTACTTGATAATAACTACGTTGTTCACTTCACTCATTCTGGGGAGAAAGTGGAGTATTTACCTTGTATCTCAGCTACCTCTCCATCAGGATTGGGTCGATGGCATCTGGATTGCGTCTCCACAGGTAAAACTACACTAACTGCAATTAAGTTATGTGTGGGGGACGAAGAATCACAAGTTTTTTCCTTTATGTTCTCTATCTTTATTATTTTTGGATTTGCATCATAGAGGAATAGAATAGTAGTCATTTTTTATGAATAAAAACCAAAAATATGATTAAATTCATATTGTGTTCTCCAGCCATCCCAGAACACAGTAAGCATTTCCCCAAAACCAGAATGAGAAAATACTAGACCCAATAAATTCAAAAGAGAGGCCAAGTTTTGTGGAGCCTCAGCAAATGGTGTATGTGTTGTAGACAGTGAGAGAAAGCTTAGGACGACAAGAAAGGACAAATAGAATGATGGTTCATCTGGCACAGGGACAATGAATACAGCTGGAAGAGATGTGGAAGGTGCGAAGAGCGTTCCTCCATACAAGGATGGGGAGAAAAGTCATTCCTCTGCTCCACATGCACTTGTTTCTAAAGGAGCTGAAGTTCCATTTTCAGAAGCTAAAGTCGAACAAGTTGAGAATATATTTCCTGATGTGGGAGTGATAGGAGAGGTAGAAAGAACTTTGCATGCTTCTGAAATAGGTGCAAATCCAACTATGAACAAGATAGAGCTCCATGCTTTTCATTCAGTACTCTAATTTTATTGAAGATATTTCAGAAAGGTGCAAGGAATTGACTGTATCACTGATTAATGACTAATTTTTTGTTCATAAATATGCAATACCGGCTCTATGCTTATATACTAGAATAGTTTGTGTATGGCTCATTTTCAATGGAGCTCGTTGCTAATTGTCAACATGTAATGGCTTTCTGGCTATAAAACATTACCTTCAAGTGACTATCATTAACTTTATAAACTATTTTATGGCAATATACTATTATACATCTCATTGACCTAATCCTATTGCAATTATATGTGTTTAATCTCCAAGATTGTTGCAAGAGAAATTATTGTGAGAGATACAAACCGATTCCATCATTTCAAAGATGGACTATGTTCTTGTGGAGATTACTGGTGATGCTAAGTGAATCAAACCTCAAAAATTGATCTATTTTTAGTTTTTCAACATTGCTTTTATACATGTTTGGAGAGCTACAACATGTTGTTAGATATATCAAACCATATTATATGGTATGAATTTCGTCCTAGATTTATTGATGGAGTATTTTTCGAAAGCCTTGCTTTATTTTAGCACAGAGCAGTAATGCCACTAAACTATTTTTTGGGAAGCCTGTGTAGCTGAAGTGAAATTGACGAGGATGTTGAAGAATGAGAAATTCAAAGGAAATTGGCCGCTACAAGGCAATGTAAAGTTGCTGAGGCAACAAGAAACATCAAATATGAGCTAATGGAATTAGGAAAGCTGATTTTTTAAAATGCTAGGCCTAATTTTCATTTGGTAAACTTTAAAACTAGTTATCACTATACAAGTGGCTAAGAGCGATCATTATATTAACAAAATATGAATTCATTGGGTTTCTGAGATGACCATTGTTCTGAGCTTGTAGGACCTTTTTTAACCCAATCAAATGAAATGTTGAAATAAAATAAAATAAAGCTAAATACCATTTTAGACTCGACACTAATTGGAAATAAGGCAGATTTTGATAAAAAAAAAACATAAACATCCATGAAACTAAGAATTGTCCAGCAAGGGATTTCAATTTACCTCTTCTGTACCAACTCAAGGGTTTCAGCTGTCAGCTACTTATTCCACTCTAGGTTGAGTAACCTATTTATTTACCAAAAAAAATACCAAACGTAAGCGCTGATAACAAAAATTTCTGCATACCATAGCCGTTTGTTTCGAAAACCCTATCTAATTCAAATCTTGAATACATAAGCAAATAAAACATTGCATACCTGAAAACACTGCAAATAAAACACTGCACACTTGAAAACACAGAACACTTGGCAAATAAAATACTGCATACCTGCTATTTAGATGCGTCGATAATCTTCTGGATTATCAAGAATAAAAACCCCAAATCGTCAAGGGTTTCAGCTATCAGCTACGTATTCACCTCCGAAAATAAAAACCTATTTATTTACCAAAAAAAATACCAAACATAAGCGTCGATAACAAAAATTTCTACATACCATAGCTGTTTGTTTCGAAAACCCTATCTGATTCAAATCCCAAAAACATAAACAAATAAAACACTGCATACCTAAAAACACTGCATACCTGCTAATAGTAAAATGGATTATTAGCTCTGCTCATATGCGAAATACGAACTTTTCATCATAAAAGGATGTTTGCTTTCCTCCGGCGGCAAATAAACCTAGGTCTCATGCACTCGAACCCTGAGAAGGATGTTTCTGATCACAATAAGGCGGTTCTTAGGGCCGAGAAGCCCAAATTAGCTTCTGAAGCTCCAAAGAAGAAAGAGGCTTTCACTAGTTACTGCTTTAACTGTTGGCTCTATGGCCATAAGAAAAAAGATTGCAGAAAGCCTATACAGGAACACCCTTCGTATGATCATCTGAAAGAATTCATGAAAAAAACAAAAAAGACTAGCAGATCAAAACATTGATTGGGATCTGTATGCGTTATTTTCTTGACTCCCAACTGAGGAACTTGCTGCAAAAAAGCATTCCATCGAAAACCCTATTGATAAAAAGGGAACACAGAATGAAAATATGAAGGACAAAACTAGGGTAAACAATAAAAGCCCTATTAAGGACTTGGATACAAAAGAGATCTCCAATGGAAACCCTAAAGAGTTGTCTTTAGCAGAGAGGCTCAAAAAGGGAACACAGAGCAATAATATTGAAAAACCTGCTTTTGTTTTAGGGGCAAACAAGAAAAGCCCTAAGATTTTTAAAGATACCAAAAAGATCTTCACAGTCCATACCCTGGACAGACAGATGAATTTTTTCACAAAAAAAAAAAATGCGAAAGTGGGCACAAGCAGCGGGGATGCTAAGGTTGGAAGACCTGAATGCAAGTCATTATGTGATACTGAGGAACCCCTATCTGCCAAGGGGGAAGGCAGGTTCTTTCCTACCTGAGCACCCTCCGTCTGCACGAAGAAGAAGGAACTCACCTGGCAATTGGTAAAAAACAAGAAAAGGGAGAACATGTATCCATTATCTCAAAAATCTTTCAATTTAACTCTTAAAAACTCCTTTGATTTGCTTAATAAGGAAGAAAATGGTAAAAATACGCCCCCCCACAAAAGGAATGGGACCTTTGGGGATAAGGGCTATAGGGCAAGGAAGAGAAAGATGGAGCTGATCCATCCCGAAGCCACAAAGCCCTACCCTTATCTCCCAAAGACCCCACCCTTTTTTGGAGGGATATCTAACCAAAATGGCACAATTCATAGTGATGCTCCAATGTTTAAAACTCCAATTTATAGTCCTCCTCACCGAAGGAGGGGTGAGAGGCAACCAAGTTATATGATTAGCAATAATAATAGTAATCGAGATTTTTGTAATAATTCATTTGACGAAACATCAAAGCTTGCAGCTTATACACCGCCACATAGGTGTATTATACAGCAGGATCTAGGTAAGAATAATCATAATAGTCATTATGTTTCTATCATCCTAGATAATGATGTTGTTATGCAGCATCAGAAAATCTTGACAGAAAAAGGTTTGATATGTATCTGGAATGGTACGGGAGTAACTATCAAGAATATAGTGAAGGAATTATCATTACTGCTACCAAGGGAGGTGAGTATAACACATCTTATGAATCACTTTCTGTTGATAGTATGCACTAATAAGAATATGAAGGATAGCATTTTGAATAGAAAGGATATTAAATTTAGGAACATCCCATTTTCCTTTTTTGAATGGATGCCATTGTTTAATCCAATGCTTTTAAATGATTTTAAAATAGAAAAGGCTGTCTTTTTAAACAACCTGCCTATAGAAATGTCCAACAAGGATATCATAAGTACTATAGGGAATAAAATTGGGAAATATATTAGGACTATAGAGTCAACCATTGATCAAACCGATAAAATTATCATAGTGGAGATGGAATTTCATCAAAAAATCATCCTACCCATCCAATTAAACTTTAATTTAAATTCAGTCATAATTAATCCTAGAATTGTAGAAAACTTTATTGAAGAAGGCGTGTATTCCCAAAAACTACATAAAAGAAAAAACTTTATAAATAAACCTAATAAAGAAATAGAGATAAGGTTATGTAAGGACAAAGGGGGTTTTATAATTAATCCAATTAAGATGCAAAGAGGGGAAAGAAGCCATCCTACAACATATATATGTTTAAATACCCCATTATCAAACCAAGGCTAGACTAATAAGACAACAGCAACAGAACATAATCCCGATCCCCAAACTCCATACAACATAGCAATAGGCGTATCAAAGGATGTGATCCATCCTACGAATGCTAAAAAAGAGAAATCATTAATAATAGAAAAAATTAACAAGCAGAATGAAGTATTACTTAATCCTACAGAAAATAACACAATTTACTTAAATAGTCAGAAGCTCAATAAAATTCAAGCTAAGAAAACTAAAACAGTAAGGACTAAGCAAGATCGTAATAGTATCCATCTTCAACTCGAAGATAAAAGGACTGAGATACAGTCACAACATACCCAAAAACCCGATTTTGACAACATAGAAGAAATTATAGATCAGACAAACAAAACTGAAGAGGAAGTCAATCAAATTATTAACTTCTTAGGAGAATCATTAACTGATGATCTGATGGACATGTTCTTAGAAGAGATTTGTGACTTTGACAAATTAAAATCTCAAAAAGAATTCCTAATTAAACAAATCCAGGAATGTATTCAGGAAGAACACAAGGTAAAGGACCTGACACAGACGCAACCCCCTTACCCTTTACCCTCAAAAAAGGAAGGCTCAGATGTAGCCCCTCTAGGAACACCAAGAAAAGAACCAGATCAACAAGAGACTAGTAAAGAGATAGAAGATCAAGAAAAACTAAAAGTAAAGTCAAATAATGAACCTATAGCGAAAAAGGGGAGACACAAGCTGTCGCAATCCCTCTAGAATTAGAATCCCTGGATGTAGATCTTACAGGGAAGGGAGAAGATATAGTAGAATTTTTTGGTAAAGAGCTTATAGATAGAAATGAACCCTATGCAATTATAGAAGATAAACTAAATAGCCACGAAAATTGGGATATTTCTATAAATGAAAAAATGGGAGTAACAGCATTGATTAAAGATGTGGTTGAGGGCCTTTTTGGTATAACTAATGAAAACAGAGAATTGGGTATTGCCTTAACTAGAGGCAGCCTAAGTACTCCTAACATTAGTAAACTTAAAAAGAAAAGAGGTAGGAAATCGACAGTAGAACTAAGAGCGTTAGATGGCAACGCTGAAAATCAAAAAAAGATAGCTGATGTACTGAACATAGGGAAGGGGAAGTACCTTCCCAAACAACAATGAAAGTCACCACTTGGAATGTTAGGGGCTTAAACGCCCCTAACAAACATCGATTGATAAAAAGATACCTAAAAACCTTCAAATCTGAAATTATTTTACTACAAGAAACTAAACTTAATTCATTAGAATATGATAAAGTTAGTAAGAAACTAGGCTTATGGCAATCAGTATTTGTACCCTCTATAGGTCTATCCGGTGGGATAGCTACACTTTGGGACCCCCGTAAAATTTTAGCTACACTTATTTACAAGAATAGCAACTGGATGGCCCTTAATATCCAAAGCTATAAATCTAATCTTAAATTCTCCATAATCAATGTTTATGGCCCCACTCCAAATGAAGAGAAAAGGAGAGTGTGGCAAGAGTTACACATCTCTATGAGTAATTATCCAGGATCCCCTTTCTTTATCAGAGGAGACTTTAATGCAATCCTAAGTCTGGAGGAGAAATTAGGAGGCTCAAAAGTAGAATCCCAAGCCTTAAAGGACTTTAGCAAATGGGCTATAGATAATCATTTAATTAGTATTAACACAAACAACGGGGTTTATACATGGAATAATAGAAGAGAAGGATTTAGTCATATTGCAGAAAAATTGGATAGGTTCTTCATTAGAATGAACACAGACAATTTCAATCAGTTGTACGTAGCAGAAATACTTCCCGAGGTAGGATCGGATCACTTCCCGATACGACTATCCATTATAGAAGACTCAAAACCATCCAGGAATCCATTTAAATTCGAATTCATGTGGTTTCAAAACCCAGAGTTCATTAATCTCCTAGAGGAATGGTGGAACCAAATTTCAGTTAAAGGATCCAGAATGTTTTGTTTAACAGCAAAACTTAAAATCATCAAGAACAAAGCACTAGAATGGAATAAAAGTAATTTTAATAATATCTTTGAAGAAAAAGAGAAAATAGAAAAAGAGATAGCAAACCTTAATAATATAGTAATTTCACAAGGAATGAATGTACAGAGTTATCACAAAGAGAAAGAATTAATGAATAAGTTCAATGATATCCTCCTTAAAGAAGAGATTTTTTGGAAACAGAAATCAAGGGAGACGTGGTTAAAGGAAGGGGATAGCAACACTAAATTTTTTCATAACACCACAAATATTAAAAGAAGTATCAATAGAATATCTAAATTAAAAATAGATAAAGATCATTTTACTGACAACCCTGAGCTAATCTCGAAATCGTTCACATAATTCTATGAAACCCTCCTTAACAACACAGAGGCCATAGACATGGGAGCTCAAAACGAAATGTTGAAAGCTATACCAAAGTTGCTCACGGAAGCAGACAATAAAATGCTTAATAATAAATTAACCCTAGAAGAAGTGAAAGAAGCAGTACTCCAACTCCACCCGGATAAAGCCCCGGGCCCAGATGGTTTCCAAGCCATTTTTTTCAAAAATGTTGGCACTTCATTGGGGAGGAGGTATGGCAAGCAGTAGAAGCTACCAGAAACTCGGGATCACTGTTAAATGAAATAAACAATACTTTCTTCACCTTAATACCTAAGAAAAATGATAGCGTGGAACCATCAGACTATAGACCTATATCCCTATGCAATACTATTTATAAGATCCTCTCCAAATGCCTAGCAAATAGACTAAAAATGTAACACCCCATCTATACTAAAAGATAAAAGATGAAACTAAGGAAGAAACAACCATAAATAAATCACATAAAACCACAGCAATAATTTTTTTTTTTAAAGAACAATCTGATTTCATATAATCAAAACATCCGCTTCTAAGAGCTTTATAGTTTACAAACGATTACATCAGAGTAATAATAATACTCTTTATTCAAAGATTAAGTTCCAAAAACAAAGTTTCCTTCTTTCCAAATCCATTACATTCTATGAATAGATCTGATAACTAATAACCATGAAATGATCTGTTTCCCATAAAACTTAACAACTGCTATCCACCGTCCCATACTCATTGATTTATCCATCTAAAACCTAAAAATCAAAATGAACACAAACGCAAACAGCAAACAGGGCTCAGTCACAATGATAAAGAAAATGAATCATCTCCAAATATCTGCAACCATATAAGTCAGTACAATATAACATTTATGCAGATTAAATACAGATGTAATTGAAAACTAAATAACATAATTTCATTTTACACCAAAATCATCAAGCACTGAATTTCTTTCTAACAGAAATAAACTCGCAAAGAAAATGACAAGTAATGATCCAATAGTTCATGGGTGTCCACATAAGGACCTACGCTATGTATCCGTAAGTAACCTCGTAGTAATCCATTATGTTTGATGAAACCATAATGTTTTATCTTTGTTAATTGAAAACCATAACCCCTGAATTTATAATTATCACTTAATTAAACAACTAACAGAAATTCTTTCCCATAAGGATATAGACCAGTGTTAGTCACCACTGACAGAAATTCTATCATCACAAGGTACTAGACTAGTGTCAGCCCCCAATCTACGGATCATTCTTGCATTATCTCAAAAAAAACACTTGATCTAGCTATCAATGAAAGCAGTGAAATGAACTACATAACACAATTTCACTAACATTCTGTTTCTAATGCATCAATTTACAAAATTGAAACAGCAAACAGAAATCCATTATAAAACCATATTACCATATCCCTTAACATACATTCATAAACATGATGTTTCACGAAAGATGAAAAGATCACAACTCTTTCTCCAACACAAATCCAATCAAAATAATCTCCATATTAACTTAACATTAAATCTGTAACTGTTCAATAAAATATCCATATCCAAATCATGTTTCCATTAAATAGAAAAGAACTAACATAATCGTACATCAACTGAATCAACACAACACCCATCACTTTTAACAAACATACTAGTTTACCATAACCGAATTATTAAACTAAATGGCCATACACCTTGCTCTATTAATTACAAGTTTATACCATTTATATACATGTTGGCGTATGTACATGTATACACCACGGCTTGTGTATACATATACATATCCCAGTAGGTATATGTATATATGAATACATAATTATATAAGCTTGTAATTAATAGTTCAGATTGATAGTCATAACATCTATTATATACATGTTGGCGTATGTACATGTATACACCACGGCTTGTGTATACATATACATATCCCAGCAGGTATATATATATTTATATATCGAATTGCATAAACTTGTAATTAATAATTCAAGTTCATAAATATGGAATTGAAAAACCATTCAAATTGTCTTAGTTCTGTCACAGAATTAAATCGACCTTAATACACTACTAAATCTGTCGAATATATAAAATAATGACAGTATAATAATAATAACCGACTTCTACCTTTAAACAAATTACCAAGTGCTTTTCCTTACTGTCTGAACAAGATAGTAATTGACTTCCCTATAAAACCCTTAACATAGCCTAATGTCGTTACGACTGTAATACACACTAGTGTTAATTACTGAAGACCATAAAGCTTGAAAACAAGTTTGACATAACCCAAGACATCCACATTCCTTTATTTGCTGATACATACAGTGACAACAACCTTTTTACAAAACATCGACACCAGATAACTAAAGGAGTTCGCCCAAAAGAAATACTTTAATCCACACTTATGTTGCAAGTGTAACACAAAATACGACTGATAACAGATGACATTATGAAAACCACCAAACTCAAATCCCACATTTCAGCTCTAAAAGAACATCGATACCAAACTCGGTAGATGACTGTGGTAAAAATCCCAACCCACCTTATAACCAAGTCCATACAAACTGACTATATTATGATGCTATAGAGTTCCTAACAACAGGAACAGTGCAAGGAGATCAAAATAAATTTTTAACAAGAAAACTCATGCTGGTTCCATTACGGTATTGATATGTTGATTAACAAACCTGACTAACTCCCTTAACACTGTCCAAAGCCAGTAAACATCGACACCCTAACACACAAGAATATAACCACATAACATCTACATATCTATATTCCATAGATTGACACAGACTTAACTCAAACTTTGCCAACTTCATACTCAGAACAGAGAAAAACCCTTTATTACATTATGCTCGAACACAGCATATTAAAAACAAGTGCCAAATACCACACTAAAAACTAAAAAAACAAACACTTCCAAACAGTCGTTTGTTACCAAGTTTCTCCAATAAAACACAGTATTGTTTAACTAAACTAACTTCTTAAACTATCCGAAAAGAAAAGAATCGATTCATATAACCGAACTCACAAAATAAACTAACACAAAGCCTCACACACATCAACTAGCAAACAGTGTTAACCAACATTCCCTTAATTTTCATTGCAGAACAAGAAATGGAAACAGAGAATAAGGTAAGAGATGCCCCTACCTGGTATTCGTATGGAGAAGATATCCAGAACCGGAATGCTAGTGCTAGCTCCTGCCTGGTGAGCTTCACAACGAATCCCAAACTCAACCTCGAAGATCCCTTATCACAGATTACCAAAAGTGTCGTGCAAGAGAACCCAAAAATGCAGAGTTAACAGTAACAACACCCAACTTCCTAAATAACCATGAGCAGAAGGGTTTATCTTTGCCATGAAAACCCCTTTCATTCCATGCCACTTATCATGAAGAATACAACAGTAACATGGTTCCATAACCAACTGTTTACCCAAAATGCCGCAGCATAACATGGTAAAAAGAATGGAGTCATATACAAACTGCAACTTCTTAACCAGAGCAAATGGCGGTCATAAAACATAACAATGAATTTCCTTCGACAAGTTCATTCAATGCAAGCTTATCTCTTGCAGTGAACGCAAACCCACTTCCTGCCAAATGTCCAAAATAGTACCATTCCACAACCCGAAAAATAGCTTAAACCCCACTAACACCTCAATGAAATGAAAGTGCATTAAAACCCTACCGTAAGTCATGTTTCGAGCCAGAATATAATAAAAGACTTAGGAATAGGTTAATTCATGTCTTTGCCAATAACATTAGTCATATATACTAACTTAAACATCAAGATAACAATGCATTCCAATGTCAATTAACTAACACTAAAACACACTAACCTCCTATTAACATACACCATAGGATATACTAACTTAAATAATTAATATAATTTTAGTAAATGAATACCACATTATTACTAAAACATTCACTCATAGTTATATGTATAAAAATACATATATACAAATTCATTTATATTGAATTCAGAATATGATTAACGTTAAATAACAATAGAACTCTAAATACTGTCTATACACATCAAGATATAGTTAATCACTGATAATGTAACCATTTCTAATTATGTCTAACATATTACTAAGGATTCCAAAACAATGAATCAATAATCAGACAATTAACTAACCGTATAGTTTGTCCTTATTACATAATCAAACCAATGTTCAAAATTCGGTCTAATCTAATTCTGTCATCAGAATAGGACTCATAAAGCGACAGAAATAAACATAATTCCCTGAATGTCTGGCAGAATAACAGAGATAACATATTTAGTCTAATTAACAAAGTTCAAAAAGAACACAATCAGAGTTCGAACTCAAAGAAATATAACATAACATAACATAACATAGAAAATAAAGTCTGGAACAATCAGGGGCATGACAGAAAATGCTTCTTCCCAATATAATATTAGAAGAACAAACAGGTTTTGTAGCGAATAGATCAATACTGGATGGTAGTATCATAGCACATGAAGTAATCCATACTGCACAAATAACTAAGAATCCAAGTATGCTCATTAAAGTAGACATACAAAAAGCTTACGATAAAGTAGACTGGAAATTTCTTTGTAAGTGTATGGAAGCTTTTGGATTTTCAAAACAATGGATTAATCTGATATTTAACTGTATTTCAACCCCTAAAATTTTTCTTCTAATAAATGGGTCTCCGGAAGGTTTTTTTGGTATTTCCAAAGGAATTAGACAGGGAGATCCGATATCCCCTTTTCTTCATGTAATTAGGGCAGAGGCGCTAGGAAGGACTATAACCAAGAATCAAAAGGAAGGTGGAATTGTGGGACTTAAGGCAGCATAAAATGTATCAAACATAACCAACCAACAATTCACGGACGACATGATCCTACCCGGTTATGCAAGCAAAAAAGAAGCCAGAACTTTTAAAAATATCTTAAACTTATACATGAAAGCATCTAGCCAATGGATCAACCCCAACAAATCTTTTATCTTCTTTATTAACACCACTCTGAAAAGAGAAATAGAGATATGTAACATGATGGGTTACAAAAGAGGTGATTTCCCATGTAAGTACTTAGGCATCGACCTGGATAAAGGCATGTTATCCTCCAAATTATGGCAGCAAGTAATCACCAAAGTACAAAATAAAAAGACTTCTTGGAAAGGTAGATGGTTAACGAAAGCTGGAAGAACTACTATGATCAAATTGGTTCTTTCAGCTATACCCACATACCATATGTCGATTCTCCCCCTCCCTTCTAACGTGAAAAAGACTATAGATAAGCTGTTTAGAGATTTCTATTGGCAAGGCCCTTCAAATGATAAAAAACTTGCCCTCATAAAATGGGATAATTTATGCAGACCTATTTCAAAAGGAGGACTGGGCATCAAAAATCTCCAGTGGCAAAATCAGGCTCTTGGAGCTAAACTTCTATGGCGAATGTATAAGGAATCGAGTAGTAAATGGGCAACAATTTTATTAAATAAATATATCCTTGAAGGTGATCCCATAAATATATTTAGATCATCATCTCATGTTAAAGGATCACGTATCTGGAATTTTATAAAAGAATGCAGAGATATTATTAGTAAATTTCTAACATGGGATGTGGGTGTGGGAGATCGAGCTCTTTTTTGGGATGATTCTTGGGCTGGCCTCCCCCCACTAAGCAAACTAGGTTTTTCCTCAAAATTTATGGAAGAATGTAAAAGGGTGAAAGGAGTATACCTTAAGGATTACCTCAGTAGGGAAGAAGCCTTCAAATGGAGCAAGCTAGAAGATATTGATCCAGCATGGCATGAGAAACAAAACCTCTTGTCATTACTAAATGTGAGAGAAATCTCTCCTAAATCTAGATCAGACCTTTTAATCTGGGCCGGATCCAAAAAGGGCAAATATTCGGTAAAGGAGGGCTATAACACGATAATTAAAGAGCAGAATATGGATAATATAGATATACCGTTGAATCTTTGTTGGAACAGAGCGTGCCTACCTAAAGCAAGTATGTTCTTATGGGCAACATTGCAAGATAGGATTCTTACTACAGATAGAATCACTAAATTAGGTCTCGAAGGGCCCTCCAGGTGCCCCTTGTGTGAGAACCAATCAGAGGAAGTAAACCATATTCTCTTGAACTGCCCCTTTGTGCAAAATTTTTGGAATTGGCTACATCAAAGTTTGGGATGGCAGTTTGCATCTCAACAGGACATATTAAATAACCTTAAAGCTTGACCCTCCTTATATAAAGATAATCTATATAAGGACGTATGGATAATCACTCCATCGATAGTTGTTTGGGAAATCTGGAAAAAGAAACAGAAGAATCTTCATGGACCAAAAACAGAAGATTATTAACAACAAATTAAAAGACAAGCTTATTTATGAGAACGCGTTCAAGAATTGGGACAATAAAATTAGATTCAAGTGGCCTAAACTAGATATTCTGCCCCTTTATGGAAAAGGAGGCCCTAGAGTAAAAGCGGATAGAGCTGCATGTAAATGGATACCTCCGAAAATGGGGTGGTATAAATTGAATTTTGATGGAGCCTTTAGAGGTAACCCCGGGGTAGCTGGTATTGGGGGTATCATTCAAAATTGGGAATCAGAAGTGATAGCTAAATTTTCTAAGCCTATTAACCCTTCCACTAATAACATGGCAGAATGTGTAGTAGCATTAGAAGGTCTAAGGTTATGCAAAAATCTTAACATAAAGAAGGTCATTATAGAAGGAGACTCGCAAGTAATAGTCAATGCTATTCTGACCAAAAAAACTCCGAATTGGCTTCTAAATTCAAAGATAGAAGAGATCAATCAAATACTAGATAGCATCTATAAATATGAGATTAGGCACACCTATAGAGAAGGAAACAAAGAGGCAGATATGTTAGCTAATTTAGGAGCAAATGGGACTGTAACAATGATCCAAAAGAATATAGGTACAGTTTAAGAAATAGTAACTAATATGAGCAATGAAAAGGCACCATAAATAATTTACAAGCATTTCAAACTTTAAAAAGATTCCTATACTTGTCATAGCCCCTAATTTGACCATCTTTGATATGTTGCTTAAAATTAACAATAATCAATATTTTAAGAATAAATGGAAAACTAGATCTTAGTTAAGCCTTAGCTAATAAAGTTCAGCATGTATCCAAACTATTCTGCAATTATGGCTCAACTAGAGATCCAGCATTATCAGGGTCATCTCAAGAATGGGATTTAGGGGGGTGCCCTTATACTAGGAGTATTAATCCAACATCACTCAGCTTAGGTCCTATCATCTTTTAGGATCTATCGAAGCTAAGGATCCTCATTTTAAGCTTGCATATTCTCTACCGAAGCTAGGCCTCATTTTTTAATCCCCTAGCCTAGATGTACCTGTTAGTGAGAATAGCCATCACTAGTAGTAATTCTAAGGCTATAGTATTTCTTACTCTCCCTTGTCAAGTTCCCTTTTTTGATCTCTTATAGTGGCCCCTGCCTCGGGTTTCTTTTTCCCTTAGGTTTCCCTTTCCCTCTTATTAAGTTATGGCTTCCTTTCTTTAGGTAGGCTTTTTCTATTTTGTCCCCTCGCCTTCTATCTAGAGATTACCGGAAGCATCTAGGAAGAGCCTAGTTGCTTCTAGAACTCTCCTTAAATGACCTCAGACAATGCACAGTCGGGGTTGTAGGGTCTCTCCATCTTTCTAGTGTTATGCTGCTTCTGATAGTTTTTCTTCAGCTTTATCCTATTGTGTTTCTTAGCCTCCCCCTGCATCTGTAGTCTTGGAAACCAAACTATCTACCTTCCATATAGGCAGCACAAGGGAAATGGCCTTCAAGGGAGTCATCACTCCAGAAAGATGGAATGAGATGCTGAGGCCAATGGCAAACATATCCAAGAGAGCTTTAGAAAAGGTTTTTGCAGAAAAGCCCTTTAGCTATGACTTCACTTACAGGACCAATGGGAATGTGATAGGGTCTTCATAGTTGTGTCTTACCTAACAAGTAAAGAAAAAGAGGACATCATCCAGGTTACTAAAATGATTTTTAACAAGAACGATCTCTTGGGCGTAGAGAAAATGGTCTACTCCATTAATGACCAGCTGACTACACCTCACTCTGAGGCCATTATGAGAACAGTTCTATCAAAATTGTATAAGATCCCTCAAGAACAGAGGGTGCCTCTATTAGTTATTAAGGAGGATGAACTTTTTGAAATGACATGGCCAAGTATGGAAAGGAATGTAGAACTCCTCTATAATATGATGCTACAGATGGAAATAAGCACTGAGGAATGCTTGGACTATTAGAGAAATGAGGGCTTCAACATCTCCAGGGACATGAATGATTATGAAGAAGAAAGGATTAAGATTATACCTCCAGAAATAAAAAGATGCACCAGGCGTGCCAAAGCAGAGCAAGAGGATGGTGAAAGTATAATCATCATGAGGAAAGACAATCATGAATGGCTTTGTACCAAGGTTATCTGTAAGCACAATGTGTAAGCTCCTAAGTAAGTATGTTTCATAGAATGTCAGGCTTGAGTATGTATATATATCTGATATATACAATCCCAATATTAAATGTAAGTATACAATATACAGACAATTGCATGTAAATATAAAATAGTTTCCCTCCTTATGATCAAAACTAGACTCTATGTAAAGTGATACTTGCTAAGATCACTAGACATGTAATGAATTTTCAAGTCTTGTAAAGGAAAGGCAATGTACATAATATAATGAAAAGGATATTTTATTATATTGGTCTCATCAATCATGGATGAAGAATGACAGATTTAACATAAGGATAAATCAAAGCTTTGGAACCTATGTATTATCCACAACAATATGATTTATTGATGCTCTAGTGTCATAGAGAGGTTAGTTAGAAACTAGGTCTTCAAAAGTCTGACTAAAGCATAGATTTATCATTGATTTCCAGTTATTATCTTCATTCACCATGCAAAGGGCTATTAGGTAAGAATAGAAGGTAGGCATTGAGATAGATCATTATATGTAAAGGTAGTCCATTTATATAACTCAACATAAATGTTATTTTAAATACTGTCATTGAACTCATAGCGATTGATCAACTCAACCACAGACCATCATAGAAATGAGGTTCTAAGCAGAACCCGAGTATAGCTTAGCCTCAATTCTATGGTTAAGTAGACCTACCAGAGGTTGTATATATATAATCTACAAAAGATAATGTGCACACATCATGGTAATTGTAGGTTGGCAAAAATAACAGTAGTATAAATACTTATCAGGAAAAGGTTAAAGATAATCTTATCAAGAATATCTGAAGAGTTGAGTACACTATCAGGATTATGGCATTACACCAGTTATGATACACCTTACCCTTATGTATGAAGATTGGTGTTAATTAAACAAGGATTAGACCCATCAAAAAATATAAATGTAGATCAGCAGAAAGACTTATATATAACACTCTAAATTTCAGTAGAAATCATATGCTCTGCCTCACAGGTAGGGTAAGATAAGATCAATTGCTTTGAAACAGTAAATTTGAAAAATAGCTTAGCCTCATGTAGATAAATATATATAGATATACATATATATATTTAAATAGATATATGCATATAATGCATATATGTTTAAACATATATATGTATAAAAATTTAAGTATGTATACATGTATCTATATACTTTTGATCAATCATCAAATATAAAATGATCAAGGTATATACATACATGTATATATTTAATTACAGTTTGAAGCACCTTATTTGTTCACAACTTATAACAACTATCACCATGTGGAATTAGGTCTGCATATACTATCCTAATTCCTTCTTTATCCTAAAGGCCTAAGCAGCCAATCCTTAGAACACGCAAGTATAAACATATTTTACAAGGATTTCATTAGGTATAATCTGTATACTTCTGCAATCCTCTACACATATACATATATGCTCAAATCTATGTGAATACACTTATATTTTGAAGCACCTTATGAACGCATCAACAGATGCCTCTTATCTGCCTCACCGTCTCCTTATGTGGTTTAAACAAACATTAATAGCCTAATAAGTAAATTAGAATATTAGTGCAGTATGGCAATATTGGCTCTACAGAGAGGAAAACATATATTGATGTAAGGTACATATAAGCCTTTATATATTATGTTTAATGATATACAGAGAAACTATTCAAACAAGGATAAGATGTAATAGTGAATAGGTATGAAGAACTACAACAAGATATGTACAAAGCATTACATAGAGGAATATAAATCATACAGTATGTTATATCACCTCTTTTAGCATGTTGGATCGATCTCCGCACAGGTAAGGTAAGATAAGACTAAAATTTATACACAAGTAATGCTTTTGGCATAAAAACTCACTATGCATAGTATCAAGCACTTTCTCCTTGGAACCTCCCCCTTAGTAAAAAATGTCACCATTTATACCACTAGCTGCCTTGGAAACCCAAAATAGGTTGCAACAAGCTATAGACAGTTGGGGCCAGGGTCAGGGCTTCACCCACCTAACCAATCACATTTACATCAAAATTTAAATTGCAGGGGAAGAACAAGAAACCACCCAGAGAGAGAGATCCCAAATAGATATGCCATCATGAAAAATCATGAAGCCAGTACAAAGCACCAAGGAAGCCACGAAAATTAGTACCAATCACCACCTGCAAAAGCTTCTCAAGCTCAAAACTACACTTAACTAGGTACAAAACATTACTACAATCAACCCACTGGACCATCGGACAAGACTGCAACACCTACCGCAACCAAAATGATCGAAATCAATCGGGAAAAACATTCAATTTTGGTATCTCCTGTCACAAAAACCCTCCTCAGAATTTGTATTTGAAAAATAGACAGTCATATCATGGCGCCTACAGGGAATCGGCAGCCCATATTCAAACTGAGGCCAACTTCAAGTCCCGACCATAGATCTCATCTTTTGCGGGCTTGGCAACCTTAACTCCGCAACACCACCACTCAATAGTTGTCGCATGACTGCATAGCCAGGAAACAAGCTATGCGAACATGCGACACGCTGCAATCTTTTACCTCCGTCACAACTCCACAACATCGCCGCTACCGTGAGTTAACACAAAATGTTAGTCGCATGATTACATGGCCTTGAAAAAGGCTATGCGATCATGCAACTAACCACCAGCATTCACCTTGCTGCATACCATTAAGTAACAGTCCCACCCAGTACACTTGCCATGTGGACTCATCGTACGCCACATCATCACCTGCCAATGGGCCCCATCACAATGTGGCACCCTTGTGGCATGATCACATGGCCGAAAGATGGCCCTTGCGAACATGCGACAAGGCCGCAAGACTGCCACCGCATCCTCCCAGTCTGATAGCGGGACCACAATACCTCAATCAACAATGGGCCCTAGCAACAGGTGTCAATCGGTCGCATGATCGCATGTCAGAAAACTCTGACATGCGATCATGCGACAGCCAACCACAAGCCACCACATAACCACCAGTGGGACCATTGCCATTCTGCCAATGGGCCCCACACGCAAGGAAGGAAACTTGTCGCATGATTGCAAGCCAGGAAACTGGCCCTTGCGATCATGCGACAAGGCCATATGACCGCCAAGCATCCGGAGGTCATGAGACTAAAGAGAAACAAACCGCCTGCCAAGTCGCTGAAGGTTAGGCACCTAACTGCCAGAAACAAGAGACCTAGCGATGACTGCCAGTCATAGAATCTCAGAATACCCTAACCTCAAGACATGCTGAAAACCCTTTCCACATCACCGCTCAGCTACCAATCAGATCTAAACACGTCACCACCTCCTTGACAACACCTGGAGTAACCAGTCGCATGGTCACATGTCAAAAAAATTTGACATGCGATCATGTGACAACCAACCATTTTGAAACCTTTGAAGACTAGGGCCCACCATCTAGTCGGACTTGCGCAGTTAGGGAATGCCAGCAAACAGGGCAGAAGTGCGAGGTCAAAAACACACAGGGTTTTCGATGAAAGATCGAAAACATATAGGGTTTTCGGCGAAAGATCAAAAACATCCAGGGTTTTCATGCAGACCAAAAGGTAGTAGGGAGACCGAAAACATCATGGATTTTCAAAAACATTGTGGGTTTTCGACACTTAGGTAGATTCTGAAATTGTTTCTTGCAGACCTTAAAACTTGAATATCTCCTTGGGTTTTACGATTTAGGAGGTGCGATCTGAACTGGAGCAAGGTGACAACATGAAGAACACAGGGCTAAGAGCGCACACCATGAAACATTGTAGAATTTCTTCGCAAGTTAAAATTGTGATTGCAGGCATGATAGGACATCTTCAAAATTTGCAGGGAAGAGGCCATTTTCACAGGATTTTGCATTGACTAGAAAATGGACTAACAGGTTCCTTTATCTTTTTTACATTTCTCTGAAACAGTAAACATGGAAATTAATTATACATCCTGTACACACACACACACACACACACACACACACACATATATATATATATATGTTCTTATATATAATTATATACATATAAATGTATATGTTTTGATCACTGCATATGCATATATAAACATGTATATACATATAAATATGTATATACATATTTATATATAATCATTTATATACATATAAGTAAATATAGATAATCACTGTATTTACTTATATGTATATAAAGAAGATCAAGGTACATACATATATGTAGATAAGAATGTATTTATCTCTTTAGATAGGCATGTATATATCTTTTTAGCATAAGTCAATTATTACAATGTTGAATGATAGATTATCTCTTTAGTATTCTACAAGTTGTAACTCTTCTGTAAGATCTCCTTGCTGAGATAGATGGCTACCTCTCTCAACAAGTAAGAGAAGCTTGGTTGACTTAGAAAATTTCTATCTAGGATTTTAACTAGTTTGGCTATCAGAATTAGTAGAAGCACCTTAAATAAGCACAGATAAGGGCATATCCTCATAATAGCAGCAACACTTCTATATACAGATAATAATAAAGAAATAAAAATGGATATGATGATACTTCTGTTCGCTTTAGATAGCATCATTATCTAAACTTTTGCCCATGTCAGCATCCAATATATATGTGTGTGTGTGTGTGTGTGTGTGTGTGTGTAGAATGCGTAAAAGATATGCTCAAATAGTATACATCACATGCCTTACTTGAATTGCTGAATAACATTTGAGCATATATCCCGAGATGGGAGAATCAAATTATATTAGCTCAAGAAGTTGATGTTAATCCAACTAAAAGTAGATTCATAATCTTTAAATACTAAGTGAACTTCATAGGATATGTTAAATATAATTGAAGGTTCTCCTTTTTACTTATATGATACATTGGAATGTCAGGTTTAAGTTATGAAAACTCTAGCTTATTTATGCATTAATTCTTACAGTACAACAGATATCTCAGAGACAAAATAAAAAAAGGTTATAGTAGTTTTGTTGTCTTTACATAATCATTTTTTAATATTAACCCTTGATTAGTTGGAGTGGTAGAGTTTTGCTATGTTTTTCAGGAGGACACATTCAAGAAGCTACCTTTAGCACTAGATCATATATCTCCAACATGGATGTATACAAATTCACATACTTAATGATGTAACGATAAAATGTATCATTTAAAAGCAGCAATGGAAGAGTTGTATTTGTATTTACTCGATATTATTGAGCAGTGGGTATGCCCACTAAAAGGAGGTAATTTGAGCAGATATAAGACTCATCTTGTATAAAAAGTGGGGATGCCCACGAGGAATATGTAATAATAAAATCTCGACTATGGTTGAGTCGTGGGTATGCCCACGTAAAACTGTATAAGTACAGGACCTCGGGTCCCGGGCTAGGTTGGAGGTTTTCTCCACCCCACTCTTTCCTACCAGCACCCGGAGTAAGTGGGGTCACATGTATTAAAAATTTTAATATAATAATAAAATTTTACAAGGCTTCGGCCTTTTACCGATCAAAAAAAAAAAAAAAACACTGCATACCTGCTATTTAGATGCACCGATAATCTTCTAGATTATCAAGAATCAAAACCCCAAATGCGGAAAGTATGTTGTTTGGGCCCTAATATTTAGACATGCCGATAATCTTCTAGATTATCAAGAATCAAAACCCCAAATGGGGAAAGTATGTTATTTGGGCCTTGATATTTACGCGTGTGGACGCATACCAACTATTAAATTTAGCATAGTCGCATCTGTGGTGACTTATTCGACATAGTTACTTCTCCCATCACATTCGCGATTAGTCGACGTAGTTAGTTGATTAATCACGTCTGCAGTTAGTAGACGCAGTTACTGTTAGCGGGTCCGGGTCTGCGGTTACTCGACGTAGTCACGGTTAGTGGGTCCGGCTTAATAGATGTTAGTGCTGATAGGCTAATGTTGGTGGCTTACTCCTCGCGGTTGAAAACTTCTGACATCTCGACGTGGATGTCCCATCACCCTCCATCACAGCCCCTGACAGCCCTTCCTCCTTCCTTTTGTACCGTTTGTATCGTTTAAACATATGAGAAACATACACATAGACATGGACGATTTATCGAGAGCTTAGCTTGTCCCCATAAAACACGCCCTAGATAGGAATAATTATAGGCATATTCAAATTGATCTACATATACATGGTCGCGATATACATGTTATGGTGGCAACCAAAATCCGTTGCAAAGTGGCTGCCCTCTTGAACATACTAGAGCTAAACAATGTAGCAGAAGTGAATTCACAAGTTTCTTCTCATATGCATGTGCAAAATTCTGAATAGGAGAAAGCACAAAACTTGGCTTCGGCTTTAGTTCTAGACCTAAACATCTCTCCTCTAATTGAGGCTCACTCTTTTGGTTGGGGTGATGATGTTGTTGAATGTGAGAGCATACAAGAGGGTTGAACACACTCACAAAAAAATGCAAGGGCAGATTTGGTACAAGTTTTGGGTTGGTCATGTGAGGGGCCCGGGTCTTTGCTCATGGATAATTGGGGTGTTGGGTGGTCAGGAGAAGTTGCAGATCCCTCGGCTATGGAAGAATAAACAAATTCTATGATCTCTGCTTCAGTTTTTGTTTGCCTTGTATGCATATCACGTATGAATTTGGTTTTAGTATACCAAGATGAATGTATGCCCTAGATCTTCAATGTTAAGAAGGAATACATTTTTTTGGTTTAGGGTTCGATGAAATTGTTGACCGATTGGATACATGTCATATTATGAGGGATATGAAATGTATATTTTCATATCATATATATCACTCACTAATGTATATCTTAACTTTCTATGGTAGATGTTCACCTTATAAAATGTATTTTTAAGGTTATTGACATGGTGGATTCTTAGGGTTTTTGAAATTATCTACCATAGCAATATACTATATTTGTAATCGAGCTAGGATATTGGGTTTTCTTTCTGGTTCTTTCCCAATTGAGCTCTCAAACTAGTTATATAATATAAAATATTAGTCATTCACCCACTTTTGATTAAAAAAAACATGAGGTAGAAATGGTGCATGGTGATTACCCACATATTTTTATTATAATTTGGGAAGTGCCTTATGAGCAAGATGTATAACACATGGCAACAAAGACAATGCCTCCTCCACAACCTACACTTGAGAAAATTTTCTCAATTGTTGTTTCTAATTTAGAATAAGAAGAAATTGTTGATAATGGGGAGTATGAACAAATTGTGAAATCAATAATTTAGGAGTATGCAACCCTAATTGATACATATGTCATTGAATTTGAGCCTTCAGACCAGTTTTCTGATGATTTAAGGCACTTGGCTATTACAAAGTTTATCTTTGATGATTCATTTGTCAAACTCCTAAATTTAAGTCATTAATTTAGAATATATGGGAAAATAATTAAGAGATAGAGGAAAGGGCATTACTCTTGAAATGCATTAGCAACTTAGTCAAGAATTGTAGGATAGGTTAAAAAATGAAATGGGGGATATGAATCTTGAGAGGGGAAGACAATTATTACATGAAGATGGAGTTATGATCTTACCTAGATGAGATATTAGGTCTAAAATTGAATTTGATAGTTTTAGATCAAATCACAGAAGAAATGTGAAATTAAGTATTGATGATATAGATCAAATATATGTAGGTTCAACATTTAATCTTGATGAGAACACTTTGTCTACTTGGGCACTTTATCTACCAGGGAAGAAGCCATTGATAGTATTGATAGCTTCTAGTTCACATACTTGAGGACATCGACCCCATTCAGTCAAAAAATTTGACAATAAATGATGCTAAATTCATCAAAGCTCATATAGAAAAACTTTCTAGAGAAAATAGGGGTTATGCCCTTGAAAATAAATAATAAAGACATGAAATTTCTACCTAAGAGATAGGATAGGGTCTTCCTTCTTATTTAGGTCCTTTCCAATTAACAATTGAATATAGAAAGATAAAAAAAACTCGCAAGAATGACTATTGAGAGAATCATTTGGAGGCACAAGGCAAATGATATCTAAGTAGGGAAATAAAGTTAATTGTAGAATTGAAGTCTGAAAACTACAATATTGCTTCTAAATTATTCAAGGATAGGTTCAAAAAAATGATCTCATAAACTAACAAATTCTAGGAAATCTATGTACTTGGACATACAATACTCTTAAGGTGCATAATACATTTCAATGAAGATTGAAATCAGAGAAGGAGAAAGTAAAATCAAGGGACCCCATTGATAATTTAATGTTTTAAAAATGATTGATGAATGGATTGAAAAACATAAAATATATCACAAGGAGCTTGGAAATTATGATAAACTTTGAGGTCTTTCTCTTCCTTCTTTTTTCAATAAAGGTGGTGATTTAAAAGAACAAAAGGAATGGAAGAATGAGACTGCACAGATGTTACCCCATGCCTTTAGGTTTATTAACGATGAAGATAAGGTTGTAGATCATGCAATCATTCAACTTGAAAAAATGTTCTTATTGGAGTTTAAAATGAAAGATGTCAATAGAACTATTGTCATGTATGTTACTCAGGAGTACATTAATAATTTGTCACATTTAAATTTGTTCCTACCTAGACCAGTTTAATTGGGTCGGTGAATGGAAAACCATTTTTTTTGAATGGTGGATTAGTTTTTTGTGCAAGTATTTATTAAAGTGGTCGTGGGTCCTACAATTTCAAAATTTTGGATTATTGCTAGCAAGGCATATAGATGATAATGAGGCCACAAATGAACTTTATCTTGTTATTTCAGTTATATTAAGATAAGAACCTTTTCAGACTCCACCTGGGTCATGAGTACCCTATGGAGCTATAATGGAACTAGATGCAGTTGAAGGTGTTGTGAAAATATCAATCCTTGGTCTTTTTCCTCCAAATTTTCTTTCTTGTTATTCAATTTTGTTGATTCAAATAATTGGAGAGATGACACATCATCCATATGCCCAAGTTTCTTCCTGACAAGTTCAAATTTGATTTTCTTCCTTCAAATAGAGTTTCTTCTCAAAGAGCTCATAGGAATTTTGCCTCTACTAGGAGCAATTCTATTAGGAGGGGGAATATTCCATGGTTACAATCTTATTTTTCCTTGAAAATTGGTTTTAAGCTTGTTTTGCATTCCCCATTCTATCAAGGAAATTCCATGACCATTTTCAACTTCTCCTGAAAACTTGTAGTAATTAGACAGGTAGATATAACAGTCGTAGTATTTAGTTTGAAGGTTTGATATAATAGAATGCAAGTGTATTTCAAAAATGTAATACAAATATCAATGATGTTTGGAGTACATCTTTTTTTTTTCTTAGTCTATGTTAATTATTTCTTACTTTCTTTCCCATAAAGAATTAAATTATTTTAAAAATTAATAGTGGGTTTGAGTTTAAGATTAGGATGTATGAAGCAGAATGTTGTGATGCATTGATGAATTATGTTAATATTAGGTGTTAGCATTTAAAGGATTTACTAATATAATTAAATATGTTGATGAATGAAACTTTTATTTGTTTGTTAGACTCTATGGCCTTGTGATTTTAGGCACTAGTTATTGAACGCACCCATTACCATTTTTGGGGAAAATATTAATCAATATTTTTTTAATTTATATTCTTAGGAGTAGTTTAGTGTAAAACTTAGATCCTAATTGTAGAAATGAAGGATAATTGCCAAGAATGCGATTAAATGAAAAGTTATACAAGATTTTCTTGCTATATTCTCATTAGGACCATCTTCTTAATTTTTAAATGTAGAATGTGAATTGTGTTGAATTCTATAAAATTAGAGGTAAACCCACCTATGTTTAGCAGATCCTAAAGTGCAGAAGGCTTTCAAAGCCTTGTTTGTTAGCCACTAATCCTAATTATCAATTGATGGGGGATGAAATTACCCTTAGGATTTTTTAAATCATCAATTGACACTAAAACATTCAACTCCTTTTCTTCATTACTAAACATTGGAATAGAGGAATTATAATATCTCTCCAGAAAATTCATCCTTTTAAGTTTTACATTGTCTCTAATGATACGGGGTGGGAAATTTTGTTAGATATATCTTTTGATTGAAGAAATTTTATTTTTTTAGAAGAAAGGGATATTGCATATTTGATGAGGTGGAATAAAGAGCTTGAAAGTGTTGCACATTACAAATTCATGAAAAATGAAATTGTAGACTAGGATTTGTGAGTGCACCTAAACCTGTTTTGAAGGCCAAAAACAAACAAATGTCATAGCATATTATCAAATCAAATTCAAAGGTAAACAAACTAAAATCAAAGCCACCTCAGTTTAAGCTTAAAACGGATGCGCCCATGCACCGTTTGATATGCTTAGATATAGAGGGATGTGGGTGTGCAAACTCAAGCACTTGGAGCATGCAAGATGGATGATTTGAGGATCAAGAAGACCCAAAATGACACAAAATAGGTATGAGGAACCTATTTTGCCTCAAAGGCCTCAAAAACACACAAATATGCAAAGCTAAATGAAAGAACTAAGATTAAAACAAGAAATGAATCTATGTTAATCCATTTAAGCTAATTTAGATGTTATTTAAGCTTGAAAATGATCTAAAAAAGATGAGCTTATGCTTATGCTAGAATGAAAATGGCATTATAACTTTGCTATTGAGTTTGAGAATTGAGAGATGATTTGCCTTAGGAAGTGAGGGTATTTATAGGATTTCTAAGGCTTGGGGTAGGAGGAATGAATGGCCAGGATTGAAATCCTTAAGAGAGGCCAAGATTCACTCAAAGGGAAGCACATGGATTGTGCTAGTTCTCAGCCAATCAGGAGGTGACACATGTCACAAGGTGAGTGGATGAAGGGAAGGGCAAAAAAGAGTCAACAAAGGGGGCTCCAAGCTCATAACTCTCCAAATAAATGCTTGTAAGAGCAATGAATGGGCTTTAAGAGGCTTTGAAGACTTTGGGGAAGCAATAAATGCTTTGTGGTTGAGATATTTGGAGGGAAAGACTTTGATTTGGTTTAGGAAAGTCTTAAGCTTGGTTAGGATTGCACAAAGGTTTAAGGGTAGGATTAGGATTAGATTAAGACAAAGAAAAGGATTAGGATGGGTGAAGAGGGTGGATTTGAGAAGATTCTAGAAGAGTCTAGATTTCTCCTTAGTTTCATGGAATAAAAGATTATTCATTCCAAAAGCCTAAGTCTTAGGAATATTTATTAAAGTATTTTCAATAAATATGGAAATTAAATATTTAACCTTAATTAAATATTTAACCTTGGGATTAGGGTTAGAAAAGATGGGATTAGCCTTTTAATCGAAATTAAGAAGGGATTAGAAGATTTTGGAAGAGG
Organism: Chamaecyparis obtusa; assembly: GCA_027943335.1. NCBI lineage: Eukaryota > Viridiplantae > Streptophyta > Pinopsida > Cupressales > Cupressaceae > Chamaecyparis > Chamaecyparis obtusa. The sequence continues at coordinate 76,309 of BSBK01004234.1, read as the reverse complement.
TTAGTGGTCTAGAGGAAATTGGCCAAGTTTGGGATAAAAAATAAATTAAAAATAAATTAATTTATTTTTGAGGTTTTTTGGGCAATTTATTAATTAAATAATTAATAAATTAGGGATAATGTCCAAATGACATTTTTAGGCTAGATTCCTTAATTAAAGATTTTTAATTAAGAGAGAGGGATTTAATGCCATAAAAATAAATTAATTAATTAAATAATTAATTAATTAATAAATGATGATGTCATCAAGGATTTTCGGAAAACAAAAATAATTTATTTTCTGAATGATTTTTCGGTGTCTACATTTTGCCCCTCTTTGATGCGATGCCGCAAGTGGCATGGGGTCAAAGACAAGAAAACAAGATGCCGAGGCTAGAATCAGAAGAAGAAGGTATGACGCTCGGGTGGACTAGAAGAAAGAGGAACATGCCCCGGTGGGGCAAAATCATGGAAGATGCGCCCAGTGGGGCAAGGAGAAAGAGGGATTACGCCCTGGGACAGAGTGTGCCCAGTGGGACGAGAAAGGAAGGGCCTAGGAAGAAAGGGGAGATAAATAACCTCACTTCTAAGAACAAGTATGGATGATATGCAAGATGAGATGGAAATGCAAGATGCAAGATGCAAGATGCAGCGATTAATCTATATGATAAATGCAAGGGACCAGATAGCTCCAAGTGCAAACGGGAGTGCACAGCCTAGATTTAATATAGCAATGCTAGAGACCTGCCAAGGATACTGGGATCACGAGGCCTTGTCACTAGTGTTGCAGAGGACTGACGAGGACTGACGTTAAACAAACACACAGGGTTGCCCCAACATCACACATGAAGCGCAGAGGCGACATGGCGGAACCAATGCTGAAGGAACCACAAACACACAACTGACTCACAGGCAGAAGCGAAAGATCAAAAGACCTTGCCCCAAATTATCCGCACACGCAGCACACCGTGATATAAAGAATCGTGGTGACCCTGGTGGGATAAAGAGAAGCCAAAAAGATTAACAAGACCCAAAGGACAAAACCCAAGATCAAAATGATAACTCCAAAAAGACATCCTTTGCCAAGGAGAGAGATTAGGTTTGATTGATGGTGGGAAGATTGGTCGGACAGGAGGAACGATATATCCTCAAGGACCAGGATGGAAGATTAGGTCGGACAGGAGGAACGATATATCCTCAAGGACCCATGGGTTGGTGAGAGAATAAGTGTAGTTGTTCGCTGGCAAAAGCTGAAGTTCAAGGAATAATCAGGATGAGCAAGGATAAGTCATCAATTGATGTTGCTGAAGCACAAGGCCCGAGTGGGACTACAAATTTTCTGAGGCTGGGGATGGGACAAGATATTTGATCAAATGCTGCTGCAGGACGGACAAAGGTTATGTACAACAAGGAGGAACGATATGCACAAGGGATATGTACAGAAGCTCAGGATTGGGGATAGGAAGATCACACTTAGCGGGACTCTCACTAGGACGGAGACAAGAAGGATAAATACAAGGAGGAATGCGCTGTACAGGCAAGGGATAAGGATATGGTACAAGATATGGTACAAAGCTTTGGAATAGGATATGGATTGCAGATGGGTTGGAGGAAGATGGAAGCTGAATGTTTGGAAGATAGGGGAGATGGAACTGCTGGGAGATCTGTTATGGATGGAGGATGAGGACGGTAGCTGAAAGGACAACTGAATAGATAAATAGCTCAGTTTACTATGTTGGCGCCTGTTTGCCAGGTTTTCACCAACATACTTGTCCAAGGCGCTTGAATTGCCAAGTTTTCACCGTTGGACGATTATTTTCTCTTTCTCTTTTCTTTTTTTACTTTTTTTGCTTTTTTTGCTTTTTTTTGCTTTTTTTGCTTTTTTGAATGTTTTTGGATTTTCTGATATATGCAGGATCAGGTTCAGGCATAGAACCTCTTCAGATGGATGATGTTGATAGGATCATTCAAGGGCTCGCCTTCTGGTGTTGATAGCTGATAGGCTCCCGAGCCGAAGGATGCGGTGACAACATAGGGGCCCAACCAAGTAGGCTCAAACTTGCCTTTCTTTTCTCTATTTGCTAGGACCTTCTGATTTTCTTTAAGGACCATGTCACCGACTTGGAATTGTCTAGGATGGACCTTTTTGTTATAACTCCTTTTGAGTCGATTTTGGTATGCAACCAAGTGATCGTAAGCTTGCTGTCTCTTTTCATCTAGCAGATCTAGCTGTGTGAGCCGGGCCACACGATAGTCTTCATCAGTTGTATAGTTCTTCATGGAGACGCGCAAGGATGGGAGCTCAACCTCGATCGGTAGAACGGCTTCAGCACCATATACAAGAGAGTATGGGGTGGTGCCTGTGGGAGTGCGATAAGAAGTGCGGTAGGCCCAAAGGGCAGGATTGATTTGGAGGTGCCAGTCACGACCAGAATCATTGACAACCTTCTTGAGGATTTTCAAGATAGTTTTGTTGGTTGCCTCAGCTTGGCCATTTCCTTGAGGGAAATATGGACTGGAGAAACGGTGATGGATGCGGAGTCTGGCACATAGATCATCCACATGCTGGTTTTCAAAAGGTGTGCCATGGTCTGTGAAAATGGTAGATGGTATGCCGAAGCGGCAAATGATATGGTAGAGGATGAACTTGGATATTTGGATGCCAGTAGTTAGGGTGAGCGGAATCGCTTCAACCCATTTGGTAAAGTACTCTGTGGCTGTTATGATATACTTGTGTCCATCTGAAGAGAGGGGGGTGATCAAGCCAACGAGGTCAAGGCCCCAACATGAAAAAGGCCACGGTGGTGCAATAGGCTGTAGATCCTGTGCTGGTGCATGTATCAAATTGGCATGCTGTTGACATGGGAAACATTTCTTGACAAATTCACACGCATCATGTTCCATTGTTGGCCAATAATACCCAACTCTAAGCAGCTGCTTTGCTAGAACCATGCCACTTGTGTGGGCACCGCAAATTCCAGCGTGAACTTCTTGTAAGGCCAGGATGGCCTCGTTTGAGTCTAAACATCTAGATAGGACATTGTGATACCCGCGACGATATAGGGTGTTGGCTACAAGAGTGTAGCGGGAAGCTCTGCGAATAAGGTTTTGGTGTTGGTTATTGGTGAGATGGGGATATATGATACCATTTTTTAGATATGCATGGATGTCGTGGTACCATGGGGATTGGGGACCAACCAAGACACACACCATGTTTGCATCGGTGTTCTCATAAGCTGGCAAGTGTAGCTGCTCGACTAGAAATTCATATTGTGTTGCGTCACGTGGGATTTCCAATAAGGATCCGATGGTTGCCATTGCATCTGCTGCTTTGTTTTGAAGCCTTGGGATCTGATTGAATTGTAGATGTAGGAAATGCTCTTTCAGTTTATCCACCAGTTGCTTGTAGGGTAGCAATTTGTCGTCCTTTGTCTGATACTCATCAAGGACTTGCTTGATAATCAACTGTGAATCTCCAAATACTTGTAATTCTGTGATGTTCCATTGGATAGCTGTTTTGAGACCTAAGATGAGTGCCTCATATTCTGCAATATTGTTGGTACAGGGGAATCCCAACTTGAATGATTTTGGAATATAGTCACCTTGAGGTGTGATGAATAGGATTCCTGCCCCAGAGCTATGGGATGTGTTGGAACCATCAAAGTATAGTTTCCACATGGGCTGCTCTTCAATCATGCATAAGTGTTCATCGGGGAATTCCATGATTAGTGGATAGGCATCCACCAGTGGTGCTTCTGCTAGTTGATCAGCAATGACTTGCCCTTTGATTGCTTTGCGATCTACATACTGAATGTCAAATTCGCTGAGTAACATGACCCATTTTGCCATACGGCCTGTGAGGGTTGTCTTTGATAGTAGATACTTAAGAGGGTCCACCTTTGATATGAGCTTGATTGTGTGGCTAAGCATGTAATGTCTAAGTTTTTGAGTGGCAAAGACCACTGCTAAGCATGCTTTCTCCATGGGTGAATAGTTAAGCTCATAGCCCACAAGAGTGCGACTGATGTAGTAGATAGCTCGTTCTCTATTTTCATCATCATGCTGTGCTAGGAGTGCCCCTAGTGCTGTAGCTGTTGTTGAGATGTAAAGGATGAGTGGGCGTCCTGGAACTGGTGGTACAAGGATCGGAGCGTTAGCTAGATACTCCTTGAGCTTATCAAAGCTTCTTTGACATATGGGATCCCACTTGAAGTTGGTGTTTTTGCATAAGAGATGTGAGAATGGTTGGCACTTATCCGCTAGCTGAGAGATGAACCGCCGTACTGATTGAAGCTTTCCCTGTAGGCTTCTGAGCTGTTTGAGTGTTCTTGGTGGAGGCATCTCTGTTATTGCTTTGACCTTCTTGGGGTCTATCTCTATGCCTCGTCGCGATACTATGAAACCTAGGAGCTTTCCAGATGTAACACCAAAGACACATTTCTTTGGATTAAGCTTTAAGCCATAATGATTCAGACGATCAAACACACGCTCTAAGATGTTGAGGTGTTCATCCCTTGTTTTGGATTTTGCAAGGATATCATCCACATAGTCTTCAAGGATCTTGTGGATCATGTCATGGAAGATCGCTGTCATTGCTCGCTGATATGTTGCTCCTGCATTCTTTAGCCCAAAGGGCATCATATTGTAGCAGAAGGTACCCCATGGGGTTGTGAATGCTGTTTTATGTTGATCTGCTTCTGCTATATGAATCTGGTTGTAACCGGAAAAGCCATCCATGAGTGATAGCATTTCGTGACCCGCTGTGAGGTCTACAAGCATGTCTATGTTTGGCAATGGGAAATCATCCTTAGGGCATGCCTTGTTTAAGTCTCTGAAATCAGTACAGATTCTGATGTCACCAGAAGGCTTTGTGACTGGCACCATGTTAGAGATCCACTCTGAATAATCAATTGCTCTGATGATCTTAGCTTGGAGGAGCTTCTCAAGCTCTGCTTTGACGAGCAATGCTACCTTTGGATGCATTTTCCTTAGCTTCTGCTTCACTGGCTTGACGTTTGGATCTACTGATAGGTGATGAACAACAAGGTTTGGATCAAGCCCAGGCATGTGGGCGTATGACCATGCAAAGTTGATAATGGATTCCTTGAGCAAGGCACTGAGAGCGATTTCTTCTCCTTCTATTAGGTTGACTGCAATGTAGGTGATCCTTGGACATTCTTCTGTTCCCAAGTTGATTGGCTTGGTCTCCTCTATGATGATCGGCGACTGCTCTGGTCTATAATCGTGGATAGGGGGAAGAGGCAAGGCTTCATCTTCTAGCGCCTGAATTGCCAGGTTTTCACTAGAAGATACGCCCTTTATTTTTACTATTTTGGAATCAGAATGTGCCCCAAGGGGGTTTTCACATAAAGACTCATGATGTTCTCTTGCTATTTCACTTTTGCGACTAAAGCTTGCCTCTTCCCCAAAATATCCTTCTGGGTGAAGCTGATAGACAGAGGTTGATGTTGGATCCTGATAGCTTGCTGGACCTGATGCCCCCATGAATTTTAGGAGTGCTTGTGCGCTTTGGAACTCGTCGATGTGTGCGATGCTTGGTTGGTCCCAATCTATGAGGTCGGGGTTTGTGAGGGGAAGATCTATGAGGTTGATGGATAGTTGTTGGAGGACAGAAGTCCCCAGGAGGGTGTCGTCGGCAAAGATATCGTCGTATGATCGGATGTCTTTCTCTTCGGGGATGTCTTCGATTTCCACAAGGTCATCCTGGCTATTCGAAAAGTTCACGTTGGTCATGTTAGTGTCTGCAGTTATGGTTTTGGGCTCTTGTTCAAGCAGGCGAGAGGTATTAAAGCCAAGTCCTTGCTGTTCTGGATTCTGGGATGGTATGATAGGAAACAAGTTTCCGTCCTCTTGTGGTCCTAGACCACCACCTTGATAGTTATAGTGTTCTGTGACATTCTTGTAGGGGATTGGATATTTCTCTTTGAAGTACTCAAGAAGTTGCGTGTCACGGGATGGGGGATCTTTGTATAACCATTTGTTAATATCTGGATCCATTTCTTTGCTGTTGATGGTACCATGAGACTCAAAAGTCATGTTTCTGATTTGCTTGAGCTTATAATGTTCCTCAACAGGCTTGTTTTGACAACTTGGGCGCCCTTGAGTATGTGGATCACGTGGAAGAGCTCCTACAGCAAATGCATCACTGAGGCTGTATTCGCCACAACCCTGGTTGTTGATCTTGACGGATGATAAGGTGGAAGAGAGGATGGTCTCTGGATCGCGATGGGATCGGGATGAACTAGCAATAGAAGTACCAATATCGGTTCCAGGACAATGAGTAGAATGAGGGAAAGATGTTTCCATCGCAAGGCAGTATGCGAAGGGGTTTGGATCAGCGTGGATGGTAACCTCAGTGCCTTGATGTGGAAACTTGATGCACTGATGGTAAGTAGATGGTACGGCCTTAATGGAATGGATCCATGGACGACCGAGGAGGATATTGAACGGTAGGTCAAGATCAACAACGTGGCAGAGAGTATCTTGCGTTGCTGGGCCTAGCTGGATAGGCAAAGTCATAGTACCTTCAGAGGTACGCTCCAAGTTATCATATGCTTTGATAGTGATTTGCTCATGTTGTATGTCGGCCTCCGTGAACCCGATCTTCTTGATGAATTTTAATGTGCACAAGTTGAGGGCTGAGCCATTATCCACCAGAACTCGTTTGATGGCAAAATCTCTGACCATGACAGCAATGCGGAGGGGGAGAGTATGGTCAAGAGCAACATTTGGTATATCAGATTCTTTGAAGGACAAGGCACATGCTGCTGATAGGTGTCCCACAAGAGTTTCAAACTGAGTTGTGTTAATGTCCGTGGGGACATGGCCTTCTTTTAGAGCTTTGTCCAGGATCTCCTGATGGATGGGTGATGTGCGGAGCAAATCCAAGATAGATATTTGGGCCGGCATGTTCCCAAGATGCTCTATGATATTGTATTGTGCTCTTGGTGCATTATGCTGTGTTGCACGTGCATTTGATGCTGGCCTGGTGTTAGACTGTGCTGTGGATGCAGTAGATGTTGGCCTTGGAGGAGCAGCTGACCTCGGAGGAGCACCGGCAACAGTTATCCTACCACTGCGGGTAGTTGCAGCACATTGTCGATCCGGCCCTCTGACGTGGATGGTATTGATGGTGGGCTCATCTTGGATGGGCTCAACTTGAGTTATGCATCCGACATACTTGTCATAGTTGATGTAGGCCGCTGTGTGATCTTCTTGCTTGCCTTTGCCACGATTTTGGGGCTGATTGGCATTGGCTTGATTCTTCCCGGTATCGTGTTCAGGGAACACATTTTGATATATTTGCAAACCGGCATTGGGTGAAGCTTGAGTTGGTGCATCGACCTGGATTTCCTTGCGATCAATGAGATCCTGGATGTAGTGCTTAAGCCGCATGCACTTTAATGTTGTGTGCCCCTTCACACGATGGTAATCACAGTATTCATGTTCTTTATACCAATCAGACTTTGGTGCGTTGTCATCCTTCTGTGGGATGGGCGGATATGTGATCATATTTGCCTTGGCTAGCCGATAAAAGATCTGATCCAGAGGCTCACCCAAAGGTGTGAAAGTCCTCTTTGGATTGTTCTGATTGTTGGGTTTGTTCTGCCTTGAGGCAACGTTAACTGTGTTAACAGGATTGCCTTGACGTGCTGGCTGTTGCTGTTGGTATTGCTGTTGATACTGTTGCATAGGTGGTTGATGAGCTTGAGGAGGCTGCTGATAAATAGGTGCTTGATATGCGGGAGCTAGTGGTTGCTGATAGATGGACGCTTGTGGCGGTTGGTATGTTTGAGCTGGTGTAGGACTAGCCACAACGAATTGTACATTTTTAGTGTCAGTGGCTCCATCTGTAACAACATTCTTGTTACGATTCCAGTAACGGGATTTATCATTGTTGGGTTTGTTCTTGGAATCATCCTTGAAGTGACGAATAGTGCCTTCGTCTAGGAGAGCTTTCTCGATGCCTATGCCTTTGCTCTTGATGTCTTGGTATGTCTGGAGACAGTTCATTCGCATGTGATGGGATAGCTTTGGATGTAGGTTATCAATGAAGATCTTTGTTAGATGCTTCTCTGGCGGCTGATATGATAACCTAGTTGTAAGATTCTGCCATCTTTGCAAGTATTCTGCAAGGCTTTCTCCGTCTTTCTGCTTTGAGTTGCATAGGTCTAGCAAGGACAACTCATTCTCCACATTATGGGCATAGTGTGTGATGAACTTCTCAGAGAGTTCAGCAAAGGTGTTTATTGTCCCATGTGGTATTTTGTAAAACCACTCAACAGCAGTTCCTCCCAAGCTTTTGGGAAACAGGCGCAGGAGATAGTTATCACTGTAAGCCACTTCTTGGCACGCCATGTAAAACTCTTTGATATGATTTACTGGATCTCCTTTCCCCCGATACTTGTCGAACTTGGGCATCTCAAAATGCTTGGGGAAAGGGATAGTTGCTATGGACCGATCGAAGGGATATGAGCACACCTCTTCAAACTTGTATGTTTTATTCTCTGTTCCACTTTGTAGCTCTTTTAGAGCATTTTTCATTGCTTCCCACTCAGCATTGAGTGGCGAGGGAACTGGAACTTCTGCTTGTGATGGAAGCTGTGGAACTGGATATGGCGCTTGCTGTGGATAAATGGGTTGGAACTGATTTTGGGCTAATGGTTGCTGGGGATATTGCTGGTGTGGCATAGGGGGATATTGATATGGGACCGCTTGATGTTGTTGGGCTACTTGCTGTTGTTGAATTGGCGGTTGTTGTGGGACTGCTTGCTGATATTGGGCATTTGGGGCTTGCTGTTGTAACTGATGGGTGGGAACTTGTTGTTGCTGGGGGATGATAGGGATTTGTTGCTGAGGCTGATAGCAAGGGACTTGCTGTTGTTGAGGAATGATGGTTGTTTGCTGAAAGGGGACATGTGGTTGCTGTGGGGGAGGCTGTTGGAATGATGCCGCTTGCGGGTATGATGGTGGTAGTTGCTGAGGTTGGCTTTGGATTTGGCTGATATATGCTGGGTGCATGCCTGCGTTACTTAGAGGTGGAACAAATGTGGGGAAGATAGAAGCAAAGGGTGATGGGGTAAGATAGCTGGGGAAAGTTGGCTGTTGAGGTGGTGGAACTTGCTGGAAGGTATTTGGGTTTTGGGATGAATAACTTGAAGCTGGCGGTGTTTGGGGTAGTTGCTGCTGTGCTGCTTGGGCGAAGGCGGTTTGTTGACTTGCAACCATAGATGTAGGGGATTGAGATGGGATCCCCCATGCCTTCATTTCTTCTTGTGTAAGGCCCCACTGAGAGCTTGTGTTAGGGTGCACTGCAGCGGATGATGGAATGGTAGGGGCAACGGGAGCTTGGGACATGAATGATGGTTGAGAGAGAGGAGCTTGTTGAGGTTGTGGTTGAGCGGATGCTTGTGAGGAGGAAAATGAAGGAAACACCCAAGAGAAGGATGAGGTTGGAATGGGGAGCGATTGCGCTAACCCCAAAGAAGAAGGTACAGGTGCTTGGGGGGTGAAGGGTGATGGTGCTCCTTTGATGGTGAAAGGCGTTGCTTGACTTGTGAATGGTGGCGGTGTAAAAGCTTGTGTGAGAGGTGGAAGCTAACTTTGGGTTAAGTGTTGGATTTGGGCTTGGGCAGCCATAGCAGATGATGAAGCAAAAGGGGTATGAGATGGAGCGGATGGCGCTGCAGCTTGTGTTACAGGACTGATGAGGCTTCCTTGCAAGAAAAGGGGAATGGTGGAAAGCTCTTGGGATGTTTGTATGATAGGATTGGGGAATGATTGGACAAATGGAGAATACGCTTGGGCTGGAACTTGGATAGTTTTGATGGGGATGCGTGGATAGAGAGATGGTGGGATGGAGGTACTTTCTGGTAGGTAGTGAACAAACGTGCTTTGTTGATGTTGCGGTACAAGGGCATTGGTCGCTGGTGGGCTATCTGGAGGATTTGCGAATGCTTGGATTGCCAAGGGGGATGAAGGGATGTTTGGATCTTCACATGGGTTACTGGCTTGGATCTGGGAATTGTAGGTCATCATGGCATTGGTGAAAAGGTTGGGATCGGATGAGGTTGTTGGTGGATAAGGATTCATGCTTCTTCTTTTCCGAGATCTGGTCTCAACAGGCATGGAGATGCAAGTGCTAAATGGATGCAAGATGTTTGGCTAAAAGATGTTGATGGATGCAAAGTTGATGAACTTTTAAAGATGATGACTTCTAAGATGCAAATGCAAAGATGGATCAAGATGGCGATGATGGAAGCTGGATGGTACTGATATGGATCAAGACGGTGGAGGAAAGATAGGTTGCTGGTGGAAAGTTGGTGAAAGATTACTGAGTGGTCAACAAATGAGCTGCTGTTTTTCCCAAATGGAGGATCAGAGATATGATGGGGTCAACCTAAGATAGACTGATGATCTTCGGTCAACAAGTTTCTTATCAATACACTCCAATCTCTTGCTCGAGATGATGGCTTATGCAAGGACAAGGTTTGATTTCTTTATGACAACACGTTGTGCCAAAAAGAGGATGATGGTCTCTGATCTTGGATATGGGATAGGAACAACTCAAAAAGGTAGAACACTAAGTGTTGGTGGATCTCTGGATTTGGAGCAAAAGATGATGGATCTGCCGGAAAGATATGGAAAGCTGATGGGGGGATGCTGGTGGAAAAGGTATCGAAGGGTGAGGGGACAATGCTCTATCTAAAAGGACAATGCAGATGACAAGGATTGATTCTAGAATGCTGGTAGGAAGATGAATGCAAATGCAACTTTATGATGTTTTGAAATGCAACTAAGGTTTTGATGTTGATGCAAAGGATGAAACTAGGATGAAACCAAGATGCAAAGCTATTGAGACAAGATTTCAGGATCTGAAGATGGAACAAGACATGAACAAGGATTGGCTAATCTTCTGGCTCAAGGTTGACAAAGTGATGGTTAACTCGGAAACGGAAGGCGAACTGTTTGATACGGGCATTATGGGCAATGTTCTCAAGTCTGGTTTGGGACTTCTCTTCTGCTTGGTTTGCTTGGATAATGGCTTGATAGCTCTTGGTGTTCTTCTTGATAAGTTTTTGCTCTTGATAGGCTTGGGATTTGGGCAACTTTGCTTTAGGATGTTTGTTCTTGCTGGGCATCACTTGGAAAAGAGGTTTCTGATTTTGGGGCAAAGGTTTCCAATGGCAAAGGTTTAAAGTCAAAGCAATCTCCGCAAGGGACAAAGCAACCCTGCGGGATACAAACAAAGGCAACTGACTCTGACAAAGCTTTGAAAGTGTATGTTTCAACAAGTGTTTTCACGGAGTCTTTGACTGTCAAGCACTTCAAACAGATCTACCTAAGGAAGGTGAGTATCAAAATCGCTTGCCCACAGCTTGGTATCCCCCGGAAGAGAATACAAATGGTGAGTAATCTTGAGGCGACCCGGTAAACCCCTTGGAATCGGTCCTTGCACAAGGATTTTGATACTTTCGGATGTAGATAGGGTAGCCTCTAGTTTATCAGGTTGCTAATGATTCCGTGGTGTCTCCATACCCGGTTATGCTGATCATCCGTGACTCACTTAAGAGCCTTGCCAATTATGCTGGGGGAGAGGAATGTTTACCATCCCCAGTCACGTGTTTGGCACGAACGCCCGGCGATTAGGAGATGTAAGTGATTCTTTTGGTATTCACTTATTTGTATACCGGCCGGGGGGGATACCGGTTTGAGGTCGTTCTCCGAGGAGGAAGCGCTTCTCCTTGGACAGGCCTCGCTAAAAGTAGAACAAGTGAACTTGTCCAAGTTCAAATGTTCCATGTTGCTTACTCTAACAAGGATTATGCAAGAATTGAAAAAACTCCTACATGCACATCAAGCAGATTTTGTTCATTTTCCCCAAATTTGATTAAGTTTGTTTGAACTTTGAAAAAAATGAAGACACACGTGTTTAGCTTTTGATTTGTTCTTTTCCTCAAAATGTAAATGATTCAAACGGTTGCAAGTTCTTTTCTTTTGTGCATTCAAGATTTGATTAGCGAGTTGATTTAAGAACTTTGAAAAAGCTTTGTTTTGTCCCTTAGATCACTCAAGATTGAATTTGTTTGCTTGCTTTGGAATTTGAAATGAGATAGGGAATAGAGTTGTTTATTCCTTTAGTGCATTCAAGATTGGGTTTGCTTTTCAAATTGACAATGACACTCTAGGACCTAAGTTCATTTCCTTAAGTTTCATTCAAGATTGAGTTTGACCTTTGCTATAAAAGAAATGAAAAACCAGTCCCAAGCAAAAGACAAAAGGCGACACTGTCCAGCTTATAGGCGACGCTGGAAAGTGCAGAGGCGACATTTAATTCCTACAGGCGACATTCTGTACCTCAAAAGGCGACAGATAAAAAGCCACAGGCGTGATTTCTTTTGTTACAGGCGTGATTTAATTAAAAGAAGGCGACAGAAGAGAATTCTGGAACGTAACAGAAGTTGTCGACAACAGGAAAATCTCAGTTATGCATGCGTGAAAACAGAGTTCATAGGCGTCATTTCTTTCTTCAAAGGCGTGATTTAATTGCATGAAGGCGTGACTGAATTCTTTGTAGGCGACATTTCTTTTTTTGAAGGCGACATTTCTTTGTTTGAAGGCGACATTTAATTGCTGTAGGCGTCATTTCTTTTCATGAAGGCGACATTTCTTTATTTCCTGCAAAAAAAAAGCATATAAAGTGTAATTTCATCAAAATGATTGTGGTTTGGGTCCCACCGGGCGTGCCAGAATGTAGACTAGGATTTGTGAGTGCACCTAAACCTGTTTTGAAGGCCAAAAACAAACAAATGTCATAGCATATTATCAAATCAAATTCAAAGGTAAACAAACTAAAATCAAAGCCACCTCAGTTTAAGCTTAAAACGGATGCGCCCATGCACCGTTTGATATGCTTAGATATAGAGGGATGTGGGTGTGCAAACTCAAGCACTTGGAGCATGCAAGATGGATGATTTGAGGATCAAGAAGACCCAAAATGACACAAAATAGGTATGAGGAACCTATTTTGCCTCAAAGGCCTCAAGAACACACAAATATGCAAAGCTAAATGAAAGAACTAAGATTAAAACAAGAAATGAATCTATGTTAATCCATTTAAGCTAATTTAGATGTTATTTAAGCTTGAAAATGATCTAAAAAAGATGAGCTTATGCTTATGCTAGAATGAAAATGGCATTATAACTTTGCTATTGAGTTTGAGAATTGAGAGATGATTTGCCTTAGGAAGTGAGGGTATTTATAGGATTTCTAAGGCTTGGGGTAGGAGGAATGAATGACCAGGATTGAAATCCTTAAGAGAGGCCAAGATTCACTCAAAGGGAAGCACATGGATTGTGCTAGTTCTCAGCCAATCAGGAGGTGACACATGTCACAAGGTGAGTGGATGAAGGGAAGGGCAAAAAAGAGTCAACAAAGGGGGCTCCAAGCTCATAACTCTCCAAATAAATGCTTGTAAGAGCAATGAATGGGCTTTAAGAGGCTTTGAAGACTTTGGGGAAGCAATAAATGCTTTGTGGTTGAGATATTTGGAGGGAAAGACTTTGATTTGGTTTAGGAAAGTCTTAAGCTTGGTTAGGATTGCACAAAGGTTTAAGGGTAGGATTAGGATTAGATTAGGACAAAGAAAAGGATTAGGATGGGTGAAGAGGGTGGATTTGAGAAGATTCTAGAAGAGTCTAGATTTCTCCTTAGTTTCATGGAATAAAAGATTATTCATTCCAAAAGCCTAAGTCTTAGGAATATTTATTAAAGTATTTTCAATAAATATGGAAATTAAATATTTAACCTT